>CM072938.1:3001469-3451469 GCA_036971965.1 Nyctalus aviator | reverse complement strand
AGGGATGCGCACACAGAGGGACCGGGACGCGCACACAGAGGGACCGGGGTGCGCACACAGAGGGACCGGGGTGCGCACACAGAGGGACCGGGGTGCGCACACAGAGGGACAGGGACGCGCACACAGAGGGACCGGGGTGCGCACACAGAGGGACCGGGACGCGCACACAGAGGGACCGGGGTGCGCACACAGAGGGACAGGGACGCGCACACAGAGGGACCGGGACGCGCACATAGAGGGACAGGGACGGACGCGCACACAGAGGGACCGGGACGCGCACACAGAGGGACAGGGACGGATGCGCACAGAGTGGGCCCGGGGTGCGCACACAGAGGAGCCGGGGTGCGCACACAGAGGGACAGGGACGCGCACACAGAGGGACAGGGACGCGCACACAGAGGGACAGGGACGCGCACACAGAGGGACAGGGATGCGCACACAGAGGGACAGGGACTCGCACACAGAGGGACAGGGACGCGCACACAGAGGGACCGGGACGCGCACACAGAGGGACCGGGGTGCGCACACAGAGGGACCGGGGTGCGCACACAGAGGGACCGGGGTGCGCACACAGAGGGACCGGGGTGCGCACACAGAGGGACAGGGACGCGCACACAGAGGGACAGGGACGCGCACACAGAGGGACAGGGACGCGCACACAGAGGGACCGGGACGCGCACACAGAGGGACCGGGGTGCGCACACAGAGGGACCGGGGTGCGCACACAGAGGGACAGGGACGCGCACACAGAGGGACCGGGGTGCGCACACAGAGGGACCGGGACGCGCACACAGAGGGACCGGGGTGCGCACACAGAGGGACAGGGACGCGCACACAGAGGGACCGGGACGCGCACATAGAGGGACAGGGACGGACGCGCACACAGAGGGACCGGGACGCGCACACAGAGGGACAGGGACGGATGCGCACACAGAGGGACCGGGGTGCGCACACAGAGGGACCGGGGTGCGCACACAGAGGGACCGGGGTGCGCACACAGAGGGACAGGGACGCGCACACAGAGGGACAGGGACGCGCACACAGAGGGACCGGGGTGCGCACACAGAGGGACAGGGACGCGCACACAGAGGGACCGGGGTGCGCACACAGAGGGACAGGGACGCGCACACAGAGGGACAGGGACGCGCACACAGAGGGACAGGGACGCGCACACAGAGGGACCGGGGTGCGCACACAGAGGGACCGGGGTGCGCACACAGAGGGACCGGGGTGCGCACACAGAGGGACCGGGGTGCGCACACAGAGGGACAGGGGCGCGCACACAGAGGGACAGGGGCGCGCACACAGAGCGACAGGGACGCGCACACAGAGGGACCGGGACGCGCACACAGAGGGACCGGGGTGCGCACACAGAGGGACGGGGTGCGCACACAGAGGGACAGGGACGCGCACACAGAGGGACCGGGGTGCGCACACAGAGGGACGGGGTGCGCACACAGAGGGACAGGGACGCGCACACAGAGGGACCGGGACGCGCACACAGAGGGACCGGGGACGCGCACACAGAGGGACAGGGACGCGCACACAGAGGGACCGGGACGCGCACACAGAGGGACCGGGGGTGCGCACACAGAGGGACAGGGACGCGCACACAGAGGGACCGGGACGCGCACACAGAGGGACCGGGGTGCGCACACAGATGGACCGGGACGCGCACACAGAGGGACGCGCACACAGAGGGACCGGGACGCGCACACAGAGGGACCGGGGTGCGCACACAGAGGGACAGGGATGCGCACACAGAGGGACCGGGACGCGCACACAGAGGGACCGGGGTGCGCACACAGAGGGACCGGGGTGCGCACACAGAGGGACCGGGGTGCGCACACAGAGGGACAGGGACGCGCACACAGAGGGACCGGGGTGCGCACACAGAGGGACCGGGACGCGCACACAGAGGGACCGGGGTGCGCACACAGAGGGACAGGGACGCGCACACAGAGGGACCGGGACGCGCACATAGAGGGACAGGGACGGACGCGCACACAGAGGGACCGGGACGCGCACACAGAGGGACAGGGACGGATGCGCACACAGAGGGACCGGGGTGCGCACACAGAGGGACCGGGGTGCGCACACAGGGACAGGGACGCGCACACAGAGGGACAGGGACGCGCACACAGAGGGACAGGGACGCGCACACAGAGGGACAGGGATGCGCACACAGAGGGACAGGGACTCGCACACAGAGGGACAGGGACGCGCACACAGAGGGACCGGGACGCGCACACAGAGGGACCGGGGTGCGCACACAGAGGGACCGGGACGCGCACATAGAGGGACAGGGACGGACGCGCACACAGAGGGACCGGGACGCGCACACAGAGGGACAGGGACGGATGCGCACACAGAGGGACCGGGGTGCGCACACAGAGGGACCGGGGTGCGCACACAGAGGGACAGGGACTCGCACACAGAGAGACAGGGACGCGCACACAGAGGGACAGGGACGCGCACACAGAGAGACAGGGACGCGCACACAGAGAGACAGGGACGCGCACACAGAGGGACAGGGACGCGCACACAGAGGGACCGGGGTGCGCACACAGAGGGACCGGGGTGCGCACACAGAGGGACAGGGACGCGCACACAGAGGGACCGGGACGCGCACACAGAGGGACCGGGGACGCGCACACAGAGGGACAGGGACGCGCACACAGAGGGACCGGGACGCGCACACAGAGGGACCGGGGTGCGCACACAGAGGGACAGGGACGCGCACACAGAGGGACCGGGACGCGCACACAGAGGGACCGGGGTGCGCACACAGATGGACCGGGACGCGCACACAGAGGGACGCGCACACAGAGGGACCGGGACGCGCACACAGAGGGACCGGGGTGCGCACACAGAGGGACAGGGACGCGCACACAGAGGGACCGGGACGCGCACACAGAGGGACCGGGGTGCGCACACAGAGGGACCGGGGTGCGCACACAGAGGGACCGGGGTGCGCACACAGAGGGACAGGGACGCGCACACAGAGGGACAGGGACGCGCACACAGAGGGACCGGGGTGCGCACACAGAGGGACAGGGACGCGCACACAGAGGGACCGGGGTGCGCACACAGAGGGACAGGGACGCGCACACAGAGGGACCGGGACGCGCACATAGAGGGACAGGAACGGACGCGCACACAGAGGGACCGGGACGCGCACACAGAGGGACAGGGACGGATGCGCACACAGAGGGACCGGGGTGCGCACACAGAGGGACCGGGGTGCGCACACAGAGGGACAGGGACGCGCACACAGAGGGACAGGGACGCGCACACAGAGGGACAGGGACGCGCACACAGAGGGACAGGGATGCGCACACAGAGGGACAGGGACTCGCACACAGAGGGACAGGGACGCGCACACAGAGGGACCGGGACGCGCACACAGAGGGACCGGGGTGCGCACACAGAGGGACCGGGACGCGCACATAGAGGGACAGGGACGGACGCGCACACAGAGGGACCGGGACGCGCACACAGAGGGACAGGGACGGATGCGCACACAGAGGGACCGGGGTGCGCACACAGAGGGACCGGGGTGCGCACACAGAGGGACAGGGACTCGCACACAGAGAGACAGGGACGCGCACACAGAGGGACAGGGACTCGCACACAGAGGGACAGGGACGCGCACACAGAGGGACAGGGACTCGCACACAGAGGGACAGGGACGCGCACACAGAGGGACAGGGGTGCGCACACAGAGGGACAGGGACGCGCACACAGAGGGACAGGGACGCGCACACAGAGGGACAGGGATGGACGCGCACACAGAGGGACCGGGACGGACGCGCACACAGAGGGACCGGGACGGACGCACACACAGAGGGACCGGGATGCGCACACAGAGGGACCGGGGTGCGCACACAGAGGGACCGGGGTGCGCACACAGAGGGACAGGGACGCGCACACAGAGGGACAGGGGTGCGCACACAGAGGGACAGGGACGCGCACACAGAGGGACCGGGACGCGCACACAGAGGGACCGGGATGCGCACACAGAGGGACAGGGACGGACGCTCACACAGAGGGACCGGGACGCGCACACAGAGGGACCGGGGACGTTCACACAGAGGGACAGGGTCGGACGCGCACACAGAGGGACCGGGATGTACACACAGAGGGACCGGGATGCGCACACAGAGGGACAGGGGATGCGCGCACACAGAGGGACCGGGACATATACACACAGAGGGACTGGGACGCGCACACAGAGGGACAGGGGATGTGCGCACACAGAGGGACCGGGACATGCACACAGAGGGACAGGGACGCGCACACAGAGGGACCGGGATATACACACAGAGGGACTGGGACGCGCACACAGAGGGACAGGGGATGCGCGCACACAGAGGGACCGGGACATGCACACAGAGGGACAGGGACGCGCACACAGAGGGACCGGGATGCGCACACAGAGGGACCGGGATGCGCACACAGAGGGACAGGGACGCGCTTGTTCCCTCCGCCGAGCCCACTCTGCCTTAAAATAGAAGCGCGGCTCCCAGGCTCAGAGGCAGCCTGGCCGCCACAGCGATGACTCAGGGGCTCGGGAGGAACTGCGATTGTTCTCTCTGAAAGACTGAGGATGAATCACTGAAAGTTCTCAATAAAAAAGAAGGAAAGAGACAAGGAAAGGGAGAGGGTGTATTAAAACGGACAAGGGAGGAGGAGTGTGGGCGGCAGGACCCCAGGTCTGGGGATAATTCAGTGGTTTTTGGGAAAAATCCTCTCTCTTGGCTGCTTCTCATCCACGTCAGAGGTGAGCTCCGCTTTATGCACAGAAACAGCTCCCCACGAGGAAGGAGACTTCCTCCTTCCAGCAGCGAGTCCAGGGGCTCTCCGAGCTGTTTATCTCATCAGAACAGCGAGTCCCCCCCGCCCCCCGGGTGCACAGGGGCGCGGGACCCTCACCGAGGCTCTTGGGAAAGTCAGAGAGCCACTGCCTACGCGGCAACCGTAATGCGCTAAAGGGCTCAGGTTGGGAGGAAACTCAAGGAATATTCTTCTCCCCGGAGAAGGGCCCCGACCACCCAGCTCGGGCTCGGGGGCTGCTGAGGAAGACAGAGGTGGGGTTGGAGAGGAGGCAGGGGCTACATCTCCAGGAGAGGGGAAGGAGCAGACATTGGATAGGCAGTTAGGAGAAACTCGGGCAACAGAGAAGGTAGTAAATGAGGTGACGATACAAGGACTATGTATCTGTGCAGGAACAGAGGAGCGTTGCTACCCCCGCCTCTCTCCTCCAGGGATGGAGGCCGAGTCGCAGAGACACCTGTCTTCACCGGAGGCCTGGAGCAGCCTGTCCCTGGGGAGAACCTGCACCCCAAGGGTCAGAGCCCCAAGACGCTCAGGAAAGACTCAGTCACAGGGAGGGAAACAGCGAGGAACCAAGCTGACCATTGTCACACTTTTCCATAAGGAAAAGTTCATGTTAGAGGACTTCAACCTTGTGAAAATTTTTACATTTTAAATTTGGAGGAAGAAACGTTATGGGGGGGGGGGGAGAAAAGAAAAGAAAAAAGAAAAGAAAAGAAAAGAAAAAAGGCAAGAGCAAGTGCATGGCAACTTGGATATTATTAACCTGAGCTTGAGGAGGGCATCAGCCTGTTGCTTGTTCCTGACGGGAGGGGGTGAAACACAGTCCCACTGGGTGGCTGTGCTTGTTTCACGTTTATCCGTGACCCGCTGACAGCCAACTCGTTAGTGTGAGGCTGGTGTGAGAGTAACGCAGCAGCAACACAAAGAATAAGGGACAGAAAGTCCTGCCTCTTATCGGGCATCATAGGATGTTTACAGCTGTGCCACCACTCGTCTTCGAACAGAAGGTAAATCCGGCCCTGGCCTGGTGGCTCAGTGGTTGGAGCGGTATCCTGTGCACTACTGGTAGAAGGTTTCGGGTGCAATTCCCCGTGAGGGCACATACCTGGGTTGTGGGTTCAATCCATCCCCAGTCAGGGAGGCAATCAATATGTCTCTCTCTCTCTTTCTCTCTCTCTCTCTCTCTCTCTCTTCTCTTTCTCTCTCAAAACAAATTCTCAGTTAAGGATTAAACAAAAAACATGTCTTATATCTCTTTCTACCAAAAACAATGTGTGGCAGCTACCTATAAAGAGAAGGAACAACTACAGATATTAAAGAAACACATACATCATACATCATACATATGAAGTAAAGGGGAAATATAAATATCAAACAAGTCTGACATCCTGGCACACCTGTGACCACAAAGTATGTCAATGTCAATGTCACAGTCCAGCCCTCGGCTGCACGCCTCTCCTGGGGCCGTCAGCGGTTCACTCTCTCCTCTGGGCATTTTACTCAAAAATGGGAAGCGAGACCTCAGGAACGGAGGCATCTGCATAAGGGCAAACGCCTCCGGAAGCCGCAGCCGTGGCCGTCCCCTGCCGGGAGCAGAGCTTCTCTCTGGGCGGCTGTCACGGTCCTGCCAGCCCGCCTCCGACGCTGCCCTCCGGGCCACCGGAGCCCACGGAGAGAGCACCGGCTGGGGGCCGGGAGCTGGTCGGTCTGCCCAGGCAGGGAGCAGTAAAACTACCTTCAAAGTCCTTCTCTCTCCTACCAAGGAAAGCTTCTAAGATTACCGCAAGCCCCTCGGCAGACGAGGGTTAATAGAATCCGAGAAATGCCAGCGGAGATCAGGTTCCGTTCATCCCCAACTAGTTGCAACAAAAAAAGAAACCTCCCCGCTCAGGCGGTACCTGCCAGTTCATTACCTGTGACCCCAACGGCTCACACACACACACACACCAACATGCACCCCTCACACACGCCAGGAAGCAGATGTAGTGACAGGCAATGAGCAAATTTGCCCTTTTGCTCCCAGTTTCCACCGGTCGGAAATCTCCGGGAAGTTTGTACACGTCAGCTGACCCGCCCGGCTTCTAACTGAAGCTGCCTTTCGCCTTTCTGAGCAGCTGGGACGCAGGTCTCCGCCCGGACTCACTCACCGTCGGTCAAAACGGCCACTCCTTGCTGACATGTGAGCCCATTTCCCAAGCCCTGGGCCTGCCCCTTTCAGAGTAATTTCTCCATGAAAAAGCATGCAAGACAGGTACGTCCCCACCACACACACACACAAACACACACACCCCTCTCTGCCGTCCCAGAGAAACCCACTCTGTTGGCTGGAGGAGCATCTTCCCCGGCTTTCATCAGACTCAGCGCCGCCTCCCCCGTGTTCCTGGGGCCTCGCCGCCCGCGCCCGCCCGCCCCGTGCCCACCCCGCGCCCGCCCGAGGGCCGCCCGGGAGTCACCTGCCACTCTTGGTCACGATCATCTCGTTAGTGACTTCCTTGAACCTCTGCCAGAGCGGGGCGTCCTCCAGCGTGACGCGGAGCTGCCTCTCCGTGGGGTCGCCTTTCTCCCGGCCGGCCTGCAGCTCGCTCTCTACCACGTTGAGCAGGCGGGAGACGGTGCCCTCGCCGGCCTTCTGCGCGCCCGGCTCGCCCATGGCCACGGGCCCTCCGAGGGAGACCGTGGGCTCCGGCGCTCCTACCTGCCGCTCCCACCGCCTCCTCTCCCCGCGGTGAGGACGGGCAGAGCCGAGGGGAGATGCTGGCCCTCGCCTCAGCCCCACCGAGCATGACACCCTCCAGGTCTCCAAATTACACACCAACCTGTTAAGCTTTAGTTGGGGGGAGGCGGGGGACGGGGGGGGGGGAGAAAAGCCCTCTCTTAGTCACCCATTGGGCCGGGCGGGGAGAGTCCTCCCTGCCATTGGCTGCTGGCACAGAGGAGCCGTTTAAGAAGAGTGCTCCATCCAAATTATCCGGCTTTTATCGTGTTGAGCCCGAAGAGGCCTAATCAGCGGGTGGAGGGCCATTTTCCCGTTAATTAAAACCGTTCCAGGCCCGACTGCCAAACCGGGCAATCGTGTTTGTGTATAAACCGTGGCATGTGGCCCCATAGGGAGGACAGGCCCGGGGGGACGGCGAACTGAGGCCCACACGGGCCACCTGACACGTCGAGAGCCTACGTCCCTGGGCCACCGCCGGCCCGCACCCGAGCCTGTAGGGAGGCCGAGGGCGCCGCCAGGGAACGTGACCACCGCCCCCGGTCACAGGTCAGGACACAGGAGCAAAGGGCCCCTCTCCCAGAGCGTCCCCGACGGAGCCTACGCACACCCACACTCTGCTCACCTCCCATGCAGAGCTCCGGGCCTGGTCCCTCCCCCGGGGGCCAAGCCGGGGGCCCTAATCCCAGTGAGGCCACAGGGAGAGAAGCCCTCAGCGTCTCCCCGGGGCGTGCCCTGCCCCCGGGAGGGGAACCAGCGCGGACACCGGGTGTGGAGCAGCTCTGGGCCGGGAAGCTCTGCCGCCGCGTCTCCTGGACAGCCACGCACTCGGGGGAGTGCCCGCTTCCCGGGAACATACTAGACGTGTTCCTCTGTCTCCCACAGGCCAGGGGCGGACTGGGACCCAGGGCTGGACAGCACCTCCTCCTCGGCCCACGTGGACCCGGGGGCTGTGGGCTCTTCTCCCTGCAGCAGAAAGTCAAAATAAAAGCGAAAGGGAAGATCAAGTCAGGGCGAGGCCCATACCTAAAGAGCATTCGGTGCCTGCGAGGTGCCCAGGCCGCCTGGGGCGGGTGGAGCAGGCGTGGCTGCACCTTCCCAGATTTAACCAGAGAGAGAAGGTGACAATCAGACAACAAGCCACCATAGAGGTGACAGGCTCAGGCTGTGCACAGAGGATGGGGTTGGAGGGAAAGGCTCTCTGGGGAGAAGATGCTGAGACCCACAGGTGCTGGAGGCCAGGGAAGGGGCAGGCGGAGGAGCGGTGAGGAGCGAGGCCGGCCTCTGAGGTCACGCGGTTGGAGGGACCGGGAAAGGTCACGAAGGAGCAGCTCAGAGACGCTGAGCTTTGGGGAGAAGCCACGGGCAGCACAGTGTGCGGGAAGTCTGAGCAGGAGCCTGAGGTTCAGAAGAGAGAGGGTTAACAGAATCCTGCGGAAGGGTTTGTCCGCGGAGTCAGAGGTCGCTGACGGGGTGGCGTGAGGGCCACACGGAACACAGAGGGTCAGGGCAGTCCTGCCCTGGCTGGTGGCACAGTGGGTAGAATGTCCATCCGCGCACCTAAGGGTCTCAGATTCAATGACCAGTAAGGACACGTACCTGGGTTGTAAGTTCGATCTCCGCTCTAGTTAGGGCACGTTCTGTCTCTCACACATCTGCCTCTCTCTCTTACCTCTCCCTCCCTCCTTCCCACTCTCTCTAAAAATCAATGGAAAAACATCCTTGGGTGATCACTGGGCAATTTGGCTCAGCGGATAGAGCATCAGCCTGGGGACTGAAGGGCCCCGGGTTTAATTCCAGTCAACAGTACATGCCTGGGCTGCAGGCTCGAACAGTAGGGGGTGTGCAGGAGGCAGCCAATCCATGATTCTCTTTCATCATTGATGTTTCTATCTCCCTCTCCCTTCCTCCCGGAAATCAATTTTAAATATATATATATATATATATATATATATATATATCCTCAGGTGAGATGTAACAACAACAAAAAGAGAGAAACAGCCCTCAGGTAAGAGACTTGATTCCTCAGTGAAGTGACCCGTCCCCAAGTACCACCAGCCCCAATCACATGGGGAAGCCAACCTTGGTCACGCCTGCCCTGCTCATAGGCAGTTCATCATCATCTATGGGCCTCAACCACACCGTCAGGGACCGCACAGTCAGGGACCACACCGTCAGGGACCACACAGTCAGGGACCACACCGTCAGGGACCGCACCGTCAGACACCACACCGTCAGACACCGCACCGTCAGGGACCGCACCGTCAGGGACCGCACAGTCAGGGACCACACCGTCAGGGACCACACAGTCAGGGACCACACCGTCAGGGACCGCACCGTCAGACACCACACCGTCAGGGACCGCACCGTCAGGGACCGCACCATCAGGGACCGCACAGTCAGGGACCACACCGTCAGGGACCACACAGTCAGGGACCACACAGTCAGGGACCGCACCGTCAGGGACCGCACAGTCAGGGACCACACCGTCAGGGACCGCACCGTCAGGGACCGCACAGTCAGGGACCGCACAGTCAGGGACCGCACAGTAAGGAACCGTCCAACATTTAAGCAAAACCGAAGCAAAACAAGGAGTTCTGAGGAAACAGTCCACCAGGCAGCAGAAGAGAACTAGAGGAGCCGTAACTACGGTCAGGCCTTTCTAGCGGGCACATCTGGCAGACTCGGTTCCCGGCCACAGGCCGAGGCCGCGGCTCCCACAGGCCTCCCCGCCATCCACGCAGACCCACTGCATGCTCTCCTCCCCCAGAGCAGGAGGCACTGTCTCCTCCTTTAAGGGATCTGCGATCAGGGGAGACCACCTGAAACAACCCCGTTATTAACTAAGTAAACCGATTAGGAATCCCGACTGCATCTGGAAAGTCCTTTTTCCATACCCCAGGAGTGACAGACACCCGTCCTCTTCAGAGCCTGCCACCCTCAGGGAGGGATGGCACGGGCTTTTCCACCAGGGCAGAGCCGAGGGGGCCATCTTCGCATTCTGCCCACCAGAGCACATTAAAAACAAGCCGGAAAACAGGTGAAGAAAGCAGAGGCAACGACAAACCCTAAGGGATCAAATTGTCCAGGACAGGACATATAATCACAGAGGACTAGACCTCAGCTAGAAATGCCATTGTAAAAGTGAAAATATTGATTTAACAAAAAGTCATGATGTTGCCGAAACCGGTTTGGCTCAGTGGATAGAGCGTCGGTCTGAGAACTGAAAGGTCCCAGGTTCGATTCCGGTCAAGGGCATGTACCTTGGTTGCGGGCACATCCCCGGTGGGGGATGTGCAAGAGGCAGCTGATCAATGTTTCTCTCTCATTGACGTTTCTAGCTCTCTATCCCTCTCCCTTCCTCTCTGTGGAAAATCAATAAAACATATATTTTTTAAAAAGCTCATGATGTTGGGATGATGAGAAAAGGGGACACTTGTGTGGCAGGGAAAGGGGGTGCTAACCTCACATTCCCTGCAGTAGGAAGAGAGTAAACAAAGTCTAACATTGACATTCAACAAACATGGCAGCACACAGACCCCCCCAGCCGTGTGGAGGAAATGGCCGTGTGACAGCACAGAGCGGGCAGCGACTCCCCTGGCCGCTGCACGGCTGGCCGGAGCGCCCTCCCCTCCCACACCACAGATCAGCGCTCAGCCCAGCTTGTGTGTCTAACCCCATGGGCCCCTTCGGGGACAACCAATCAAGCTCTCTCTCCCTCCCCCCACCTCTCTCTAAAAAATCAATACAATTTTTAATAACATTTAAAGAAGGCGAGGACAGTAACTGCCTCTGGGGAGAGGGACAGAGGAATACTGTTTTTTGTTTTGTTTTTTCCTATAAGTTTTTAACCATATGAGTAAATGAGACATTAGTACGATTTATTCACTTATATCTAATTTTTAATTCAACAACACGTACAGACAATTCTCCCATGTTATCAAATAATGCTATCACTTTACTGTTTGTAAATTATTCCATCCTAGGAATGGGTCATGTTTCATTTACCCAATCTTCCATTCCTATATGTTTACTATTTCTCTGTATTTTACAATTTAACCGTTAGATAAAAATTCTGTACAACAGATACTTGGGAACAGCCATGGTGGTTTTCTTAGAGTGTCTTTAGAAGTGGTGCTGATTGACAAGCACACAACATGCTAAGCCAGTGGTCAGCAAACTGAGGCTCGAGAGCCACATGCGGCTCTTTGGCCCCTTGAGGGTGACTCTTCCTCAAAATACCATGGCCTGGGAGAGCATTTTGAAGAAGTGACGTTAGAAGTTTAAGTTTAAAAATTTGGCTCTCAAAGAAATGTCAGTCGTTGTACTGTTGATATTTGGCTCTGTTGACTAATGAGTTCGCCGACCACTGTGCTAAGCAGTTTATGATGAGTTCGCCGACCACTGTGCTAAGCAGTTTATGTGGGTGATCCCACGTAACCCTTATGAGAACCCTGTGGGGCTGTGATTATATCCACCATGTAGGTGAGACCACTGGGCTAAAAACATGGGTTAAGTCACTAGGCCACGGCACTGAGCCACTGAGTTGGCGGCCTGGGCAGTCCACACCATCACTCCTCTTGCTTCAAGTGCCAGAAGGAGCCGAAACCTCCGAGTTCTCCCGACACCGCCGGTTTGATGGCGGCTGGAGGCTGTGCTTCCCGGGCACCAATGGCTCCAATCCCCGCATTCACTGAGCCCATCACGCAGTGCGCTCTGAGCTGGCGGCCGGCCCGGGACGGAGAAAAGGGCAGCGAGCTGCAGGGACGTTGGAAGGGAAGCCGCAGAGGAGGCCCGGACCCGGGGAGCAGGGGCCTCTGCGGAGCGGGCCTCCGGAGTGCGGGACGGGCACACGTTTGCTGGCACAGAACGAACTGCCCTCCAGGCGGAGAGAGACCCACGGAGAGGCTGGAGGCGTGACAACAACATCACAACAGCCTGGAGAGCTCAGCCGTGGAGCGTGGACGAGAGGACACTGAGCGGCGTTTCCGTGTTCCCCAGGCAGCCTGCCGGTGCCGGGACCACAGGTGTCAGACAGGTTTGCCAGAGAAGCAGAACCAGCACGGAGCCGGTGTTTCCCGGGGCAGCACCGATCCGGACCAGGAGAGAGGGAAGTAGATACGAGGGCTGTCTGAGTGAGGATACTAACCCACGAGAGTGAGGGGAGATGCACACACCCCAGAGGCAGCGGAGATGACGACGCTTACAGAAGCCGCCCTGGTGGTGAGAGCGGCTTCCTTCGGCAAGGAGACAGGCCTGGCGTGTTGGGGGGCGGCAGGGGCAGGGGGGGAGCCGGCAGGTGCGGTGGGGACGCGGAGGGCATGGCAGCGGCGCTCAGTAGAAGGTGGGAGTCACAGGATGTGGCTGCGGGGAGAGGGCCCACGCGAGGACGCCCTGGGGTCTGGCCGGAAGGCCGGCCGGTGACGGCGTGTCCTGGGACTGGTCAGGGGGGTGGGCAGAGGAATGGCGTCCACGCTCACAGCGAGCAGGAACACGCACCCCCAGGAGCAGCGTGGACTCTGACTGGATTTTGAAAACTGGGGATCCGTGCCCGCTCTGACCTCTTCCCTGACCTGGGGGAGGAGAGAGTTTAGGGTAAGGTGACCAGACATCCTGCTTTTGGCGGGACAGTCCCAATTTTTAACAATTTGTCCCACATCCCGTGGTGTTTTTAAAAAGTCCCGATTTTTGGAAAGAATGCAGGACAAGCTAGGGAACGGCGGGAGAACAGGAAGGGAATATACGGTTTTTGGCGGCCATGTGGCTATTTAGCCATGATATGAGTTTTATATTATTTTTGTTAATTTTATAATGTTAAACTTTAATAAAAACAAATAATTGTTGAGAACTGATCATCGAGAACTGCTTATCAAAGATCACATGGTTGATCAGTCCTTAGAATTCCACCACCATTGTTTGGACTTAATGAACAATGGCATTTTTTGGTATTGGCAGTGACAAAAACGTTTTGTAACTGTCTCTCAGACAATACACATCGTACTGCGTGCTAGTAAGCTAGTTAAACAAGTGATGTCATTACAAATCAGCTATTCAGATAATTTAGGAAAGTAATTTATTTATTTATTTCATAAATACATAAATTTTCTTGAATTTAGCAGACAGTACTCGTATTATTTATATTTTATAGTGACGGCAAAAAGTCTAGCACCGGCCTTGTAAGTGACACGATTATACATAATTTTTTTTGATTTTTTATATTTGTAAATTGTACTTACATTGAAATTTAAAAATATATATTACAATACTATTTTGCGTTCTATGGAAATTTTTGTTGCTCCATATAGACCAAAATTTTAATCAAGAACACACACACACACACACCCCCTCCCCTGGTCAATGGTGTCCCACTTTACCAATGTTAAAATCTGGTCACCTTAGTTTAGGGGCACCATGCTCTGTTTGTCTCCCCACCAGCAGCTGCCTGGCTGCCCCACGGGGTGAGGGGCCCTAATTAAGGTGTGCGGCCGGCCGACACCTGATCGCCGCCCTCCGCGCACACAGCTCTCCGCGCGCACAGCGCGTGTCTCCGACGCAAAGGGCAGGAGTGGAAACCACGCAACCTGAGCCCCGGCCTGCGGCCGGCCACCGGCACCCACCGGGCCGGGCCGCGGCGGTACACTCCGTCCCGGGGAGACCTGACACCTGCTCCCGCCCGCGCCCAGGAAATGAACACGCGCCCGGGGATCGTCCTAATTAAACCGAACAAAGCGGCAGCTGCTCTGCCTGCTCCTCTAATCGCCAGCCCGCAGCCCGGGGATTACGAGCTTTGGGGCAATTCAGGGAGGATTACGCTTTCATTAGTGTCCGGGGGGCAGTCCCAGCCCCGTGTCCTAACGTCGCACACCCTGCCACGCCGACAGCCCATCCCTCTGTGTTCCACAGGTGAGCCACACGCAGCTCTTTGGGCCCTTGGGTGTGGCTCTTCCACAAAACACCATGACCCGGGCGAGTCTATGTTGAAGAAGCGGCGTTAGGAGAAGTTGAAGTTTATTTTTTTTAAAAATATATTTTATTGATTTTGTACAGAGAAGAAGGGAGAGAGATAGAGAGCTAGAAACATCGATGAGAGAGAGTCATCGATCAGCTGCCTCTTGCACACCCCCTACTGGGGATATGCCCACAGCCAAGGTACATGCCCTTGACTGGAATCGAACCTGGGACCCTTCAGTCCCCAAGCCGACACTCTATCCATTGGCAGGAGAAGTTGAAGTTTAAAAAACGTGGCTCTCAAAAGAAATTTCCATCGTTGTCCTGTTGATATTTGGCTCTGTGGACTGATGAGTTTGCCGACCACCGGGTTAAGGCTATAAAGCCACTGGCCACCCACTCTTCGTCAGACCCAAACGGCTGAGTTCTCACCAGAAACGTCACCAGAGTGAATGCTGCCCCGAGTCTCCAGGGCTCTCGGAGAACATCATTCCAGACCTCCAGTGCTGGGAGGGGACAGCCCCTGGGGGAACGCCCTGTCCTCCAGGTTGGCCAAGCTAAAAGGCTCCTGACCTCCCGCAGCTGCCCGCCCTCACGCAGCTACACCAAGGACACCGACACGCGGGCCTGGGACCAGGGCTGGGCCCTCGGGCTGGAGAGAGGAAAAGGCCCGTGCCACCCCCCAAAGGCACCCAGAGCAGAGCCATCTTAAATGTCATGTGGGGACAAACTGTTTGCTGCCTGGCAGCCTGCTGCTCGGGACCTCCCCCTCATGCTCCCATCCCTTCAGCATCACCTCAGGGAGCCTGTTCTCCTTCGGGTGGTGTGAGGGGGCAGGCAGGCAGCAGCAACACTCACCCTCAGGGGCTTCAGGTCTGCCAAGGACCACACAGAGCGAAGGGACCCCGGACGCAGCACACAGGATGGCAGTGACCTCTGAGACACAGGAGCACAAGGCAGCCTTGAGGTGTGGTCAACATTCTATTTCTTGATGTGGGTGGTGGTTACATCATCATTGAGCTGTACATTCTTTATTGTTTTGTATTTCATTTTGTCTCTTGGTGTGTTTTGTTTTTCAAGAGGTTTAAAATAAGCAAAGTGTAAATAACTGTTTGAATAGTTAAACCCAAGTTATAATTTCTAGAAGTAGACAAAATCAGTAAGGTTAGAACTTGAACAACACTATGAGACAATTTGACATAATTGATATTTATAGAGTACTCCATCCAACAAATACACAATCTTTTCAAATACACCCGGAACACCCACCAAGATAGACTATATGGTGGGCAATAATAAAACAAGGCCCAATAAATGTTAAAGGATTAAAATCATTTGGAGTATGTTCTCTGACTACAAAGGAATGAAACTATAAATCAATAATAGATGTTTGGAGAATCTCCAAGTGTTTAAAAGTTAAATACATCTCCAAATAATCAATGGGTCAAAGAAGAAATCACAGGGCAATGAGAAAAGTTATTTCAAACTGAATTAAAATGAAACACATCATATCAAAATTTGTGAAGTGCAGCTAAAGCAATGCTTAGAGGGAAACGTATAGTATTATATTAAAAAGGTGGAAGATCTAAAATCAATTATTTAAGCTCCCACCTTAAAAATCTAGAAGAATTAGTTAAACCCAAAGTAAGTATAAGAAAAGAAATAATAAAGGCAAGGAAATAAATCAATTAAATGAAAAACAGATAACCAATCATGAAATGAAAGTGGGTATTGTTTATTGTAAAATACATCACGAAAGTGCACATACACAAAGAACACACAGTGGGATGACTTATCAGAGTGAACATCTTGTAAATGTAAATTCCACTTAATCAAGACATGACATGACCAGCAGCCAGGGTCCGCCTGCACACAGCGCTCCTTCCCAGGCAATAACCTCTCCAGCCCTCCCTAAGCCATCACTATCCTAACTTTATGCAAATAACTTCCTTGCCTGGCATTTTAATTGTACCACCTAAGAATGCATCTTTAAAGTCAAGAATTTAGTTTTATTTGGTTTTTAATCTTCATACAATAACACAATCCTATATATTAAAAGGCTAAAATGCAAATCAACCAAACAGCAGAATGACCAGTCACTATGATGTGCACTGACCACCAGGGCGCATAGGAGCTGCCCCCTGGTGGTCAGTGTGCTCCCACTGCTCAGCCAGAAGCTGGGCTCATGCCTCCATGCCAGTGCTACAGATGTCTGACTGACAGGGAGCAGGCCTAAGCCATCAGTTAGACACCCCTGAGGGCTCCCAGACTGCGAGAGGGTGCAGGCCGGGCTGAGGAACCCCCTCCCCCAAGTGCATGAATCTCATGCACGGGGCAGCTAGTCCTATATAATAAAAGGGTAATATGCAAATAGACCAAAAGGCAAAATAATCGAACAACCAATCAAAGCATAATCTTACCTAATAATAGAGAAACATGTAAATTGACCATACCTCCACTATGCTCACGGCCAATCAGAGTGAGGATGCAAATTAACCCAACAAAGATGGCAGTTAATTTGCATACATACCCGGGTCCCAGGAACCTCCTCGGCACCCAAGTCACTCCCAGCCAGCCATCAAAGGGGCGGAGCCCCATGCCCAAGTCTAAAGCCTCAGACAGGGGCTTTAGGTTTGGGAAGGGACCGAGCCTGCAATCAGAGGGGCCCCCTGGGCAGCCTAAGCCCATGATGGGAGGGGCGGGGAGAGGGAAAGTAGGGGACCCTTGTCCCTCCGATGGCTGTCTGGGATTGGAGGGAAGGGGATAAAAATCAATGGAAACATATCCTCAGGTGAGGATAAAAGAAAAATAAATGTCATATCCTATGAAAGACACATCTTGAAAATACCTAAAGAAAGTTGTCAGTTTTTCATGGTGAAGGGACTGGAGTCTGTGTTGATGAAAATACCTTGGCAGCTGTGGTGACCAGCAGTGGCTGCAGCAGCGGGGTGATGGGGCAGGTGCCTTTCCCTGATCAGCTGGTCGCCTCCTGAAAAGGGAGGTCAGACTGTGGCCTAGGCCCGCTCCCTAGTAATGTCATCAGTAGGACATCCCCTGAGGACCCCCAGTATGTGAGAGGGGGCAGGCTGGACTGAGGGACCCCCTCCTCAGTGCACGAATTTCATGCACCTGGCCCTTAGTATGCTAATGATATGCTAAGGCTGCTCAATAGCTCGCTATGACGTGCATTGACCACCAGAGGGCAGATGCTCTAACCAGTAGGTTAGCTTGCTGCTGGGGTCCTGCTGAGCAAGACTGAGTGAGATGGGCCAGACACACCCTGGAGCCCTACCTCGGTCCCTCCTGGCCCGATCGTGCACCAGTGAGGTCCCTCAGCCTGGCCTGCACCCTCTCGCAATACAGGGCCCCTCGGGGGATGTTGGAGAGCCGGTTTCAGTTCGACCCCGTAGGCCACTCCCCTTGGGAGGGCATCAGACACAGGGCTCATAGCTGGTGAGTGCGGCTCTGGCAGCGCAAGCCTCTCAATATTGGGACTGATTAGGCTTGAGCCCATGGCAGGCACAGTGGCGTCGGGATGAGGAGCAGCAGGTTGGAGCTGTAGGCGGCGTTGTACTTCTGGTTTCGGCCTAATCCCTGCAGGCCACCCAGAAGGACCCCACCCGTGCACGAATTTGTACACAGACCTCTAGTATTAGATATGTTTGTAAACCATTCACGTATCTTCTTTTGTTAAATACTTGTTCAAATCTTTTTAACTGATGTTTCTTTGAAACAATAAAATTCATAAACCTCAGGTGAAGAGGAAACGCAAAGCACCAGTCTCTGCAATGAAAGACGGGACACTACAAATCCTATAGAGATGAAAACAATTTTTAAAAATTAAAAACTTTATGCTAATGAGTCTGACAATCCTAGTTTATTGAAGCTAGGTGTATAGGAACTGCCCCCAAACAACTTACCCTCAAACACCTTCAAAACTGTCCTTAGACCATCCCCAGGGCCTCTGAGAGGACCACATGCCCACTCAGCTTAATGAACATGGGTAAGCACCTACAATGTATGCTACCCACGAAGGATTCATATTAAAGGCGTGGACTTTCCTTATAGTCATACAATCATCATTTGGTGTAGTGACTCCTGGAAATACAAACAAGAATAAGAACACTAGCTTTATTAAAGATCATAAAGTTATCATTTATTAAAGAAGGGAAAAAAGCAAAACAAACACAGAATGGTTTTTTGTGATTCTTTTTTGGGGGGGAGTATGAAATAGCTTATACCAGCAAAACTCTCTCTCTGAAATGAGCTAGTAAAAAGAGAGCACAATCTTTATTATATGAAAAGGTAGGAAAAGGAGCACACACACAAACTTTTTTGGATATTAAAAAGTTCAGTGATGCAATCAGCAACATTCAAAATTGTTGACTATATAATTACAAAAAAACAGAATCACGTTTTAACAAAGTGTTTTAAAAGCTCATCACACTGAACAGGCACAATGTTCTGAAGGCACAGAAGTTTCCACGGGTTTCCGAACATCCTCAGCGCACCCTCACCATTTTACAAATGCAGCAGAAAGTACGCGTCCAGAGCGGGGTGTTTGTGTTTCCTTTCCTTGTTCTAAGCGGCGAAGTCAAGCAAATATGCGGAAGGCAAAGTCACGGCGGAAAGGCGAGATGAGCTGTGAGCTAGGATTCACCTGGAGGACATTTCACAAACCGAGGCTCGTCCAGACGTTCGGGAGGCCTCCCTGCCCCCGCCAGCACGGTGTCCGGCCGCAGCCGCACCTGCCCAGACCCGTCTGCGTGGTCCCAGGACGCCTGGCAGGAGGCAGGCTGCTCGGTGCGGCAGCCCGTGCTCATCAGGGAGCTTCCACCTGTGGCCTTTCCTGGTTCTGTGCATTAGATGCAGTGACCTGTGGCCTTTCTGGTTCTGTGCATTAGATGCAGTGACCTGTGACCTTTCCTGGTTCTGTGCATTAGATGCAGTGACCTGTGACCTTTCTGGTTCTGTGCATTAGATGCAGTGACCTGTGACCTTTCCTGGTTCTGTGCATTAGATGCAGTGACCTGTGACCTTGCCTGGTTCTGTGCATTAGATGCAGTGACCTGTGACCTTTCCTGGTTCTGTGCATTAGATGCAGTGACCTGTGACCTTGCCTGGTTCTGTGCATTAGATGCAGTGACCTGTGACCTTTCCTGGTTCTGTGCATTAGATGCAGTGACCTGTGACCTTTCCTGGTTCTGTGCATTAGATGCAGTGACCTGTGACCTTGCCTGGTTCTGTGCATTAGATGCAGTGACCTGTGACCTTTCCTGGTTCTGTGCATTAGATGCAGTGACCTGTGACCTTGCCTGGTTCTGTGCATTAGATGCAGTGACCTGTGACCTTTCCTGGTTCTGTGCATTAGATGCAGTGACCTGTGACCTTTCCTGGTTCTGTGCATTAGATGCAGTGACCTGTGACCTTGCCTGGTTCTGTGCATTAGATGCGGTGCCATCACTCTGCTATGAAGCCCACCCTGGTATTGTTTAGCACACTGACTGTCACCCCGGTGCAAAGAACTTTAAAACGTGCACCACCTGACTGGGTAGCCCAGGCATGGGCCTCTTCTCTCGCAGAACGCCAAATAAAAAACTGACAACAGCCAACACAACAGTCATCCGGCGTGAATGAATCAAAATTACACCTATATTTATTTTTTTTTAGTCAAATTGTCCAAAAAAAAAAAAGTGTGTATTTTGGTGTGCCACAGAATTTTAGCAGTTAGTTTGTGCCACGTGAGGAAAAGGGTGAAGTCGCTGATCTATCACAAGGCTATGGACGACCTGTGGCTTCAAAGAGCCGGGCCCTCCTGTGCCAGGGACCCATCTTCCCAGTTCTTAGCTTGTCGGAGTGACAGGACAGTCCGCACGTTTCCGAGCCGCTGCCAGTGGGCCCGCTCCTGCCAGGGAGGAGGCGATCCCGCTCCGTCCACACACCCAGGCTCTGCGGCTCCCGCGGCCTCCTGGCTTCTCGGCTCAGGAGCGAGGGGCCCCCCCTGGCGCCCCGGGAGCTCACTGGTGCACGCCAGGGGCAGCCGTGCACGGGGCAGAGCTGGAAGGCGCCCCAAAGGGGAACGAGACACCCCGCATTGTGCATGAACTGGGACTAAACACACTGCACAGCACCTTCGCTTTCCTCCAATATAACCTGCGAGATCTCGGCTTCCCATCAGGGGTCGTGCTAGAAGGTGCTGGAAACACATAATTTAACCTCCTGATGTTTTAAGTAAAGACTCCAAAAAAAACCCTGGACTTCTACATCTAAATTAAGGTGAGTGACCAGACGCCCCGATTTTTAACCATTTGTCCCGCGTCCTGCGGCGTTTTAAAAAAGTCCCGATTGGACAAATGGTTAAAAATCAGGACTGTCCCGCCAAAAGCGGGACGACTGGTCACCTTAATCTAAATTCGTTTGTTAATGTCTTATCAAGAGACACCTGGATATAAACCTGCATTCACCCTCAGTGGAAGGTCTGTAAGCGTTTACAAAAATAGCATCTGCAAAGAAACTATGCACATCGGACATCAAAGGATACTTGGGTTGCAAAGTCAGAATGGTATCAGAAACCGAGCCAGGTGGCTCTGTTGCACACCAATTGGCCGTGCAGCAGGGACCCAAGGGGAGGGGGCGGGGCGCTGCCGCTGCCCCCCAGTAAGAGGGGTCCCGGGCCACAGCCCTGCAGCCGCTCCCCAACTCATTCCGCTGGTCTCACCACTCACGGCAACAGCTGTCCCCCATGGCGCTCCCCAAGCAGGACGCGGCCAGAGCAGCGTGCCCACACCCCTCCACCCTGTTTTTAAGGTACCCCCCCTTCTCCATGGTATTGAGAGCACACACGGGTGGGAGGGAGGGTCAGCGGGGGAACAGACCCAGTTGCCCCACCGGAGGGACAGAAGCTCCTCGGCCTGGTAAGCAGGTGACAGTGCTCCGCTGGGGGCTGCTTTGCTTTCCCAGGGGCGAGGCGGCCTGCCCGGGAGAGGGAGGCAAGGAGCCGGCGGGCCTGGCAGCCGTGGCCGGGGCACAGCCACACGAGGAGCTGAGACCAGAGGCCGAGATGACCATCTTTGAGAGGGAGATGGGGTGGGGGGCAGGCTCTGTGGGGCGTGGAAGAGGCCGGGAGCCTGCTGGCCAGCTGCTCCCCACCTCCCAGCACAGCGGCCTGGGGTACAGGTCCAGGAAGGAGGGGGACAGGGCCCACTGCACCCAGCTGGCACTGTGCCCTCAGGGGAGCACAGCCCCTCTGCAGGCGTCACCTCAGTGGTCCCCTCCACTCCCAATACGCAGTGAGCACACCAGGCAGGGGAGCAGGGAGAGCCCTACAGCCCCGGGTCTGAAACCCCAATTCTCCACACCAGTCTCCCCCACCCACTGGGCGGCTGGAAACCAGCAGTTGCTTGGTAACCATGCTCAGCAGATTTGAAACGGACGTCTTCCTCCCACAGAAACAAGAAGATTGCACTCAACCAAGTGCTGCCCTACCCAGCCCCGCCCGTTCCCAGGGGCACTGTGCCTGGCCCTGGGCGCCCACTGCAGGGCGGTGAGGGCGTGTACTCCCGTGCGCTTTAACATTAAGATGATTCTAGAAGAACGTTTCCTAAGCTCTGCTCTGCCTGTGGCCCCAGGAGGTGCTCTGTGTGAGAGAGGGCCCCTCACGGACATCAACGCCCACGCTCACCACCACCATCTACACACCTGGGCAGCGTGAGGCAGAGCTGTGCCCCTCAGAGACCTGGATTCTCTCCCAGGGGCGGCGGGACCCTAAAAGCCAGAGGGTGTCGTCAGTGTCCCTTCCCTCCCAGCACAGAGGGGAGGCTGGCCGGCCGGGGTCTCAGTGGCAGGGAGTCCGGCCGCGGCCACAGCCGGGGACCACCACGGCCTCGGCATGAAGGTGCTGAGCAGGGGCCCCCGTGGGCGGCCGGAGCTGGGCAAGGACAGAAAACCCGGCAGACTGCCGAGGTCCTTCAATGCCAAGAGCTCGGGGCCACGACGGGACGTTCTGATGGCCGGGCGGCCACGGCTCCAGGACACAGAGAAGAGAGGTCAAGGTCAGGCACTTCCCAGAGGGGACAGGCCGGGGCCCCCGCAGGGGCGGAGCTCGGGCCCGGGACGTCGCAGGCTTGCAGAGGGAAGCAGGGACCCAGGCCCAGGAGCACCCCAGGGCCACCCCAGGAACCACGAGTCCTGCGAGAGGCTGAGCCAGGCGCCCGCTCTGGCTCGGCGCTGCCACCAGCCGTAGCTTTGGGTAGAACCGGTAACCTCTCTGACCCTCGGTTTCCTCACCTGCTCAGCCACGAGGCTGGTGAGGCACAGACAAGACCGGGGACACGAGCGCGCATGGAGGCGGCCATCCGGCTGAGCAGGGTCTGCCCGCAGCCCCCGGCGCCTCTCCAGCATCTCTGCCTCGGGCTCAGACGCCTGGGGCTGTCCCCCGCCCCCCCCCCCCCCCCGCCACCTCCGGTTCCACTCCAGACGGAAACGAAGGAAGGAAAACACAGCAAGGGACAGCAAACATGTTCGCCTCCTGTCGGCTCTCCCAGAGGAAGAGCAGCGTCTTCCCCGGGGCTCCATCCCGATCCAGTTCCAGGTCAGGAGGTCAGGAGGAAAGGAAGCTGGCAGCCCCAAGAGAAAAGGCGTGGCTGACGTGAAAACCCATCCCCGCCGGGCGGGATCTGCAGGGGCCCACGTGCAGGTTCGGAAACACCGCTGTCACCGGAGGGCGAGGAGGACACAGCCCCCCGCTGTGCTGCTGCAGACGCGGGCTGGGCACAGCGGGCCTCCCGGCGCGTCCCTGCACGGTCAGGTCGAGGGGACCCACTGCCGAGGAGGAAAGGCCGGTGTCCGTGAGCAAGAGGTGTGAAGGCATCTACAAAGCGTCTGCCAGCTTCCTTCCAAAGCTTCCTTCCGCCGTGCCGTCCAGAGCTGTGCGAAACGGGCCGCCTGCTACTCGAGACAGGCAGCGAAACACTTCTTCACCGCGTCCCTAGGAGGAAACACAGAGGTGAACGGAGACGGTCACCCAGCTCCTGTCCGCCTCCTGGCACCCAGAGTAGCACCTTGCAGAGCAGCAAGCACCAGACGGGGGGTCAGACCGCCTGGGCAGGTCGCTTGCCTTGTTTGAGTTGCAAATGTCTCATCTGTGAGAAGGGGTGACCCCACTCACCCTCCTGACCAGCGGCGCGGGAAGGAGGGCGTCGAATGGAGTAGGAATGTGCTCAATGACAGCCAGCGATCGTGACGATCAAAGGAAAAGGCAGGAAGGAGGTACAGCCCATCAGGGACCAAGGGACCCGCCAGGAGGGTGCCCTTTCTAGCGACCAGGGTCACAGAATGAGGTCCATGCCGTCAGCAAAACAGCCGCTTGGGTTCCTTCCTTCTAAGCGAGCAGCCGGCGCGCCATCCGCCAGGAGCTCTGCCCGGGGCCCTACAGCGTGCGCTCGCCGGCCGCTCCGGGACCAGTGCGGGCCGCATGGGAAGACGGCACTCAACCTACCGCTGCCCTACCCAGCCCTGCCCATTCCCTGCCCGGGGTGCCCGCTGCAGGGCGGTGAGGGCGTGTACTCCCGTGTGCTTTAACAGCAAGGTGATTCTAGAAGAACGCTCCCTAAGCTCTGCTCTGCTGTGGCCAGGAGGTGCTCTGTGTGAGAGCAGCTCCCATGCACAGGTCACACTGGGCCTGGAGGGCGGGGCCCTTCACAAAGCCGCTGCGGCCGTGAACGCGGGCGGGGCTTCCAAGTTCTCGTCCCCTCACTCCCAGCGTCCGCGTCACCGTCAAACGGATCTGGGAGGCGTCCGACGAAAGCCTGCTGCCCTGCTCACACACCATTTTTCCTTTTATCAGCACAGCTGAGGAAACACGTGTTGGTTAACAAGAGAGGAATGGAAATTAAATGGTGACATGGGAGCAGGGTCAGAGGCAGACCACGCACAGTGCCCTTTTAAGGAGGTCTGCAGTCAGAGCCTTAGCGCTAAAGGGCCAACCCGCTGAGTCGTCAACGAGCCTGAGGCCGGAGGCACCAAGGTCGCCCTCTTCCAGGAACCCGGCCAGCTGACTTCCCCTTCAGACTCCTCCCTGAATCGTCCCCAGTGATGCTGCAGGAAGACAGCACGCACTCCGATCCCTCCACCTCGGGCTCAGGCATATGGAAGTGGTACTCAAAGCTGCCGGCTAGCGGGTGGGCATGGGCACACACGCGACAGATCGCAGCAGAACGTGCAGGTGGCCTGGCCGAGGCCCATCGCCGTTGTATGGGCGGGGGGACCTTAGCTCGCTGACCTATAAATAGTATACAACCTGCCCGCTTGTCTCACAGCTCAGGAAAGATGGAAGAACAGGCAATCTCTGAAAACACTTCCTACCACAGTCCTGTGCACACACATCAACACCCCCCAGTGACAACGCCGTCCTCACCCAGCCGACTTACCTTGCAAACGGTATGTAGGAGAGGCTATACCTACAGAGAAACAAACAGAAGGTCAAGTTAAACGGGGGCGCAGACCGTACAGCGGGACAGGCTTCTGCGCTGTAAGGGCATCTGCAGTGACTTATGGGGTCCCGGGGTGAAGGGTGCAAGGGCACACACACATGCACATGAGCACGTGTGTGCACACACACACACACACAGTATTGTGCACGCACATGCATGTACACGTGCACACACGCTATGCCACCGTATACTGGGGGGGGGGAGGGAGTGTCATCTGTGTCCAAAGGAGGAAGGCAACACGCCCAGGTGGAGACAAGCCGTGTGACCTCAGGCTCGTGGGTGACCGATCTGACCCGCTGAGCCAGCAGGGTCCCCTCAAACAGGCAGATCCAGAAACCCAGATGGCACAGAGCCCTGTCCGGAGAGAATGCCATAGAAGCCCCAGACCCCCTGTCCTCTCATGTTTTATAAAACCTCAACAGCACACAACTCCCACCACTGGGAGGAATCGGCTCCAATTACTGCTGAAACTAGAAAGAACAGAAATACATAAAACCCAGTACCAACTACTCTATGGATGAAAACATAAACGAGCTCTGGTTCTTCAAACCCAAGTCCAAAGACACCTGGTGGCCCCAGGCAGCCGTGCCCGCCACCCTGAGGAAGGCCTGCAGGCGGAGCCCTAGGAAAAGCAAACCGTCAGAGCAACGGGGATGGCCCTGGCCTCTGAACACTGGCTTTAGCAGCAGTCCACAGCCGTCCCTCCTGCCTGTCTCCAAAGTTTCGCTTTCCACGGTTTCAGCTATCCGTGGTCAACTGTGGTCCAAAATACTAAATGGAAAATCCCAGAAATAATTGAGTTTTAAATTGTGTGTTGAATCGTGTGATGAAATCTCACGCTGTCCCAATCGGGACGTGAATCTTCACGCTGTCCCACCCGACAGCCACTGAGCTACCAGCTCAGCCTTCGGAACCACAGGCTGGTGCCCGGGTCCCTGACTCCCCTCAGCGACGGCCGAGTGCGGGACCTGGCGCTGCGCTCCGGATCCGCGCAGAGAAGCCGGGAAGCTTCCTTTCCGTGAGGAGGGCACCCCGACCTCAGGCCCTCCACCGCCGCGGGGTCACAGGGAGGCCGCCCGACAGGGTGGTACCCACAGAGAGAGGCCACATTCACTAACGTTTATTGTCTAAACTGTGTTCGTGTTCCATCTTATTAGTTCCCGTGGTGAACCACGTGCTGTGCCTGATGACTGAGGACACCTCATTCCAGGTGGGCATGTGCAGAAAAAGGCCTCGTGTGTACCGTATAGAGTTCGGTACTATCCCTGGTTTCAGGGGGACACAGAACAAACATGGCCCCACAGAGAAGGGGACAGCTATATGAGACAGACATGTGTATGTGGGTACACATTTCTGCCCCCAGAAAACAGAAATACACACATCAGCGGCCACGCCAGGCCCGTGCAGCGCCTGCTACAAAACATGCGTCACGTCCCAACGGGACCCTCCCTCATTCTCCCCTCAGCGGCCGTCTCCCTGTGAGCACAGGGAGGCCCCACAGGACCGGAAGCTACAGACGCCATACGTTCCCCCGCCACCACCTCCCTTTGAAGCTGGACCAAACTGACAGGGCCATGAGCCCACAGCCCCCGGTGGGCTCAGGTACCCACAGCCCAGCGGCCCTCCCAGCGGCCTGGCCCCAGGCCTCGTGCGGGGCTGAGACCGCCCACAGCCACCTGGCTGCCTGTCAGCGGGGCTCCTTGTCTCCGGCTGACAGCTGCTCCCTCTTCCTGCTTCTGTTACTGAGTCATCCCCTCCCCACACAGCGCTCATTATCCTTCTTACCACTCTCCTTTGTCTTCGACGTCTTTTTGACTCACAGACTATTTTTACCAGCCCTTGTCAGACTTCATTGCCCTCGCTCTCACTGGACACGAGTGGTTAGGAGCAGTAACATCTCCAGATCAAGCAGGAGCCCGGCAGCCAGCCTCCCCGGGCCACTCCTGCCACCTGCTGGCAGCAGCTGGTCACAGGCTGCACCGCGTCACTGAGGACCCTCTGTGCTCTCCCAGCCCGCCTCCCGCAGCACATTCACCAGGGGCCGAGGGCAGGGCCGCTGGCGAAGGGCACTCACCACGTCAGGGCCAAAGACTGCAGGATGCAGAAGATGAGGGCGAGCCCCTTGTTGTGCCACTGAAAGGGAAGCGACAGTCCCGTGAACGGGGTGCCGGGCGCACACACAGGGGGGCTCAGGAGAATGCAGACGCACACACTTACCCAGAAGGCAGAACACAGCGTGAGCGTGAAACACAACTGCAGAGAGAAAGGAAACAATGACGAGTTACTATGGCGACAATGGCCACAGGGGGAAAACCATAAAGACTCATCCTTGACAAAGGTACACCAGCACTGCCCGAGCTGCCGGATGCAGACCCCGGGGTGGGCTCGGCAGCGATGCATCCTTCATGTCCGAGCACGTCACCGCCCGAGCACCCGAGGTTCGCAGGAAAGTTAAAATCACCAATAAGATTCCCAGCGGATTAAAAAGAGAAGGATCCTTTTCTTTTTCTTTTTTTTTAATATATTTTTATTGATTTTTTACAGAGAGGAAGGGAGAGGGATAGAGAGCTAGAAACGCTGATGAGAGAGAAACATCCACCAGCCTCTTGCACACCCCCAACCAGGGATGTGCCCGCAACCAACATACATGCTCCTGCCCGGAATCGAACCTGTTTCCTTTCAGTCTACAGACCGACGCTCTACCGCTGAGCCAAACCGGTTTCGGCAGGATCCTTTTCTAATTTCCCCAAAATCTCTGCCCAGCCAACAAAAACCACATTCCCAGTCCCGGCTGTCTTTCCATTCAAACTGTAAACGGGCTTCACCCGTACCTGCATCCTAGCTCCTGCCAGCATCCGTCTGCAGTGGAAGAGCCACGTGAGGGCGAGGTTAACCCGAGACGCCACGCTCACAGGCGACGAGCCGGGGACCTGTGTGTGTCCCTGCCACCTGACACTTCCTCTAGGCCCTTCTCAGAAAGTTCTTTCTACAGAAACACCTGTCCAGGCCCTCACCCTCGACGGCCGAGGACGGCAGGAGCTAGAGCGGCCACACGCCTGTCACCTCCTCCTTCCGTCACCGTAACTTCCCCAGAGGTGAGTCTGAGTTTTTCTGTGTGTCCGGCACTGCCCCGTGCTCTGGAAGGACACGAAATGGACAGCAACATGGGCGTGGCCTTAGAAAACCTACACATCTGAACAAAGGCAGGAGCACACAGTGACAGTGTGCTGCCAGGCTCCCAGTGTTACACCACTGATGATGGCCAGAGAGCGCTCTGGGTGGTTTTGATGGTCGCATGGAAGAGAACGGGCCAAAGACATGACGGGCAGTCTGGGTTATCGGACAGGAAGTTAGGACTCGACTAAAGGAAGACCTACAGAAACAAACATGACCCCAAAGTCACAGGACGTTAAAGCCACCCCCAGAGAGGGAGCCCCTCCCCGTCTCCCCAAGAATGGACCTGGTCTCTCCCAGCGACTCCCTCTTTATGCCTGATTCCCTCCATTACGGCTGAGTGAGGCCTCACCAACCCTATCATTTTGGCTGAATTGACAAGCAGCGCCCTCTGGAGGTGCTTTACAGAACTGGCAGCACCGTAACACCCACAGAAACACAAAGTGGGGTGATGATGAGGTGGAGCATGCTCCCTCTGCCGCAGGGTCACCGGCATCGGGAACTGAGTCACGAGGAAAGGAAAAGGCTCGGGAAGAAACGCCGGGAGCAGAACGCCCAGCCGACAGGCGACTCACCAGCACCAGGATGGTTGCGATCAGACGCGTGGGCTCCACCATCCTCTTCAGCTGCTTCATGGGTCCCATGAGGAAGACGGTGCTGCGGACACACACACACACACAGGCCATCAGCACCGCCGCCTCCCACCGCCCCGGGCCACCCCACCACGGCCACGCCGGCAGCACTGAAAGCTCCTCCTTTGTGCCCAGCACGCGCGGAAGGGCCTTGCCTGCACTCTCCTCATTTAACCCATCCACACGAACGGGCTGGTCACGGGAACAGGCATCAGACCTGTTTTACAGGTGAAGGGACTGCAGCCCCTAAGGCTGGGTCCATCCCGCCTCCCATAAGCAGAGGCGGAGGGGCCGTGGTGCAGAGGGCTGGCTCTGGGGCCACGTTCACCTCCGCTGGGGGGAGAGGACCCTCCCTGGGAGGTGCCTCCTTCACAGTCTACCCTGGAAATGAACAGCCAACCAAAAGCACTCAAGTAGCTTAACCATTTGTACGCCATGAGCATCCATACACTGAGTGGCTGGATTATTATGATCTCTGAACGCATAATAATCTGGCCACACGGTGTGTGTATATATATATAGGAGAGGCCCGGCGCATGCATTCGTGCATGGATGGGGTCCAGCCAGCCTGGTCAGGGGGAGGGGAAATGGGCAGTTGGCTGGCTGCCTGCTGGTTGAACTCCTGGTCGAGGGGACAATTTGCATATTAGCCTTTTATTCTATAGGATATACACTGAGTGGCCAGATTATTATCTTACTGATATAAAATGAAGACATTTTAAGCGTTAAGCCCACCTCTCTTTGAAACGCCATTTGCCATTTAGTTTCAGTGGAATTCAAGGCTGTGCTCTTGGGTCAGATATTTAGACAACACTGAACACGAAGCCACAGCCCAGGCTGGCCTTAGAAGTTAAATGCAGCACAAACACCTAAGACTAACGGGGGAGCCACCACCTCCTCGACACAGCCTGGAAGCAGCGCCTCGCTCCCCGGCCGTCCCCCCGCGCAAGGCTGCAGAGCTGGTCCCGCTGGGGCTTCCGAGCAGCTCCTCTGGACTAAACCACCGGCTGTATCTTGTGCTCAGTCTGGACTCTCCATCACCACCTGTGCTGTCTGCCCAAAGCAGAACTCCCGGGAGCACGTGCGGGCTCAGAGGCACACACAGGGGACACGTGCATGCAGCGCTCCATAAGGACTGTAAGAAGGAGCCGGAGGCAGGCACAGCCCCTTGTCACACTCCAGCCGGAAGCAGCTGGTGTAGGGATGTCAGGGACCAACAGCCCGGAGGCTCACAGACGGGTGCCGAGGCCGTTAACGACGCGCTGTGTGGCCACCACGCAAACACAGGTGGGCACGCAGAGCCCGTGTGAAAAGGGTGCTGATCGAGAGGGGTGGAGGCATCTCTTCGGAGAGGTGACGCTGGAGCCAGGTCTGGCGAGTGTCCGCCCAGTGGGTGGAGGTATGGAGAGGAGCGGCATGGGGGCAGCCTGAGCAGAGGCTCGGTCAGATGTCGGGAAAGGCCAGGGGTCAGCCTCCTGTACCAGGGGCGAGGCGCAGGGGGAAGGCAGCCCTCGAGGGCCTGGCCTGCACGCAGCTGATGGCTTGAACTCCATCTGCAGAGAGGGACCAGGGCCCCCGAGGAGCTCAGGGGGCAGTGAGGGGGTGGCCGGCAGGGGCAATGGAGGGGGCAGAGGACAGGGTGGCGGGCAGTAAGGGGGTGGCCGGCAGGGGGAATGGAGGGGGCAGAGGACAGGGTGGCGGGCAGTGAGGGGGTGGCTGGCAGGGGCAATGGAGGGGGCAGAGGACAGGGTGGCGGGCAGTGAGGGGGTGGCCAGCAGTGGCAATGGAGGGGGCAGAGGACAGGGTGGCGGGCAGTGAGGGGTTGGCCGGTAGGGGCAATGGAGGAGGCAGAGGTCAGGGTGGCGGGCAGTGAGGGGGTGGCCGGCAGGGGGCGATGAGGAGGCAGAGGACAGGACAGCAGGGCAGTGAGGGGGCGATGGAGGGGGCAGAGGACAGGACAGCGGGGCAGTGAGGGGGCGATGGAAGAGGCAGAGGACAGGACGGTGGGGCAGTGAGGGGGTGGCCGGCAGGGGGCGATGGAGGGGGCAGAGGACAGGACGGTGGGGCAGTGAGGGGGTGGCCGGCAGGGGGCGATGGAGGGTCAGAGGACAGGACAGCGGGGCAGTGAGGGGGCGATGGAAGAGGCAGAGGACAGGACCGTGGGGCAGTGAGGGGTGGCTGGCAGGGGCGATGGAGGAGGCAGAGGACAGGACGGTGGGGCAGTGAGGGGGTGGCTGGCAGGGGCGATAGAGGGGGCAGAGGACAGGACGGTGAACTCCTGCAGCGTCAGGTGAGCCACAGGGCAGAGTGGGAGCAGCTGGCGACCCACCTGCTCCAGGAAGCCCTCCCTGGTCCCTGGTCCGGTCAGACCAGGTCAGCTCCCTCCCCGAGCATCTCTCTCCACAGCATCTCCTGTTATCGGTGTCTGTCTGCCTGGCCGGCCAGTGAGCTCCACTGTGGCAGGAGCCAAGCCACACTGGTCTTTGAACGCTCAGAGCCCAGCAGGGTCTGATCAAGGCTCCTCACATGAGGGGCAATGGCCACAGGGACAAAGTGGACAGAGCCTTGTGACGGGGAAGGGGTGGACCCCGGGATTCTGGGGGAGGCGAGGAGAGAGGACAGTCGGGCAGCGCTCCCCTGGCTGCAGGCGGGCCTGGGGCTGTCAGCCCACGGGTGTGGCTGAGGCGTCAGCGTGCACACACGTGGCCCGGAGTGTCGGTGCACCCACAGAGTGTCGGTGCCCTGCCCTCACGAGCCGGTCTGACCGGGTGCCGCTCTGAGTAACAAGTTTCACGCGTCGCGAAATCACGGCCTCAGCGCCGGCAGCGGGGGACCAGAACCACGTAGGGGGCTGCGTCGTACCGCACGGCCACCCTCAGGGCTCTGCGCCCGCCCCCCGCGTGTGACAGCCCAGCACACCGTGCCTCCTGTCTCCCCCCAGGGAATGTGAAATGTAAGCGTATCTGCCAAAACCGGTTTGGCTCAGTGGATAGAGCATCGGCCTGCGGACTGAAAGGTCCGAGGTTTGATTCCGGTCAAGGGCATGTACCTTGGTTGTGGACACATCCCCAGTGCAGGGTGTGCAGGAGGCAGCTTGTCGATGTTTCTCTCTCATCGATGTTTCTAGCTATCTATCTCTCTCCCTTCCTCTCTGTACAAAAATCAATAAAATATATTTTTAAAAAAGAAAGAAATGTAAACGTATCTGGAGGCACAGGACATGGGGGATGCACCCCGACTGCCTCTTTCCTCCCCCACCCTCCCTCACGGCTCCTCCTCACCCCCATGAGGCACAGCCCTTTCCCACCGAATAGCCAGCTGAGGGCGGATGACAGACGTACCTGCCGATCGAAGCGATGTTGCCGAACGTGTAAAACACGGCGAAGAGGTACAGCCCCTTCTTCGGCACCCAGAGCAGCAGCGTGCCCTGGAAGACAAAGCGAGGTGCCTGCATCTCCGCCCCAGCCTCAGCCAGGGCCCCCCGAGAAACCTGCCCCCCCCACCTTCCCACTCCCCTCCCGCTCCCCCCACTCCCGCTCCCCTCACCCATGCGTCTCTGTGAAAAGCAACAGAGAAAGGGAGGGGGGTGGCCCAGAAGGACCAAGCTTAGCGGGGCAGGGGCAAAGACAAAGGAGTGGGGTGGGGGGAAACGGGGTGCGGGGGGAGGGTCTCACCAGCAGAGAGCAGACAATTCCTGCAACAAAGCACGCAATGAAGCCTTTGATCCTGGTGCTCCAGCTCAGAGAGGATGTGTCGGCCACCTGCCGTTGGAAAAACAGGTCACACACAGCCCCCGAGACAAAGGCCGCACGCAGTCAGGTTAGTGTGTGACGCGCTGAGGGCGGCGGGAGCAGGATCCCACCGCTCACGGCTGGAGCCCTCCTGAGCGCGGGACCAGCTCCTCTCCGTCCGCCAGCCACCTGTCCTGCGCGGCGAGAGGCCGGGCGCCTCCAGAACCGGAGCTCTGTGTCCAGCCCCGGTCACTTCCAGCAGCGGGCAGCCGGGCAGCCCGGGCCCACACGGGAAAGGCATGCGCCCTGCCGGGCAGGACCCAGGAGATGGGCAAAGCCAGGAAGCACCCAGCTGTGCCCCCGCCATCGCCTCCTGCGTCCACTCAAGCTCAGCAGCTGCTGCTCCTGCAGGGCCAGGACCTCTGGGACCCGGGGCGGAGCCCCCGCCCCGGGACGCCCGGTTAAGTCCTTTGCTGCTGTCGGTGGTGTTGTCCGGAGCTGGCACCAGCCGCGTCCCTCAAGTGGAGGCAGAGCCTTGTTAATTAGTTACCTCCCTACCCATCCGACTCCCTGCCACCGAGACTAATCCCTCCCGAGAGCAAAGTCCAGAGGAGGCCGTTTCCAGAGCAATGCTGCCAAACAGGGAGCCGGGAGCAGCGCCAGGGTTGCTCCCCGGGCCACAGGCGTCAGCCAAAGGTCCACCCGGCCAGCGGCCAGGGCAGCTCCAGGCCAGGCACAGCAGCTGCCACTGAGCCACAGGCCCTGCCTGCACGGCCAGGGCGGCCGGGCCGGTCTATTCACGCAGGGCCCCGGTGTGGCCGCACAGCCTCCGTCTGGCAGCGCGGTGGGGGCTGCTGGAGGAAGGGAGGCGATGGCAGAGGCTGCCAGGGTCACTGGCCTGGCCACTCCCTCGGCCTTGGGTGTTCCCGGCTCAGGGCCTGTTTTCAACCTGGTCTCCAAATTCCTGTCCAACCGGAAGCCGGAGGAGAGCCAGCGGCTCCCCGGTGCAGCAGGCCTTGCTCCGGAACGGCTTCCCTCCGCCCGGACACAGGTATTAGGGCAGGTTATAGTTCACACGTAGTCAAAGTGGGCTAATGACACTGCAATACCACACACACACACACACACACACACAGCGCCTGCTCCAAGAGGCACGCTCGGGGCTCGTAACAGGCAGTGGGAGGAGGGGCTTAGGACCAGGGACGCGGCCACCTGGTACAATGACAGGAAAGCCCCTCCTCCCAATGGTCCGGGGATGTCTGCCCTCCGGGTGCACCCGGACAACCGGGCGAGACCCCCTCCGCCCACCTGTTCGACTCCCACCAAGAACAGAATAAAATCAAACCACGGCACCAGGCACTTACCTTGCCGAACAGCCCCCGGCTGCGTGTGGGAGAGAAGGGTGGTACAGGGATGGGCTGGGTCGGTTACCGGAGCACCGTTTGCACCAACAGGGATTGTTTTACTTTATTTTTTAATATTTTTATTGATCTCAGTGAAGAAGGGAGAAGGAGATAGAAACATCAATGATAAGAGAGAATCATTGATCGGCTGCCAGCTGCCCACCCCTCCACTGGGGATGGATCCCTGACTGAGAATCGAACCGTGGACTCCTGGTTCATAGGTCAACACTCAGCCACTGAGCCACGCCAGCCAGGCCAACAGGGATGTTTTAAAAGATTCAAACTTTTTTTTTTTTTTAAGAGAATAAACCATAAGGGTAAGTATCAAACTTGAACTGACCCTGGCCTGGAGGATATGAAATGATCTCAACAGGCGAACGGTGAGATTCCAGCCCCTGTAGAAATCAAAAGTACTGCCCTCGCTGGTTTGGCTCAGTGGATAGAGCATTGGCCTGAGGACTGAAGGGTGCCAGGTTCGATTCCGGCCAAGGACACATGCATGGGTTTTGGGCTCGATCCTCAAGTAGGGGACCTGCTGGAGGCAGCCAATCAATGATTCTCATCATTGATGTTTCTCTCCCTCTCTCCCTTTCCCTATCTCTCTGAAGTCAATAAAGAAATTAATTTTTTTTTAATGGGCACTTAAGGAAGCCCATTCATTAAAAAAAAAAAAAATCAACAGCACTGGCAAAGGTGGCTTTCCACCTTCTGAAGGAAAGCGATATGTTAGTTCGACCAGTCCCTCAGGCTGAATTCCGTCCAAACGCCTCCCTGCTCACCGCAGCGGGCAGATAACTTTTCACCCGTTTCCACGCCGAGTGGTTGCAAGGGCAGGAGGAGGTGCGGCCCACTGCTTCTAACTGGACTCAGGAAAACCAAACCCGCTTAGGAAAACACACTCACGTGGTGTAAAATGTCTCTGAACTCACGGCTGCCGGGAACCGCGCTAACACTTCCGGAAATCAGAGCCGCTAAAACGGCGCCCGGATGGACTCTGGAGGCTGTCAGTTACGCACAAAGGGGCCTTTGACTCCGGGATGCGGACAGAGCAGCAGCTCTGGCCAAAAAGAAGTAAAACTGAGAACTGTTCAGGAAACAGGGCTGGTGACGGACGGTGAGGAAGGAACACTGCCTTGTTCCTGTGCCGCCCGGCCAGGGGCACTCAGACCGTCCTTGTCCCTGGAACCCTCTGCAGGAACACAAAACATACACTTCCATTTTTATTTTTTTTATATTTTATTGATATTTTTTTTACAGAGAGGAAGAGAGAGGGATAGAGAGTTAGAAACATCGATGCGAGAGAAACATCGATCAGCTGCCTCTTACACACCCCATACTGGGAATGTGCCTGCGACCAAGGTACATGCCCTTGACCGGAATCGAATCTGGGTCCTTTCGGCCCACAGGCCGACGCTTTATCCACTGAGCCAAACCGGTTTTGGCAAAACCTACACTTTTAAAAGCAGTCCGCCGACACCACCCGCTGACGGTTAGTCGGGAGGATGCGGCATCAGCAGACCCACCGTGAGGCCGCTGTGTGTGGACACGGCCAAGCGATGTGTATAACCCTCGTTTCCCACAGGAGGCCAGAACTGTCATCCTTCCCTGGTTTGTGTTAAAAGAAGAAGTTTTTAAAAAGCCAGTGAGCTCAGTTAGCTGAGCGTGGACCCACGCACCAAAAGGTCGCCTGTTGGATTCCTGGTCAAGGGCACATGCCTGGGTTGCTGGCTCAATCCCCAGTAGGGGGCGTGAAAGAGGCAGCCCTCTCCCTTCATCTCTCTTTAAAAAAACAAAAACAAAAAAAAACCTATTTTTAACAATTGAAAATGAAAGCACTTGCTTCGGGCAACTTCTGACAGCTTATGTGCTGACGTGGCAGAGACTGTAAGGCCACCTGTCCACCTTACCACCTGACAGACATTAAATCGCAGGAAACCCTGCAGCCTCGCCAGCCTTCCAGCCCTGGGACGTGTGAGGACAATCGATGTTTTAAAGGAGGCTCTTACCTAACAGGAAAGAACAGAGCCAACAAAAACCCTGAAAATGGTTCGGCCGGCGCCGAAATGTTTCCCAGGAGTTCGGACTCTGACATAAACCGGAATCCACGCGCCAAAGGAGGGGCTGGCAGCGGTACTGGGGAACAAGAGAGAAGCACCTACTCTTTTTTATACTAGATTCCCACGTAAAGCCCTCCCCGTGCCCAACACACACAGTCACCCTTTTAGGTGAGAACAAATTCAGTATGTAGTTCTCAACCTGTTCCGCATCTCTCCCTCTTGGGGGCTATCCATTGCTTCGTGGTGATTCTCTAAACATGTAACACTGGCATCACCCCACTGCCCACACCCCTTCCCCGGAGAATCCGGGAAGAGAAAAGGTCCCCCTGGGGAAGCTGCCACTCACGAAGGCTGTGGACAGTCCACAGGGCACACGCAGGACCTGTGTCCTTCTCCCTGTCCCGTCCGGGGCTTCCCGGGAGAGTTCCTAACAGAAGCCAGCAATCCGGAACAAAGACTCAGGAAGTGACTCCTGGGGCTCCGCCAATTAATAAAGCCAGCAACTTTAGAAAAAAGGAACGCAGGGGAGTTAAAGCTCAGCTCCTCTCACGCTGCATTCCCACGGTGCTCCCTCCAGGTGGGGTGTGCAGTGACAGAGATTAGACCACAGGAGGGTGGAGGCACTGGCATCCCACAGAACTCGGTGCCACCGGCAGCGTGGGAGCAACCCTGGGAGGCGCCGATGACAGTGAGAGGAAGAACAGGTTTGGCGTTGACAGGAGGTGGGGAAACTGAGGCCCTGGGAATACACGCCCAAAAGTAAAGACAGGGTATTTTGTTATCCAGAAAGGAAAACAACCAACGCAGAAAGCACCCAGGAGAGGAAAGAGCGTTCTGGAGGCTCTGGCACCCAGGGCGTCCGTGCCCCGCTCAGCCCCCCGGAGGGGCCCCGCGTGCAGGCTGCGCGGGCAGAACCACCGGTCCCGGCCCGGAGCCCGCAGTCCGCGGCGGAGACCGTCACACACCCAGTCACACACCCGCAGTCACACACCCACAGTCACACACCCGCAGTCACACACCCACAGTCACACTCCCAGTCACACGCCCGCAGGTGGGCACGGGCCGGGGGAGCGGCACGTCTGCAGCCGCTGCGGCCAGGACGGCGGCCGGAGCCCCAGTGCGGCTCCCACACCCCCGCGCGGAGCAGGGGCGCCCGCCCCGCAGCTGCCCGGCCCGGCCTGACCCCAATGCCCCGCGTCCGGGCCTCCGGGCCGGGCCCACCCACTCCGCTCAGCCGATTGTGGGTTCAGCCCCGGCGCCGCCTCTGCGCGGGGAGGGGGTGCGGGACCCAGTGAACAGCGCGGACGCGGAGCCCGGCGCCCGGCCGGCCCGGGGAGCGCGGAGCCCGCGGGCCGGGAAGGGACGGGGAGGGCGGGCAGAGCGCTTTCCAGGACGCCCTGGAAGCCCGGCTCCTTCCCCGCCGCAGCCGCGCCATTCCCCCCTCCCCGCCCCCGGCGCCAGGCGGGCGGGGGGCGCCTCACCTCGGCCAGGCCGCCGCGGTCCTCGGCGTCCTGCCCGCTCAGCACCTTCTTCAGCTTGTCCATCCCGCCGCCCCGCGCAGCCCCGGCCGCCGCCGCCGCCTGTTGCGCTGCCCCGGCCGCGGCTCTTCCGGGTGCGGCCCCGCCCCGGTGCCCGCCCCCGCCCCCGCCGGCGCAGGCGCCCGGGACCCACCGCCCGCGCCCCGCCCGCTCTGCCCCGCGGCGCTGGTGGAGGGCGGGGGCGGGTCTGGAATCGGGGACTGAGGGCCCCGAGCCGGCCCCGCACCCCTCCCGCCGCCCTCCGCCTCCTGGGTCAGGAGCAGACGCCGAGGGCGCGCGTGCGGGGCTGGGAACCCACCGGCGCGCGTCCCCGAGCCGGTGGGTTCAGACTCGTGCTCCGTCCACGTTCTCATTGCATCTGCAACCTGTTCAGAATCCCGTGGGGCCACCTGCAATAAGTTCCGTCTGCAACGAGCTTTGTGGAGACGCTAATTCCAAGCGGAAATGCACCCAGTGTGATTTGGGCGAAATCGGGTGGGATTGGGGTTTGAGGAAAGAATGCTAGTTTGTTGGTTCCTTTCACCGACTTCAAAGTGGAGCCCCGCACTAATGGATACGTGTCGGAGAACCTAGCCTCTGGACAGGGGCTCGCAGACTGCTCGCTGTCTGGGTAATGTCTGCAAAGCTAACGTCTAGATTAAGTGGCTTTAAAAAAAAAAAAAAAAAAAAAAAAAAAAAAAAAAAAACACACAGACGGGTTCCCTGCAGCGTGCACTGAGCCTCCCGCCGCCTCCCAGACGCACGCAGGCTGCCTGGACAGAAACTGTTACCAATGCCAACGAAAGGTGGCTGCGGCCAATCAGTGCCTACAGGAGGCCTCAGTCTGAGGTCCCCTAAGAGAACGGTTTACCAAGCAAAGTCTGCTAACCCAGGAGACAGATACTGGTAAAATTCTAAGCGCACTCCTCTGACACAACAGGGAGGCTGGCTTTTATAAAGTTCCCTCCCTCGCTACTAATTGGCCCATTGTTTTGCAAATGAGGTACCCAGTTTACAATCTGATTGGTCTAGATAGTAATTGTCCCAAATAGTCGATTATAGAGCTGCTCTGATTGGTCAGTAGGTATGTAAATGAGGGCAGAGCTGCACAGTTCCGATTGGACAGAGCAGGTCTCAGCCCATTGGTTGAAGGGCGATTCCAGGAACTCCGTTATAAAGGTGGGTTCAACTGGCAGGAGCATAGTGCAGGAGGCTCTCTGCCTTCTCTGGCTTTCCCTGAGAAGCGGGCTGTGTGAGGCTTCTGCTGGCAGTGGCTGTTAGACTCTGGTTATGAATTTGTACCCTTAGCCAGGAGGGGCCTGTTGGAAATTACTTAAAAACAACCAAGCAAAGGGGGTTACACAGGACCCTATTCAAGTCAGTCAAAAGGTTGTACTTACACTCCTTATGGGACTTCATCTTTATGGATAGTCAAACATCTCTTGCTTCTATGATTTTAGTTTACACCTCAGAACTTGAGTAACAAATGCTTTTGTCTGGATGCCCTTTTCCCCCCTTGTTCCTCTCAGGTAAATTCCTACACATCTTTCCAATGCGAGAACACAGTGGCAAGCCCACCCACCGTGGGCTTATAACTCTAGCACCAACTCTTACTGCTAGCTGTGTGGCACTGAGCAAGTTACGTAAGCTTCTGATCCTCAATTTTCCCATCTGTAAAAGGGACACACATTACCACCTCTGTAAGTTATTGTGGGAAGGAAACGTAGCAGTGTACGGAGAGCCTAGGACCTGGCAAGCATTCAGTTAGCATCTCATGGAAGCCAGCATCCCTCTGCTGCCTCTCTGAAGCCTTCCCTGTGCCAGCCCCCACGGACATGGCAGGATGCAGCAGAATCTCACAGAACAGTATACCATGTCCGTTTGTCCCAAGTGTCCACTTTCTCATTTTTCTGCATGCTTTAATTGACTATTGCAGAGGTACTCACAGAATGATGCAGTATTTGCAGTTCACACAGAGGGTGAGGAATATTCTGCAATATTAAACAATTCATGTTACTCTTGATGTGTAAATATGTAGGTGTAGGCATTAAATACATGAAACATGATACTAAGATATTGAATATTAGAACCACAAATAGCTTTTTAATAAAAATATTTATTAATTACATTTTCAGAGTCAAGTAGAAAATTTCAGCTTAAAAAGTAAATAACCCTGACCAGGTTACAGGTTCAATCCCACTGGGCATGACTGGAAGGCAAATGATCTGTTTTGCTCTCACATTGGTAACTCTTCCTTCTTCTAATACCAATAAATAAATAAAGTGTGTAATCAAACCCCCCCAAAAATTTCAACTTTCAAATACCTGAAATTTAATTTTTAAACATTTGTGAATTATAAATTAGATTCCTTCCCTTTTTGTATATGATTTTAAATACTTTTAAATAACTGTTGGAAACATAAAAAATAATGCCATTTATTTTTAAATTAAATTTATATTTTTATATTTTAATTTTGTGATCATTGAATTTAGGTGTTTGAATATCATCTTTTTAAAATTGCTTTTAGAGAGAGGCGAGAGAGAAATATCAATGTGAGAAACATCGATTGGATGCCTCCCACATGTGCCCTGACTAGGGATCAAACGCACACCCTGGGTATGTGTCCTGACAGGGAATCAAACTACCACCTTTGGGTTTGGGGATGACACTTCAACTGAGTCAGACTATCCAGGGCTAAATATCATCTTTGACACTTGGCCAATTTTCAATCTTATAAAAGCCACAACTACAGGTATTTGTCAATATAGGAGGGCCATACATAATTTAACAATTACTTAGCTTGATGTTTAGCTACAAACTATTTAGACATACAGCTAATGGCCTTCCATTTGCACTGTTTCCCAGGCCCCACAAATCATAGGGCAACCTTGCCTGTAAGTGGTTAGTCAAAGGCCTAACCGGAAATGCTAGATGGCTTCAACCTTGTAAGAACAAAAGGATTTTCTGTTTTCCAATCGGAGAGAAACAAGCTGCTACCAGAGCGTCGGCTCGGGAGCTTCGCATCCCAGGAGTGACGAAGTTACCTAAAGCCGCAGTTGGCAAGCATGCAGCGATGTCTACAGCAAGGCCCTAATGCAGACTCAGCCCAAGCCCACGGGAGAGGGGTCTGCGGCCGGGGGACTGGGTCGCCTGGGTCTTCCCCAGGGACACTGGGTACAATCTTCTTGCCCTTGAAGGTCTCTTGACCCTCTCCAAGGCAGCCTCCCTGCCTCCTCTGCCTCAGCCTCACAGGCATCCATTTCTTCCGCATTCACTGAGCACCTGTTACCCACGGTGCACAACGCCTGGTGCTTGACACAATGCAGAATTAACCGTTACCCCTGCATCCAAGGAACTTTAGACCAAGCTCCTTCCTGCTGGGAAGAGGAGATACTTCAAGTTGACTGCAGCTCCCTGAAGAAAGAGGGAGTGAGGCAAAGTATTAGAATTCGCATGGAGCCCAGTTTCACTAGTTCTATCACTATGCACATAGTTATGTCAAGTCTGCGGAATATCTTAGAACTTTCTCCCCCAACCCCTTTGTTCTCAGGGTTGCTGATTCGTTCTTCTAATCCAGTGGTCGGCCAACTCATTAGTCAACAGAGCCAGATATCAACAGTACAACGATTGACATGTCTTTGGAGAGCCAAATTTTTTAAACTTAAACTTCTTCTAACGCCACTTCAACATAGACTCACCCAGGCAGTGGTATTTTGTGAAAGAGCCACACTCAAGGGGCCAAAGAGCCTCATGTGGCTCGCAAGCCGCCGTTTGCCGACCACGGTTCTAATCACTCTTATTCGCTCTAAGCACATGTATTGGGTACTATGTGCCAGTGAAGAGATACACAGTTCCTGCTCTCCGAGTGGACCACTTCTGGTCATCACTAAGATGGTGGCCCTTGTTACTCAGTGCGAGGCTGTGGTGGCCCGGGGTTTCTCAGTGACTGATGCCTCAGTCCAAGGCAGTCTGTGTGCCTGGGCCTTGGAGGGTGGTTCTCTCCACACTCCTGCCCCGTCCCCTGTGGCAGCCAAACTCTGCCTTAAATCTGCTGTTCTTGTGTGTGAATTCCGTGCCCATCCCTCAGGGGTAGCATATCTGTTATCCCAGTAGGACTCTGGGCCCAGGGTTTTCTGCCCCTGCTCCATCCTTGACCTCCTCTAGCAGTGACTGTGTCAGAGCATTTCTGACTTCTGCCCCAACGGCTAAAGGGCTTTGCCTTTATTTCCCCCTCAGAGGGTAATGTGATGTGCTGCTCCTCCCCGTCAGCAGCCTAAGACTTGAATCCCTCAAGGAAAGGGTCTGGGGGAAGCAAGGCAGGGTTTCATACCTATGCCTCAGACCTCCTGCCTGCCTGAGCCACTAACAGGGGTTCCCCTGTGACCCGCCCCAGCATCTGGTGAGTGCCTGGTGTAGACCTTGAGAAGAACTGTGTGTTTCAGGTCCCTTATTTGAGACGCTCAGCTCTTCCAAACTGATAGGCTAGCCCAGTGGTTGGCAAACTCATTAGTCAACAGTGACAAACCACTGGGCTAGGCCATACTCAGACTTTAAAAAACCTGTTAACATGTTAGCTTTTTTTTTCTTACCTGCTTATATAGTGGCCACCTGTCTCACGTTCTTCTTGAGACAAAGCAATTTGTATGCCCCATCCCGTCAGAGGGCTCATCACTCTTTGGGATTCAGTTTGCTCTGCCGTTGAACCTCAGTTCTCTGCTGCACCCAAAGAGCGCTGGCATTGTCGCTTACACAGACTTTTCTCCTTGTTACATTAGAAGTGGCATTCTCCTGAGGCTTTCTATATTCTCTTCAGAAGCAGAACCTCTACTAACAGTGATTGTTATTCTCTTAAATCAGTGTTATTTCCATGACTGCACTTATTAAAATCTGAATTTTTACTTTGTCTCTTCCATGAGACTTTAACCCCATGAAGACATAAACTCTCTTACTGCAATCCCTTCTAGGACCATATGGGACACTCAACACTACCTGGGGAAAAACTACATGGAAGGAGGACCTATGCAATACTTTCAACAATAAAGATTAAAAAAAGAACTACATGGGAAGTTTCACACAACAGGTATTCACATTTCCAAGAACAGAAAACATTAACCCAACTAGTCAACACTGGCTAGTTGTAACATCCAGAGAGTACGGGGGTACAGAAGTGAGAGAGAAAGAACCCAAAAGCTATATTGGTTTTATCAGATGTTCATTTATAATCCATCTGGAGATTCTGGCCATAATGTTCGCCAATTTCAAAACAAAAAGCAGAATCAAGAAAGGTATACCAAACCATTCTTTAATTAAGCTTTAAGAATAACTTAAATAAATAAAATAGCAAAACAGATCAATAATTCCTTATTGTTTATTTTCCTCTTACAAAAAGACACTTGGGACAAATGAATATAGAATGGTATATGTCTTATTTAGCAATGGGCAAATACAGGTTTTCTTGGTATTCTTTGCAGGAATAAACTCATGAATTTTCAGGAGTACATTTTCCTAGGCACAATTCACCTTCTATAAAACAAAGTCAGTTCTTTTAATTCCCTGCAATGTTTAAAATAAAGCAAAATAAGCAATCTAAGAATGACTCAAGGAGCAAGACATCTGAATCAAGTTTTAAAAGATATGATACTGCCCAGAAATTTCGACTAGTGAGTATTCTTAAGAGGTTTTTCATTTCTTATAAATTGTATGAAAAAAGAGGCTGTTCTATTCAAATCTGCATGGCAAATAAAATAACACAGGAAGCTGTGTACAATATGTTTACTTTTCTGGCCTAAGAGAAAACATGAAATTCAGGCATATTTAATACACAGTGAACATGCCATGTGTTTTTGTTAAGTCAACAAAATCTTGATTTCCTGTATGTCACAGGTGATGCAACAGAGGGCAAACCAATACCAAAACCATTTGAGACCAAAATTAGGTAATACAATTAATGAAACCACAATACACACAAGAGTGCACCAGAGCTGGACCAATGAATGAATGTTCACTAGAGCTTATTATCAGGCTAATAATACCTGAAGAGCTTTGCTAATACTTTTATTTAAATATTCTTATTCAATGATTTATCCATCAAGTGGAAATATGTACAACAGTTATTTCAAACCAGGAAAAAGGGGGATGATGGTTTTTCCCTTGCCCTGTAAAAAAAGTCATTTTAAAAATCCATTTTAAGTAAGTCCTTACTTGGTGCTTTATAACCATTTCCACTTTCGGAAGATCATTTAGAAAGACAGGAACGGATATAAGTGTGTTTAAAAGGTCATCTTCAGAATAACCAAATGGTCTTTACATGGACTTTGGAGTACTTTCTGGAGTGACTACCCAGGTCTTATACTAATCACACTTTACTGGATTCCCTGTAATGTTAACATGAATTTTAAAACCAAAAAACTGGCTTTAATATATAAAAATTAGCTGCCTCCTCCTCCTCCCCACTCTCTCTCAAATATTTTAAGCAGAAATTAATCTGGTTGTTAGGGGTTGATGTAATATGTGCTAACCACAATCCACATGGATTCTTTAAACTTTAAGGACTTCAGTGTTCAGTGGATTTGCTCACGGGGCGGCTGCGTGGAAGGGAAGGGAAGATGACGGTACCAGCAGAAGCGCACAGGCAATAGCACCCGAAGACGGAGAGACAGCTCTGCGTTCTGCGGTTAATGCCGACCACGCTCGTGTGTTTCCAGGGGCACAAACAGCTTACACTCTCCAAAGGACCAGGTTATTGGGTTCTATGTCTGAAATGTTTTTAAACTTCAAGAGTACCTTTAAGTTTAGAGCAGAAATGTATATTTCTTTAATTTTGGGGTGAAGATCATTAAAGTATGAGGTCAGTTTCCTGGGAGGCAAGCCACGACTATGCAGCAGAGGGCAAAACGCCACAAAGCCCAGCGTGGAAGGCTGACCACGTGCTGACAGCAGCTGAGGCGCGGTGCTGCCATCCAGGGACTCAGAGCACCCACCTCCCAGGGGAAGACCGTGCTGCCCAATGGATAGAGTATGCCCACTACTCATGAGACATGTACACATCCCTCCTGACACCATCCCCCTGTGACAGTTAGAAATGCACGTTAACGCCAGGAAACAAATCTGGACTATGAACCTGAAGATAGACAGTATAAACAGTAGTTGAGTGGAATCTATCTGCAACAATCTTTCCCCCCCCCCTTTAAAGTCTACAGAAAATCTGCACAGAGACAAGGCAATTAATTCCCATAATAAAAAACCCACATCCACACAGCCACCGTCTCCATCGGATTCCACGGTGAGGATCTGATGTGTCACGTTCTATTCCACAGGCTCGTCTGCTTGTGAGTCTGAGGGGTTCTGATCAATTCTTTCTGGAAATACTAGCTTCTCACAGACGGTCTCCTTGATCGGTAAATGCTGTGACATTTCATTAGGTTCCGTGAAGAGGGAAGGCGGGACATGCTGGGAAACACATAAATTATATCAGCACAATTTGGTTACTGCACTGACACTCTTTAGAAAGGCTTGGGTATAAAGCATGTGGTTGTAAAGTGAAGCACATAAATGTAGGTAAGAAGCATCACCCAGTACCTGGTGCTAACAGGTATCTTTGTTCCTGACTCTTCGACTCTGCTACTTAGTGATCGCAGGGACCACAGGGATACGGTGTTTACATTGCTGCCATCAAAGTCCTAAGAATCCAATGCCTCTTTTCTTTCTACTAAAACCTTTGTATTCCTCTTTGAATGTAGAACCACTTGGCCCAGTCCCCTTCTCTGTGCTGCTGTACCAGGAGCCCAGTGTGCACAGTAACTTCTCTAACGTGTGCACGCTGTGCCCAGACAGAGCGACGCACAAAGGGTGAAAAAAGAATGTCAAGTCTGCAGGAAGGTGTCACATTTTAAGCAACTTATTTAGAATTGTAAATCCCAAGGAAGGCCCTTACAATTCCCAGGAGAGCAAAAAGAGAGAGAAATTATGCCAAAAAGAACAAGTCATGGTGTGAAATCACCACGCTTGAGGGGAAAGGGAGCTGGGTAGGAAGACATCACAGGGTGGCATGTGGAAAGAACACCCAGGTGGTGCCAACCAGCCAGAGGTGTGACTCCAGGTAATTCCCACCTCTGGATCTCAGCTTTTCCACAATGAAATGTGGAAATCAGATTGAATGATGGCTATAGTACCCAGCAACTCTAACTGTTCCTGTATCTGAGGTAAGTTCAGTTTTATCGAAAAGGATCCACCTTATTGAGCCCTTTGGGTAAATGAATAGATTAAGAATGCAGATCTGGGTGGTTGGGTGGGGTATGAGGTGAGGGATTATGTATCTGAAAAGAAAAAAATTCCACATTTGAAAACTGTACGATGTTAGAATGCCGTACCATTAAATTGGCAATTCTGCTCTCCCGTGACGTATATTCTCGTAACATGTAGGTCTTGTCGGCCTAGGTTTAAAAATAAAAAAAGTTGTAACAAGTTTACTTTTATTTATTTTATAATCCTTTCTATTAAACAAAACTGCTTACATTTTAGTTTAGGTTGTGATGTTGGTATGAACTCCAAAAAGACGAAAGAACTGCTATTTAACTCTCATCAAGAATTCTGAACTGTTAATTCCAATCCCTATAAATCATAGTAACATCAGATACAAAAATACAAGCAGATTTAATAATTACCATGTAAGAGAAACACAAGCAAGGTCTTACCTTAAAAGTAAATATGTATATAAGTGAGATACTCAAGAAATTTTCCTGTCACAATATTATCATTACCTACATAACTGCAGCTACTTTTATGTTCCAGGGGGGGGAAAAAACTTCTGCAGTCAGGGCACATACAAGAATCAACCAATGAATGCATAAATAAGTGGAACAACAAATCGAGATCTCTCTCTCAATCTCTCTCTCTCAATCTCTCTCTCTCAAACCAATCAACAAAAAAGTTTTAAGTTTTTTAAAGTTAGGTTTTAAAGCAGCAATTTATCATAATTTGTTTTCAGAGGTACTTTTCAATAAAAGAAAACCACAAGATTAAACTCCATAAGGTTTCAGTCTTTCATATCAATAAAGACAAATTAGTGTTCATGTAAAACAATCTAATAACAAAGTATATAAAGTATAAATCACCAGCATCACAGTTCCTATAGATAACTATTCTTTTTTTTAAAATAAATTTTTATTGTTCACATTATTACAAATGTTCCTCCCCCCCACCTCCCATTGCTCTCTGCCACCAGGTTCCCACCCCACCCTCTGCCCTTTCCCCAACCCCCATTGTCCTCATCCATAGGTACACAGTTTATGTTCAGTCTCTTCCCACATCCCCCTCTTCCCTTTTCCCCAAGAATCGTCAGTTCACTCCCCTTCCATACCTCTGATTCTATTATATTCAGCAGTTAATATTGTTCATCAGATTTTTTTTTTTTAATTTCCTTGGTTTTTAGATTCACTTGTTGATAGTTATATATTTGTTGTTGATAATTTTTTACCTTTATTTACTTTCTCTTCCGAAAGAATGCCCTTCAGCAATTTATATAATTCTAGTTTGGTGGTGATGAACTCCTTTAGCTTTTTTTTATTAGTGAAGCTCTTTATCTGGTCTTTGATTCTGAGTGATAGCTTTGCTGGGTAGATTATCTTTGGCTGAAGGTTTTTACTATTCATCACCTTGAATATTTCTTGCCATTCCCGTCTGGCCTGCATGGTTTCTGTTGAGAAATCAGCTGACAATCATATAGGTGATCCTTTATAGGTAACTACCTGCTTTGCTCTTGCTGCTTTTAATATTCTTTGTCTTTTGCTCTTGGAATTTTAATTATGATTTGTCTTGGTGTAGTCCTCTTTGGATTCCTTTTGTTTAGAGTTCTGTGCGCTTCCTGGACTTGTAATTCTTTCACCAGGTGGGGGAAGTTTTCTGTCACTATTTCTTTCAGTATGTTTTCGATGTCTTGCTCTCTCTCATCTTCTGGGAACCCCATAATTCTGATGTTGGTTCACTTGAAGTTGTCCCAGAGTTTTCTTACATTATCTTCAATTTTCTGGATTCTCTTGCCTTCTTGCTTCTGCGGAGGAGTGTCTTCTGGCTCTTTATGTTCCAAATCTTTGACTTGATTCTTGCGATCTTCCATTCTGTGTTTAGGACTCTGTATAATATTTTTTATTTCAGACAATGTATTCTTTATTTCTTGTTGATCCCTTATCATTTCTTGTTGATTCCTTATTTATTCTAGTTGATCCCTTTTCATATCCTCATAGGTCTTATCGACCTTTTCTAGGAAATTCTTGAAAAACCTTATAAGCGTAGATTTGAACTCTATATCCAGTAGCTTTTTGTCCTCCATTTCTTTCCTTTGTGATATATTTCATTGTCTCAGCATTTTCGCAACTTTCCTGATGGGGCGGGGTTTCAGGGTGGAGCCAATAGCCTGGCTTCCATCAGCCCCGCCCTATGTGGTTTCTGGGTCTTAGTAATCCCCAGGGTCCTTCAGTACTCGTTGCAAGCACCTCTGAGAGAAAGGTGCCCTCACTTTTCACCTGCTACCAAACAATCTAGGCTCTCCCCCAATGAGCCCAGAACTGGGGTTCAGTTCAGTTGGAAGTGGGGTTGGAGGTGGTGTTCAGAGCAGTACAGAGCTTTTGTCTCCTTCCCGCCAGGGCAATCCTGCGGCACAGCCAACCATCCCTTCTCTGCGCGCAATTTGTACGCCTCCGGGACCTCCTTTCGCCGCTCCCCTGGGGTTCCGCCTTATAGCCCAGCTCCCTATGGATGAGCCTGGGTCCCTGGGGTCTGGTCTAGAACTGGGGTTCAGAGCAGTCAGAACTGGGGCCCAACACAGTAAGAGCTTTAATCTCTTTCCCACTAGGGAATGCCAGCCAGGCTCAGCTGCCCCACCCTTCCTCTCCGGCTCAGTCCTCTCCACGCCGCGTGTCTCCATACCTTAGGCTTTTACCGCTCCTCCGCTCTTCCTTCTGGCTTTCTCCTTGCTTCTCATTGTAGAATTTCCAGTCAGTCGACTTTCCTGTAGTTCTGGGTAATGTCCATTTTATATTTTAGTTGTTTTTTATTGAAATTGTTGTGTGCAGCTGCGGCTAGGTGTTTACCTGTGCAGCCATCTTGGATTCTCCTATTCTTAAAGTTTAGAAATCTCTACACAAAATCTTATGTAAGATTTTAAGATAATTAACCGAGTAATTTTATCTTTCCAAAGCAGTTAAATATAACTCTCTGGCATTAATTTTAATGACTACATATTTTTCTATTATATGGATATAAAGTAAAAAATTTAATCAATGTCCATTCAATAGGCAGTAAGTGTCCTCCTCCCCTCCTGTTTGAATTACAAACAACATTGCTATATACACATTAATTCATATTTGTGGGTTATTGTATATTGAATCTTTTTTAGGGTAATTCCATAAAAACTCAATATTGTTGAGTTAAAACATAAGATTTTTAAATTTAGATTGACTTCATCCTTTCTGAAGGAAAAAAATACAGCCTATTTTTAGTATTTTGTTACCACTTTTAAAAAGAAAAAGGTCATCACAGCCACCGTATTATTTCAAGGGGAAAAAACCTTCCCTAGTGCAGGATTTGGGAAACGACCAATCCAATCCCATTCTATGGGCTAGATCCCAGCTCTGCCCCCATTAGCTGTCCGATGTGGTTGACGTGAGACAGAGATCACACAGCCCATGTTTCTTAGGGTTGTTAGGAGAGCTAACCATTACCCGACAGCCCTAACTGATACTGCAGTCTCGTCTCTAACTCATCACCCCACAAATCTGCAGTTAAAAATTCATTCACAAAGGGCAGGCCATGACGAAGCTACTGGAAGAGTTTTCATAGCTCAATTTAAGACACACACACACTCCCCCACCCCCGTCCTTTTAAAAAACACTTCATCATTATTGCTTATAAACTTTGTTAACAGTTCCTTTTGCTGGAGCACAAGCTTTCAAACTTTAGAAGAACTTTCCAATATTAGGACGTTATATAATCCAGCAGTTGCCAACCTTTTGGACCTCACAGACCACCAGAGGTCCACGGACCACTGGTTGGCGAAGGCTGATGTAAACAATACATACTATAAACAAAGTTAAGAGTTAAAGGACAGTTTTCTTAAACACAGATGAAGTACAAACACAGTTTTTTTAAGAAGCATCAGACCACAGTAGGGAGTGTCTTGTAGAATAAAGTTTCAGTTGCTAGAACTTTTGGAAAAGATGGAGTGTTTCAGTAATCATGGTCAACAGTGAATATGAAGCATGCCATCCTATTAAATAGAGATGATATGCAAATTGACCATCACTCCCACACACAAGATGGCCACCCCCATGTGGTCAAAGATGGCCACCCCTGTGTGGACACAAGATGGCTGGCAGGGTAGGGCAGTTGGGGGCAACCAGGCCTGCAGGGGAGGACAGTTGAGGGCAACCAGGCCTGCAGGGGAGGGCAGGTGAGGGAGACCAAGCCTGCAGGGGAGGGCAGTTGGGGAGGACCGGGCCAGCAGGGGAGGGCAATTGGGGGAGACCACGCCTGCAGGGGAGGGTAGTTGGGAGCAACCAGGCCTGCAGGGGAGGGCAGGTGAGGGAGACCAAGCCTGCAGGGGAGGGCAATTGGGGGAAACCACGCCTGCAGGGGAGGGTAGTTGGGAGCAACCAGGCCTGCAGGGGAGGGCAGTTGCAGGGAACCAGGTCTGCAGGGGACGGCAGTTGAGGGCAATCAGGGGGAGAGCAGTTAGGGATGACTAGGTCGACAGGGGAGTGCAGTTAGGGGCAATTGGGCCAGCAGGCAGGCAAACGGTTGGGAGCCAGCAGTCCTATGAGAGGAATGTCCGACTGCCCTTGAGGGGTCCCAGATTGGAGAGGGTGCAGGCTGGCCTGAGGGACACACACACTCTGTGCATAAATTTTGTGCACCGGGCCTCTAGTAGAATATAAAGCACTGTTCAATTTCAAATTCTCACACAGACATGAAACAACACAAACAGACCCAATATCAGTTAGTACATTCATCAAATGAGATTAGATACCTCATGGTAGAGTCTCGTGTCATTCATTCTGATAAGTACTCCATCAATTCTCAAGAAAAACCGCAATAGCAGGAAAAAGCTGGAAGGCATGACTCTCTGAAAGAAAAAAAAAAGTGCATGAATATTTCAATTAAAATTAAATATTGTTACTGTGCTAAAAGAAAATGAATTTGTTAAAGCATGGGAGGAGGGCTGAATTAGCATTATATAGGAATCTCTGAACTAGAGATTCTTTGTCCTAGAACTAACTAAGGCCCCAAAACTTGTGTATATTATTTAACATCCTGGTTACAGTTTTGTAGAACAGAAATATATTTTTTCTAAGTCAAAAGTTATTTATCTTAAAAAGACAACACAGCTCTGGCCAGTGCACCCAGTGGTTAGGATGTCAGCCTGAGCGCAGAAGTATCTCAGCTTCAAATCCAGTCAAGAGCATGCACCTTGGTTGCGGGCATATCCCCAGTAGAGAGTATGTAGGAGGCAGTTGATCGATGTTTCTCTCTCATCGATGTTCCTAATTCTCTATCCTTTTCCCTTCCTCTCTTTAAAAAAAAAATCAATAAAATATATTTTAAAAAATAAAAAATGGTAGTACTTACAGTAAATGGTGACACCAATACCACCAAAATGAAAGAAGAACCTAGTTCTTTGTTGCTGCTTGCCTTTTACTCACTTTATATAAAATAAAGACTGAACAGGAATGCTCTAAGCAGCAGAGCCGATTAGATACTGTGTCCTACTGCCAAAGCCAAGTTCATCAGGTCATTATTCACATCCCTGACATCTTCCATCTGTGGCACATCTATAAATGTCTGTTTCTCAAATACAACCGGGAAGCCAGAGTTAGTGGAGAGTGAAAAGGTGGATTCTGGTGGCAAGGAAAGAGGGGTATGGATCCTCAGGTCTTCAAAAACAATATGTTTGACCATTTACTAAATAGATTCTTCCTGCCTACCATGTGTCAAATTCTTAACTACAGCAGGTATTAGATTTATATAGATGCAAAGATACAATCCCAGTGTTCAAGAAGTTTATCCAGGAGGAAAACAGACATATCCAATGTGGGCTGCTGTATAGGGGTATGCACAAGGTTCAAAAGCACTCAGGAGCCCAGCAGGGTGGCTCAGTAGTTGAACATCAACCTATGAATCAGGAGGCTACAGTTTGATTCCCGGTCAGAGTATATCCCTGGGGTGCAGTTTGATCACCAGTGGGGGGTATGCAGGAGGCAGCCAATCCATGATTCTCTCTTATCAATGACTAGTGGCCTGGTGCATGAAATTCGTGCACAAGGGTGGGAGGGAGTCTGTCCCTCAGCCTAGCCTGCACCCTCTCAAATCTGGGACCTGCACCCTCTCAAATCTGGGACCCCTGGAAGGATGTCCTACTGCTGGTTTACAGGGATCTGGCCTAAACCGGCAGTCGGACATCCCTCTCACAATCTGGGACTGCTGGCTCCAAGCCACTCACCTGCCTGCCTGATTGCCCCTAACCACTTTGTCTGCCAGCATGCTCACCTCCAACTGCCCCCTCCCCCCTGTCCTGATCATCTCCAACTGACCCCCACTGATGTCCTGCTTGCCCCCAACAGGACCCCTGCTGGTCCACTTACCTCCAAAGGCCCCGTCCCCCACCAGCCTGATCATTCACAACTGCTATCCCGACCCGGCCTGATCACCCACAACTGCCCTCCCCTCCTGGCCTCTAACTCCCTCTACCTTGACCCTGCCACCAAAGCTTTGTCCAGAAGAACATCTGGAAGATCTCCTGGAAGGTCTCCCAGTCTAATTAGCATATTACCCTTTTATTAGTACAGATAGAGGGCTGGAGCACGGGTGGGGGCTGGCTGCTTTGCCCTGAAGGGTGTCCCAGATCAGGGTGGGAGTTCCCTTGGGGTGTGGGGTGGCCTGGGCAAGGGGCCTTTGGTGGTTTGAACCACTCTGGGGGGAGGGGGGCGTGGCCAGCCTGGTTGAGGGGCTGAGGGCTGTTTTCAGGCTGGCCACACCCCTTTCAGGCTGGAGGTCCCCAATGGGGTGCCTGACCAGCCTTGATGAGGGGCTGATGGCTGTTTGCAGGCTGGCCACGCCCCCAGCAGGGAGCCTCACCCCATGGGGGTGTGACCAGCCTGGATGGGGGTGTGGCCAGCCTGGATAAGGGGCTGAGGACCGGTATCAGGCTGGCCACGCCCCCTGGCGACCCAGGCTCCCAGCTCTTCCTTTTCTTTTCAGCACCTCCTTGAGCAGAGGCCACGGCCACCTGGCAGCAGGTCTCTGAGATTTATCTATCTTCTAGAATTGAAACTTTGTAGCCTTGAGCAGAGACCAGGGCTGGCGGGGATATAAGCACAGGGCAACATTAACCAAGAATAAGGAATAATAATATAACCCCATGATGATAGTGGCTTAACTGCCTAAGAGTACCCAGCCACAGGCCAAGCTCTTTCCTGCCCTTGACCTCTCCACACCCTGTTCCCTGACCTGGAGTGTTCTCCTGGCCAGCACTTCTAGTCCTCCAGAGCTCAATGCAAACGTGGTGACTTTACAATGGGGCCTTTCCTGCACTGCCTGTCATCACAGATTTCCCTGTTATTCCCTCTCACATACTCACTACGAATGAACAGGTCAATAACTACATCCATTTATGTGTTTACTTGCTTAAAGCCTCTATTTATAAGTTCCAGGCGGTGGGAATACTGGCCTCCTTCAGCACCAGGAAAGGAGCCAGCACACAGCAGGTGGCCATTAACTGTGGGCTGAACAAAAGAGGCCAGATGCTTGCTGCTGGAGAAAAGGCTGAGTCAGATGCACTGGGGTGGGCTAAGCAGCAAGGGACCAAAGGAAGACACAGCAACACAGAGGCAGCACTGAATACAACAAAAGTCGATCTAAAAACACATCATTACCCAGCAGAGTGCTAGTTCAAATGTATGGGAAAGAATGACTTACAACATTTCCTCCAATACATAATTAGTAAACAGTCACCTGACACAACAGGGAAGCAGACTAAAGTACCATTTCTACACGGCAAATGTGGAGACCAGGAATTAGGGGCCTGTGTTCTAGTCCCAATCCTACCACAATCCACGTATGGTATTTTAAGAGAGTGGCTCTCTCCTAAGAGTGTCTGGAATGCTGTGGTGAGCAACAGTGATGAGCAACGGGCACCAACATTCAGGAGTTAAGGACCAGAGACGGTCGCTGTTCTGTAGTGCACAGGACGACCCTATACAACAAAGTCCAACCCTGCATCCCACAGACTTCCACATCTCTCACCTGGCATCTATCTAACCTCAGAACCTAATTCCATTTTACATATAAATAAAAACCCACTCAATTATTCATAAAGGCATTGGCCTTTTAAATCAAGGAGCGATTATACTTCGTTTTGTTTGGAATTTTGTTATTTCACTACTTTGAAAAATGCATCATTGGAATGCCAACCTGTCATCTGAGTCACTAACTGTCAGCATTTCTGTCGGCCTACATCTGGAACTGTCACACCGACAGTGACTTAATACGTGCACATAAGCACCTGGCAACTTCATCATGTCACCTAGTGGTCATATTACGCACTTACCTAGTGAAATGCATCACATTTTATTCCAAGTCAATTTATTTTTAATTGATAATTAGGACATTTTGTTAATTTACTGAAAAGTAGTACTTTATGAATTTCATTTCAGAGTAGTAAATGGGAAGAGGTATTTATAGTATTTGGTTAAAAATAAATAAAAATGGAGTGATGGGTCTGATGAGATGGCAAACCAGTAACTCAGAGCAAGTCACTGAACCGCTCAGGTCTCCTCCTCCAACTTAAAAGTGGGGCGAGAGGAATGGCCTCAGGCGCTCTGCAGGTCCCCATGACTTTAACAAGGGCCCCTGCACCAGCACTGCGGAGTCCTCAGCGCCCTCCTCCAGGGGACATTCCTCCCCTCGACTCTCGGGCACCACATCTCTGCATTCTCCAGACGCCCCTGCTTCTCAGCTAGACAAGGGAACGTCACTGGTCCACACTCATCCTCCAAGTACACTAAGTGAGAAGAAAAACGTCTCACAATGATGATTACTCTTCAGTTTGTTCAGTTTGAGACTATTTACTCTGGTACACACATGTTCCATTTATTCCCACACCCTCTCCGACACTTTCACCCACACAAACATGCGTGCTCCCCACATGCCTACCCACTTGCATACATCGCAGACATACCCATCCACTTGGTTACAAATGCCCAATCAGATATGCACATCATAATAAACATTCCACCCCGTCAGCTCTGTGAGTGGGTAGACAAATGGAAAGGTACATGACTCAGTGAGTCAGCATGAGCAAATCTAAATGACAAAGATAAACTGGGGGAGAATGATGGGTGAACAGGGAGTGGAGTGCTCAGAAAACAGTGATGTAATGCTAGAATAATAGAGATATTGGTTCAAAGAAAGCAGTGCTAATTAGTTACCCCAACTTAGATAAACTAGTCTTTTGGGAAGTCTAAATACAGAGGCTACACTAAATGATTCTGTAAAAATTCATCACAATTCAAAAATCCTAGGATTCTACAGAAATCTTGATTTTAAAATAAATTTACTGCTGCTTTTGATTTATTGTTTTCATTCTTTTTTTTTTTAAAATATATTTTATTGATATTTTACAGAGAGGAAGGGAGAGAGATAGAGCTAGAAACGTCGATGAGAGAGAAACATCGACCAGCTGCCTTTTGCACACCCCCACCAGGGATGTGCCCGCAACCAACGTACATGCCCCTGACCGGAATCGAACCTGGACCTTTCAGTCCGCAGGCCGACGCTCTACCACTGAGCCAAACCGGTTTCAGCTATTGTTTTCATTCTTAACTAGAAGCCTGATGCATGAATTCGTACACGGGTAGGGTCTCTCGGCTTGGTCAGCAATCAAGGCCCATTGGAGCCAGCTGGCTTCAGGGAATGGAGGGGGACCTAAAGAGGTTGGCTGGTGGTGAGAGGCTAGCTGTGGGAGCGCACTGACCACCAGGCGGTAGCTCCTGTATTGAGCATCTGTCCCCTGGTGGTCAGTGCGTGTCATAGCTACCAGCCGATGGTCCAGTCCTAATGGTCACTTTTATATATATCAATTATTGTTTAAGCCACAAAACTCACCATCACTGTGCTTCGAGAACAATGTTTGATGCTGGGCCCACCTTTGACAGACCTTAGGATAAGTGCTATAATGGGGGGGTTAAAAATAATGTATTTTTGGAGTATGGACCAGGGATATTTCACTCTGCTGTGGAGGACCTCATAGAGGAGTGACATTTTAGCTAGGTGTTAAAGGATAAGGCATTTAATAAAAAGTTGTGGTTTTCTGGGAAATGTTAAGAAACCAATCACAACCTAATAGTAAACAAATATGAGCAACTGCTGCGGCCTGTTTGTTTTCTTTTTACGTATATGTTTCACCAACAGCATTTGTGATGGAAGCAGTCCATCCTCCAAAGGAACCGATACTTGTCACTCCGGTGTTCACGTGGATGCTAGAAACTGAAGTATAGTTTATGGGGCACTGAGTCCTGACACACGGTCACTTCCTTAAATAGTATCCACCTTGCTGTCTGCTCAGTCTCTCCACATTGTTTTTAATTCAAACTATGAAAATTAAGTCATAATTTTCATTCAAATTACATAATAAGCAAACAACGTACAAAGTGACCAGGCAGGTCTTTAAAAAAAAATGCTTTGCTAAAGTCTTAACAATATATTAAGATTTTGTAAATTTTATAACAGATATTAATTAGTAAGATATACTTTAGACTCAAATGAAACTTTACATGATATCATATTAAGACCGTATAACTCAAAGTGAGTCATAGTTTTGACCAATAGTAGAAACAGAAGAAATTTAAACAAAAATCACAATACTCTGGAGCTTCCTCAAAAAACTGAAAATGGAACTCCCATTTGACCCGGTAATCCCACTCCTAGGAATATATCCCAAGAAGCTAGAAACATCAATCAGAAAGAATGTATGCACCCCTATGTTCATAGCAGCACAATTTACAATAGCTAGGATTTGGAAACAGCCTAGGTGCCCATCAGCAGATGATTGGATCCAAAAACTATGGTACATCTACACAATGGAATATTATGCTGCCATAAAAAAGAAGGAATTCTCACCATTTGCAGCAACCTGGATGGAATTGTAGAACATCATGCTGAGTGAAACAAGCCAGTCACATGACCTCACTTATTTATGGATGATAAAGAACATTATAAACTGAAGAACCAAAAGATAGATATAGAGACAGTAAAGCAACAAGCAGACTGTCAAATTACAGCAGGGAGGTTGGGGAGATCTGGGGGAGATAAGAGATCAACCGAAGGACTTGTATACATGCATATAAGTACAACCAATGGACACAAAACTCTGGGGAGGGAGGATATGTACAGGGGGGGGAGGGGGGAGGACATTGGTATATGTACAAAAATAATAATTTAACAAAAAAATATATTATAAAAAAAAATCACAATACTCACAATTTTCACACTTAGGCTTGACACTCCATGATCATGAAGTTCATCCTCAAACAGGAGAACTTCTTCAAAAAACTTAATCTGCTCTCTGGCTTTCAATTTCTCTGTATCTATATGATCTGTCGTAGGCACAACCTGAAAGAAAAATGCCCGAAGGGGCACATTAAAATCTTTCTGAGTAGCCGGAGACATAGGTAATAATGCCACTCCACAGCCTCCAGGAGGCTCTTCCCAAGTCAACCCGCAGGCATCACCATCCTTACTGCATCGAGTTAAAACAAGTTCCCGAAATTTCCTCACTCTTGGCAACCATGTGCCAGAGCCCCCCCACACCCCCACCAATTTACAGAGTTCTTCATTCAGGAGTGAGGAGAGAAGACATGAACCTCTGAAGCATTATAAAAGTCAGACGAACCTTGCTTCCCATGAGACTGCAAAGGAGGGATTTTTGTCTGTCCCCTGTGTATCCAGGGCTCCTAGGATTACTGCCCAGCACACAGGAAGAGCTCAAGCATGAATGAATGCATGCATGGGTTCTCAAAAACTGTGTTTTTGTCTTGGAAGCAATATAAAATAGTTAATGCTTGGAATATAGGAGTGGCGTGAACTCCAGCTTCCTAAGATTCTAACAATGTCCACAAAGATAGGTGCCCCCACTCCTTACATTTCTGCCTAAATACCCACATATGGCCAAAACCGGTTTGGCTCAATGGATAGACTGAAAGGTCCCAGGTTGGATTCCAGTCAAGGGCATGTACATTGGTTGAGGACACATCCCATAGGGGATGTGCAGGAGGCAGCTGGTCAATGATTCTCTCTATCATTGATGTTTCTAGCCCTCTATCCTCCTCCCTTCCTCTCTGTGAAAAATCAATAAAATATATTTTAAAAAATAAATCAAAACAAAAAACCCACATATGATATGGGGTCTCCAATAACTACTTTTTAAAAATATATATTTTATTGATTTTTTTACAGGAAGGAAGGGAGAGAGGTAGTTAGAAACATCGATGATAGAGAAACATCAATTAGCTGCCTCCTTTACACTCCCTATTGGGTATATGCCCACAACCAAGGTACATGCCCTTGATCGGAATTGAACCTGGGACCCTTGAGTCCACAGGCCGACACTATCTACTGAGCCAAACCAGTTAGGGCTCCAGTAACTACTTTTAATGAAAATAGTTACAGTGAAATACATTTTGTTCTCTATAACAAAGTGTGATATTTAGAAACTGCAAACTAAGCCAAATTTCCCTCATTTCAGTCACACTGTAAGATTTAAAAATAAATAAGCAAACAAAGCAAATAAATAATAAGCAGATAAAGCTCCCAATATGAGACCTACCTATTCCGCCTTCTTTGTATATTTATCATGAAGTAATCTACGCTACGCAGTGTTTACACAGAAACAATTTAACATTCACATGGAGCTTCCGAATCTGTTGGGGGCTTTCCCATCGATGCCTCGTATCAAAACTCTGCCGTGAGGCAGACATTTCTGTTTACCTATGTACTGATGAGATTAAGACTCATAAATAGATTAAGTAACTCCCCTAAGATCATACCAGTTCACACATAGTACACAGGACAGAAGTCCCATCTGCCCACATCTCTATTCAACTGTACAACTGGGAGCTGCTGCTGGCAGGTCTGTCCAAAGCAGCGGTTGCCAACTGGTGGTGCGGGGACTACAGGTGGTCCATGAGGTCCGAAAGGTTGGCAGCCACTGGTCTAAAGCACAGGCCTGAGCACCTCTCTACAGTGACATGTAGGGAGCGGTTATACGGTTAAGCCTGGGAATGACCTGCTGGCAAAGTCCCAAACAAGTCCCAGCTTGGAGAGCACAGCCCTCTAAGCATAATTCAGCTTGATCTTCTAACTGCTCCCCAGATCTTTCCTGGTAGCTAGTGAGCTGTGGGGGGGCAGCAAGTGCTGCCAAAACAACTGAAACTTACAAGAACATCGCAGATTACCTTGTTTGTTCCTGACCATAAAATAAGCCTCAGCTCTGCAGTCTGGATCTGTTCTGCGGCCTCAGCCAGGCCCAGAAGGTCCACCTAGACCCAGCCTTTTCTCTTTGTCTATCACTTCTCCATCCTTCGGCGTGCTCAAGCTCGCCGAACCCTTGGCTGTGCTGGCGCAGCACAGTGACAACATTAAGGCATCAAACCACATGTAATTAAAATCTCTCCACTTTATTTCCTGCTGATAATCAATAAGCAGAATCCCCTCATGTTAGGTTCTGAAGCCCCCACAACAGAAATAAACAGGTGAAAATAGTAGTAAAAAACAAGCCATTACTAGGAAGTTCTAATGCAAGGCCATCCAAGATAATTGATGACTCATAAAAGCAAAAAATAACGGTTACCTTTAGCTTGAGGGCATCTCCCAGTAACGTTCCCTTATAGTCTGTTGTAAAGGTCCAATCGTATGGTTTAATGACTTCCTTGGAGTGCTCACCCTCCGACCTCAAATACCAAATGAGAAGGACCAGATTTAGTGATGCAGATCATCTGCATTCATTATCACAGCAAACTACATTCCACACATAATGTAAGACATCCTACTCCATACACTTGTCAGCATTCACTAACACAGGCCTTTTCTGCTTCCTGCACACTTACTGCGGTTTAACTTGTCACGGGCTGTGTAGTCTTTCCAGTTAGTCCTCTACACTGCCTGAGGGCCTTTTTTAAAGCCCATAACCTTTGTATCCTACAAGGTACCTAGTACATAACAGGCACCAAGTACATAGCATCTGATTTGACTATCAAAAGAAAATAAATTTTTCTTAATTTCAAAGGTCCTCTAATTTTCAATGCAAATCACAGCGTTTTTCTTAAAAAACAGGAACATTCAAGCACACAGTGTACTCTTCACTAAAGAACACTAACCGCTCAAAAAAGAAACTCCACGGAGATCAGCTCAAATGTTACGCAATTAACTCAACAAGCATTTAAGAGAGGTGGGGTAACTAATCTCCATGTTGTAGATGAGAAAGATGAATTTTTAGAATAATCCAATTACAAAGTTTAATAATAATACTAGCCCCTCATTCTAATATCGTGACTGAATATTTCTTTCAACTCTCTCCTCGGTTTTACTCACAACTGCCCCGACTCTCACCTGCTCTCCTGCCACTCCTCCGCACAGGCCACTTTGAGCATTCCTTGGTAGTTGTTCACACATCTTAAAGCATCCGTAGCATTGAACTCAATCCCAAAGCCAGAGCCATGCTGGATTCTTAAAACGTTGTCTCCAAACATCATTTCGGGGAGTGATGGCATGTGCAATTCATCAGCTAACCTACGCACAACCAGAGGGCGGCAGGATTATTTCACACCACTGCTGAACTTTGGTTTCCTTTTCTCCCCTACATTACCGAGTGAGTTAATTAACATGATATACTTTGTACAACCTATAAATGCTTCAATCATCTATTCTCTATATGTTTATCTGTTTTTTTAACCTTCACCTGAGGGGAGATTTTATATATATATTAGAGACTGGAAGGGGGTGGGGGGAGAGAGAGAGAGAGAGACAGAGAGAGAGAGACAGAGAGAGAGAGAGAGAGAGAGAGAAAGAAACATCCATCAGTTGCCTCCCGTATGTGCCCGTCTGGAGGGAGAACCCACAACTTAGGTATGCGCCCTGACTGGGAACTGAACCTGAAACCATTGTGGTGCACAGCACAATTCTCCAACCGACTGAGACACCCAGCCAGGGCTGCAGACTTAGCAATGGGCTAAAAAACAGACAGTAAACAGAGAAGTAAGTAAATAATATATTATCCGCTACTGGTGACATAAAAAATAAAGGAAGGCAATGGTGGGGGCCTATTTTAGGTAGGATAATCAGAGTTTGCTTCTGAGATAGAATGTGAACCTCAAAACTACCTTGTGAGCTGAGAAACGCCGAGTGTAGGTACCTAAGGACAGATTACAGAGCCAGGAAGTAGTAATACCAGGCCTCCTCCATTATGCCAGCTGCTTTATAAATGCTGTGCCTTGCCCTGCCTCACCCAGCCAGCATGGCTCCGTGGTGGAGAGTCAACCTGAAAACCAGGAGGTCACAGTTCAATTCCTAGTCAGGGCACATGCCTGGGTTGCGGCTCAATCCCCATCTCCATTGTGGGACATGCAGGAGGCAGCCAATCAATGATTCTCATCATTGATGTTTCTCTCTCTCTCTCTTTCCCTTTCCCTTCCTCTCTGAAATCAATAAAAATATACTTAAAATAAATAAATACTTGCCCCTCATTTAGCCAATCTCATTAGAAAAGAAAGTTTTATTTGACACACTATGAAGCCAGGATCACAAATTATTAATCCACGGGTGTGTTTTGATTTGCCTGAACAATATCTGAAATAGTTGCCACAATGATGTGCTCGGCAGCACATATACTAAAACTGGAACAAAACAGAGATTAGCATAGCAGGAACTATGCAAGGATAATATGCAAATTAATGAGGCATTCCATATTTAAAAAAAAAAAAACAACACAATGATTGAGAGATAGTTTTCAACAAAAATTGAGAGTCTTTTCAAGATGGAAAAAAATACCCAATTAGAACAGCTTCTGGGGAAAAAAATTAAAAAACAGGAGGAAAGTCTAAGGGAACTTTGGGACAATACAAAACAAAACAATATTAGAATAATAGGGGTTCCAGAAGGAAAGGGAATTGAGGAAGACATGGAAAACGTATTTCAAGAAATAATGACAGAAAACTTTCCTGAGATAGAGAAGAAAAAACCCACACAAATCCAAGATGCTCGCAGAGTCCCAAGCAAAATGAACCCCAGAAAACCGACCCCTAGACACATTATAATTAAGCTGGCAAACACCAACGACAAAAAAAGAATTTTAAAAGCAGCCAGAGAGAGACAGAAAGTTACATATAAAGGAACCCCCATCAGACTAGCAACTGACTTCTCCACCGAAACCTATCAGGCCAGAAGGGAATGGGATGAAATATACAAAGTCATGCAAAGGAAGGGTCTGAATCCAAGAATACTGTACCCTGCAAGGCTATCAATCAAAAGTGAAGGTGAAATCAGGAGCTTCCCAGACAAAAACAGACTAAGGGAATTTATCTCCACCAAACCAGCAATGCAAGAAATGCTAAAGGGTCTACTGTAAAATTAAAGAAATAGAAAGCAAAGAAGGAACACAGGGGTATAGAATAAAGATGGCGTCAAATAAGTATCTATCAATAATAACCTTAAATGTAAATGGACTAAATGCTCCAATCAAAAGACATAGGGTAATGGATTGGATAAGAAAACAAGACCCATATATCTGTTGTCTACAAGAAACCCACCTCAGGAAAAAAGATGCACACAGACTGAGGGTGAAGGGTTGGAAAAAGGTTTACCAGGCAAATGGAAATGAAAAAAAAGCTGGGGTAGCAATACTTATATCTGACAAACTAGATCTCAGAGTGAAGGACATAACAAGAGATAATGAAGGCCACTTCATAATACTAAAGGGAGCAATCCAACAAGAAGAAATAACCCTGGTAAATATATATGCACCCAACACGGGAGCACCCCAATGTATAAAAAAACTGCTGGAGGACATTAAGGGAGAGATTAATAGCAATACAATTATAGTAGGAGATTTTAATACCCCACTGCCACCCTTTGACAAATCATCTAAACAAAAAATCAGCAAAGAAATATCAATTCTAAATGACTCGCTAGACCAGATGGAATTAGTCGACATCTTCAGAACATTCCACCCCAAAGCCACAGAATATACATTTTTCTCAAGTGCACATGGGACATTTTCAAAGATAGACCACATTTTGGGACATAGGCAAAGTCTCTTCAAATTCAAGAAGATAGAAATCATATCAAGCATCTTCTCAGATCATAGTGGCATAAAACTGGAAATTAACTACAATGAAAAAAATCCAAAGAAATCAAACACATGGAGACTAAACAGCATGCTTTTAAACAAGGACTGGGTTACCAGAGAAATCAAGGAAGAGATTAAAAACATCCTGGAAACAAATGACAATGAAAACACAACTATCCATAATCTATGGGACACAGCAAAAGCAGTTTTGAGAGGAAAGTTCATATCCCTACAAGCCTATTGCAAGAAACTAGAAAAAATGGTAACAAATGATCTAACTCTACAACTCAAAGAGTTAGAAAAAGAGCAACAAGAAAACCCCAGTGTAAGCAGAAGGAAAGAAATAACAAAAATCAGAGCGGAGATAAACGACATTGAGACCAAAGAAACAATACATAAGATCAACAAAACCAAGAGCTGGTTCTTTGAAAGAATAAACAAGATAGATGGTCCTCTAGCCAGGCTAACCAAGAAACAAAGAGAGAGGACCCAAATAAACAAAATCAGAAACGAAAGAGGTGAAATAACAACAGACCCCACCGAAATACAACGGATTGTTACAAAATACTACGAACAACTCTATTCCAACAAACTGAACAACCTGGAGGAAATGGACATATTCCTAGAAAAATACAAACTTCCAAAACTCAATCAGGAAGAATCTAAAAATCTCAATAGGCCAGTGACTTGGGAAGAAATTGAAACAGTCATCAAAAAGCTTCCAATAAACAAAAGCCCAGGACCAGATGGCTTCACAGGAGACTTTTACCAAACATTCAAGGAAGAACTAAAACCTATCCTCCTCAGACTATTCCAAAAAATTCAAGAGGAAGGAACACTTCCAAACTCCTTCTATGAAGCTAGAAAATTTTCAGCCAGTATTACTGCAAACATACTTTTATGTTCCTATCCCTTTTCCAGGGATACTAATCACATATATATTAGATCAGTTGATACTGTCCAATTGCTATTGAGGCTTTGTTCATTTTTTTTCCCGCATATCCTTTTTCTCTTTGTGCTTCAATTTGGATAGTTTCTATTTCTGTGTCTTCAGTTAATTCTGCTTTTAAGCCCATCCTAGTGAATTTTTTCTTTTTAAATATGGTAACTTTCAACTCTAGAATTTCCATTTGGTTCTTTATTATGTCTTCCATTTGTTCCATCATTATATTCATGTTTTTTCTTTATGTCTTTGCATACATTAATAATAGCTGTTTTAAAGTTTTGCCACCATCTCAGTTGTTTCCAGGTCTTCTCCTAATGATTGATTTTTCTCCAAGTATTGAGTCATATTTTCCTGTTTCTTTGCATATACAGTATAGTGTTATTTTTTTAATTGAATGAGTATTATGCTATTGAGTCTAGATTTTATTGCCTTCTGTTAAAGTATGTTGAACTTGTATTATCAGGCAGCTAAATTACTTAATGGTCAGTTTTATGCTTTTGAGAATTGTTTTTAAAGGCTGCTTTGGTCAGTCTAAAGTATCTTTTACTCGAGAGTTAAGCTTATCCCACTTCTAGCTAAGGCATGATCCTTCTGAGGGCTTTACTAAATGTCTTGCATGGGCAAGTCTCTTCATACTAGCTGGTCAGTTTGGCTATCTTCTAATCTTGTGTGAGCTCTAAAAATTGCTGAGTTTACAGGTTCCTGGCAGTTCTTTTCCCGGTACTGAGGAGTTTCACCATACACATATGCAGCTTAGTATTTGGCCAAAGACTCTAGGGCAGAAAGTGTGGCCCAGAATCCCCTGGGAGTCTTTGATATCTTTCATGAGTCTGTATGTTTAAAAATACTTTATCAACATATCAGGATCCATGAGTTCAAACTATTTTTATAATTATACTAACATCTTATTTGCCTTTCTATTTTCATTTATACAGTAGTGTACAAGTGGAGTTTTCTAGAGGCTACATGACATGTAATACTACAACAAATTGAACTGAGAAGCTAATATAAAAATTTAAATGTCTTCTCTTAATCTGTAAAATAAAGATAATTACAAAAAAAAAAAAAATTGAGAGTCTTTTGAGGAATCTGGACTTCTGGTTTCTTTCTTTCTTTCTTTTTTTTCTTTTTTTTTTTTTTTTGACAATTCCTGTGTTTAATTTTCTCCCATTTTTTTTGACAGAAGAAGAAGAAGAAGAAAAAGAAGAAGAAGAAGATGACCATCACCACCACCACGACTGGCAGTACTGGGCCTGGCAATCCACAGAGCACTGACAGGCTGAAGCTGAGTAGAGGCTGCCCCCTTAACTGGGCCTCAGTGGTGCACCAGTCCCCTTACCCCTTAAGAAAGTTGAGTTTATAAAGGTTTTTAAGTGGAAGCTACTCACTTCTGAAAAAAGCAGTTAAATACAGTATATAAATCACCATGCCCATGACCCATCACCTCAGTCAAAACCAGGACTTTCAATTTAGAGATGCAAGTTCAGCTTCTCAACCAAAAGCAATTATCTATGGGCTGGCAGGAGCCCTTCAATTTTAGCCCGAGAACTCTTGCTGAATTGAATCATGGCCAAGGAAGTATACTCTGACCTCTCTTTTCATAAGTCTGAATGACAGCCAAAGGAAGCACAGACCAAGAGAGGTGACAGGAAAGAGCAGTGTGAGGTGGAAAGGGTGAAAAAGTTAAATAACAGCAAGGGAAGCAGAGAGAAGAAAGCAGAGATGGGGAAATCCTATATAATAAAAGCCTAACATGCATATAGTCAAATGGCAGAGCAACTGGTCGCTATGATGCACACTGACCACCAGGGGGCAGATGCTCAATGCAGGAGGCAGTGTTAAGGAGCAGTGAGCCAGGCTCATGACTGGCGAGCACAGTGGTGGTACTGGGAAACTCTCCCATCTCCACAGCAGGTGGGCAGTAAGGAGCGAGGGGTCCCAGACTGCAAGAGCCCCGGACTGCAAGAGGGATGTCTGACTGCTGGCTTAGGCCCGATCCCCCCAGGGGTTCCAGACTGTGAGAGGGCGCAGGCCAGGCTGAGGGACCCCTGACTCCCCAGTGCATGAATCTTATGCACTTTATTGCTGGAGGCCACAAGAACTGCAGCCATTTCCTGAGACAATTACTATGTTTAATTTTCTCATCACTTACTATTAAATTCCCATCATTTAAGGTAACTTGGGTCTCTGATCCTTGTAACCTGAAAGCAGAGGTTCCATGGAAGTGAATTTGCCAGTTACTCTATGTACCAAATTATTTTATGGAAATTTTTCAAAATGTATTATAGACTTTTCTGTGTTCTTAAACCGAAAACAGAAAATATTATTTAACTTTTTCTTGTTTATCAGAGACCATCACATTTAAGATTCTTATAAGATACCATGCTCAAGTTTGATTGAGTGTGTACACCCCTAGTAGTCCTAAAATATTCCAGGCGCATACGTAAAAGAATCACTGTCACTAACTTACACTGTCTCAAATGTCCTAAATTCAGACTATCTTAACCACTGGCCAAACATAGTATCTTAACACCATTTTAAAAAAAATTTATTTGTATTGATTTCAGAGAGAGGAGAAACATCAATAATGAGAATCATTGATTGGCTGCCTCCTGCACGCCCCCTATTGGGGAAGTGAGTCTGAAACTCAGGCAAGTGCCCCAACCAGGAATCCAAATATGACCTCCAGGTCATAGTTCAACACTCAACTACTGAGCAACACACGCTGGGTTTAATGCCATTTCTAAGGCCAAGCTTCACTCTTAACAAATAGGTATTACCATTAGGAAGGCAGGAAGACAGGAAGCCTCTATGGGATTTAGATGTCTTAAATCATTAAAGAAAGCTTTCCCTAATCCATTTATTTAGCACCCTGGAGGTTTTAACGCCCTGGGTGATACATCACAGAAAATTTAGACTGGGTGAAGGTCTTAGCCTTTCTTTTGTCACAGCAAGGACTACATAGTATACTCTGGCATATCTATTTTAGAAATAACAAATAAGGAGATTAAAGACCTGGGATTTGAATGCCTTTAAAATTCACCATGCATCCAGCCCCTCTTGGAGTCTGGAAGTAAACTACAGGGTAAACACCACTGGAAGCTGACTGCTTTATACATGCACAAGTTTACCTCTATGGTGCGATGGTAACAGAGAACGTGATAGGGAGAGGAAAACCCTGATAGTAAATCAATGTACGGTGGGATGAAGGGAATTATTTTTCCCTTTCTTTTCTGCATTTTCCTCATTTTTCTTAGTGAATCTGCACGACTATTAATTAATGTATTTATTTATAACTAGACAGCTAAATATTCTTTTAATTTCTCTTCCCTGCCTCTCCCCCTCACTTCCCTCTACTTCAATCTTAAATTAAAAGTGCTCCCTAGGGTTCCATATCATGACCTTTTCCTTCTCTCCTAGAAGATGGTTTTCACTCACTCCCAAGGCTCCAGGTTTCAATTACAAGGTGATGATTCCCAAACCCAGACTCCCAAACAAGCCTTTTGTTTTTTAATTGATTTTTAGAGAGAGAGGATTCAGTCACACCGCAGGGCTATTGTGTTGGTGGTTGTCATTTCTTTTATTTGACAATCTAAGGGAGTGCCCCTGACTTAATAGTCAGGTATTACATGTTTTAAAAATTCTTGCGGCACCCTGGTTGAAAATCCCTGTTTCAGAGTCTACAGCTGATAATGTGGCTCCTTTTGTATGATCCCTGTGGTGGTCCGATAAAATTCAACACTCTTTAACCTATACCCTAAAAGCTGTCTCGGTGATGTTTGCACCGCCAGGGCCGGCTCCCCTTCTCACTCCGGCCCCTCTGGACCTCCAAGCTCCGACCACACTGAAGGGTTCTCCCAGCAACTCAGGGCTCTTCTCCGACCTGCGCTTGGTCAAGATTCAGCGCAGGCAGCGCCGGCGCTCACCGCTGGGACCCCAGCTTTCCAGGAGCCCTCATCCCGCCTCATCCCACCACCGCGATCGAGGTTCGGTGCAGGCATCCCAGCCTCCCGGATCCCCGCGCGCCTCTGAGCCAGTTACTCGCGCCGGGCATCACCGTCTCCCTCCGGAGACCCTGCATCGCTAAGGCAGAGGCCGGCTTTCCCACCTTCCGCATCTCCAGCGCCTGCCCTGACGTGCTAAAAACCAAGCAAGCATGTCCTCCCCGTCACTGACGCCAAGGAAACAGGTCAGGACCCCTCAGGAAGGAAAGATGCAAAGGTGACGGGGCAGAGACCTGGGGCAGGTGGGGGCAGAGATCCTACGGAACAGCCGGGCGCCACTCAGACCCGGTCGAGCGACAGATTCACGCAGGCGAACCCCACCGAGGGGCGGAGGGGCGATGCGAAGATGGACCGAGGCTGCCAGTCAGGGGCCCGGCCTCCGCCCCGGGGAAGGTGGGGGCTGCGCGGGGCCCCCCGGCTCTCGCCCAGCCCAGCCCAGCCCTCGGCTCCCGACCCCCGACCCGCGCCCCGCGCCCCGCTCCGGGCCCGGAACCTCACTTCTCCACATCCACCGACTTCATGATGTGGGTCTTGGTGGCCGTCAGCGTCCAGGGCCCAAAGGAGAAGTCCCGGTGGCTGCTCTGGAAGCCGTGGATCATCATGGCCGCGGCGGGGGCGGCGCGGAGCGGGCTGGAGCGGCGGCGGCAGCGGACACCGGTTTCCCCGCCTCTGCGGCCCGGCCCTCTGGGCTTGCAGGCCGTTACCATGCCCCGCCCCGCCCCGCCGTCCGCCCCGACGCCCGCCCTTCTTTCCGCCCTCTTCTCCGCCCTGCGCTTTTTGCTTCCGGGAGCAGGCGCCAAGGTTGCGTGACCCACGTCTACGTCAGGACGCACCGGAAAAGGGGCGGGGAGAACCAGGTGAGGGGCTGGGCTTCGGCCGCGGGGGGCGTGGTCAGCGTCGTGCCGCCCCCGGAACTCCTTGGGTGACGTCATCTAGGGGCGTTTCCTGACCGAGAGTGCCTGGGGCTTGGTCAGCGGTGGAAGGCCAGACTGATGGACCCACTGGGCCCAGGCAAGGCCTGGGAGGAGCCCAGAGGTGGTTGGCGGGAGGAAGCCCAGGGAGACAGGGGGACCCCTCGGGAGCACAGTAGGCAACCAGAGACACTCCTGCTCCCACTGGGAAGATAAACATGGAGAGAGCGCAGGTGCTATCCAGGCTGGAAGATCCAGCCACAGATCTGAGTCCAAAGAGCAGGACTTGGGCAGTACCGCAATGAGAGAGGAAGGCAGAACCCCAGCCACAGGAAGTTGTTGGGCGGGCAGGCAGGCAATGTGTCAAAGCATCAAGCAAAGGCTCAGTCATAGAGGAGCAGGGAAAGAACTTAGATCCCGAGTTGGGAATGCACTTTCCTTTTTCTCATGCTTGAGGTTAGATCGAGTTCCACCTCCACCCTCCCACTCCCCCAACCCCCACTCCACACACACACACACACACACACACCCCGGTTACAAAACCTTGGGGGTGCCCTGGCCAGGGAACTCAGTTGCTTAGACCTTTGTCCTGATACGCCAAGGTTTTGGGTTCGATGCCAGGTCAGGGCATATGCAAGAACCAACCAATGAATGCATAAATCAGTAGAACAACAAATTGATGTTTCTCTCTCACACATACCAATAAATACATTTTTTAAAATAAAAGAAAAACCTTGGTGGAGTCTCTGTTTGTGGGAAACCATCTATTTATCGTCTTCACCAGCAGAGAGGTGTGGACAAGAAGCCTGGGATGCTGGTGACCCTTGAGCCCTGGCAAAGGTCAGAGCTGCACCAACTGTTTAGTGGAGACAATGATGGCTGAAGCAACTCCCCCATGTAAATCCTTACTGATAAGATTGTCTATTACTGGAAACTGCCTGCCTGAGGGCTATAGCTGTCTCCCAAACTCAATAAAAGGATGGCAAGGCCTGAGCATAAGGGGAGTCCTTCCTCTTGTGCTGGGCTCCCACCCGACCCCCCAGTTTCCAAATTACTATTTCTTGTCTGGTCTCTTTCATTTGCATGCAGCCCCTTCTCCAGATCCCGAACCTTGAACCACTCGGAACGTGGGTCTTTCACATCTGTTCCTTACAAGCAAAGAGCTCTGTGGAAACAATGGGCTACCTTCAGCATCTCCTTGAGTTGCCCTACCCACAACCCTTCATCCCCCAAATATGCACATAAAATATATAAGGGAGGCCACGTTCTGTGGAGGGGAGGGAGGAGACAGAATAAGAATTCTTGCTCTAGGGAACTTAAAAGGGAGGAAGGGCGTGCTAGAGATGAGAATATAAATATTTCAGCAGAGTAATAGAGTTGGGAGACAGGGTATAGAAGACCCATAGGATTTGAAGAGCTGAGAGAAGAGCAGAGTTGATTGCATCCAAATTTATTTTTAAAAAGGAAACATTGCCTACTCTCAACTTGTGGCATGACTTGGAGATAAAAGCAACCCATTAGTAAAGGAGAAATAAAAGCCAGCCATTGCAAACTCTCAGAGACTTTCAAAGAAATATATTAGCTGACAAGTCTCTGAATAAATATACTTCTACAACATATAGTTTTATACACTTCCAAAACATGTTTTTACCCATTGGTATATTTTCTTAACAATATACATGGTGAAAAATCCTTCAGAGCAGTTTATACCACTTTAACGCATTTTTGTTGTTGTTAAATCCTTGATGGAGGATATTTTTCCATTGATTTTTTTAGAGAGAGTGGGAAGAAGAGGGAGAGAAAGAGAGAAAAACATCAATGTGAGAGAGAGCCCCAACAATTGAGCCTACAAGGGCCTGCAACTGAGGTACCTGCCTTTGACTGGAGTCAAACCTGGGGCCCTTCAGGCCATGGGTCAACACTCTACCCACTGAGCCAAACTGGCTAGCGTGAACTCTTTTTTATTTAATAATATAATCCCTAGTATGGCTATTCTAGTTTATTCAACCTTCTCTGTGGATGTGTGTTCACTTTGTTTATGTTTTTTGCCACAACAGATAATGTTTCAATAAATATTCTTGCATATGTATAGTCTGTATTGGTGTTTTCCTTTCCAGGGGGTAGATTCCCGGGAGTAGGATTTCTGAGTCAAAGGACGTAGATTTATTTTAACTTAACAGATATTGTCAGATTGTTTTTTCAAGCGGCTATATATATGCAGGTTGGACAAAAGTAGGTTTAGAGTTGTTTGTATGGAAAGAATACAATAATTAATAAATAATAATAATACAAGGACGAACTGTCTCTAGTACTCACAACTGTAAACCTACTTTTGCCTCACCCTGCATACACTGTTACCAGCAGTAAATGAGAATTCAGGACCCTACATCTATATGCTAATGTGAAGAAAACCCACCTCAAGAGACATTAATTAGCAGGTTTTGGGAGGGACTTGGGAATCTGAATTTTTTCAAGGCTCTCCGTGTAATTTGACAGAAAGCAAGGTTTGGCGGTCACAGGTTGACCTTGCTGTAGGGTTTACCAAGAAGGGGAATAAAGGGCTGGGATCAGGAAAGCTATTTGATGGGACTCCCTTCTACAAATGGCCTCAAATGTAAACTTTCACATGATCACCAAGTAACATTATAAGTAGCAGAGACACCCGAACAAGATTGAAAAAAGAAAATAATAATTCAACCATAAATTCATGTCTCAGTATCTGTCCATCCCATTCGTAATATTTATCATTTAATAGTTTTTTTGTTATCATAGTTACATGGTAGAACACTGCCATCTGTGATGGAACATTTTATTTATTTATTTATTTATTTATTTTAAAGAGAAGATTTTCTTTTTTCTTTTCTTTTTCTTTTTTTAATATATTTTATTGATTTTGTACAGAGAGGAAGGGAGAGAGATAGAGAGTTAGAAACATCGATGAGAGAGAGTCATCAATCAGCTGCCTCTTGCACAACCCCTACTGGGGATATGCCCGCAACCAAGGTACATGCCCTTGACTGGAATCGAACCTGGGACCTTTCAGTCCCCAAGCCGACGCTCTATCCATTGAGCCAAACTGGTTTCGGCTATTTATTTATTTATTTTTTATTTAAAATATATTTAATTGATTTTTGTACAGAGAAGAAGGGAGAGAGATAGAGAGCTAGAAACATCAACGAGAGTCATCGATCAGCCCCACCCCCACCCCCCCACCAGGGATATGCCCTTGACCGGAATCAAACCTGGGGCTCCTCAGTCCCCAAGCCAACACTCTATCCACTGAGCCAAACTGGTCCCGGCAAGTGATGGAACATTTTAAATTCAATTAAGTCTATAGCTTATGGATAGCATGTGGCCATGTTACGCCCAGACTTCGTGATCCCCAAGGACCACCAGGGAGCCGAGTCCGATGCAATAAACAAAAGAGCCTTTTCCATGCTAGCATGGGCTCTGTCCCACTCACGCTGGCAACATGGCGGAAGAGAGCGAATTTCGCCCAGTCCAGGGGTTTTACTCCGGTCAGTGGTGATGTCACTTCCTCGGCTAACCCTGATTGGTTGGGTGAGGGCTAGGGATAACTCCGCCCTGCTGGGCGGAGTCGGGAGCTCATCCTCGCCCTGCCCTGCCCTCTCAGCCATCATTCAAACAGTAATTGGAGCAATTCTTTCAGCAATATTATTTTCCTGCAAAAAATGTTATTTTTATATCAATCAAAAAACACTTAAATGTTTTAATTTTGGGGGTACACAAATTATTGTAGTGTGTTGGATAAAGTTATTAGAGGTATTTATTTGCTAAAAGCAACCATTGAATATGCATGTTTTATAATCATAGGCTGGCATTTCTTCATTCTTCTCTTTCCTATTCTTTCCTCTCTCCTTCCTAATCTTTCCCAATCCTCTTTCCTCTCAATCTCCTTCTCCCTCTCTCTCCCTTCATCCCTCTTCCCTCTCTCCCTCTTCCCCATCTCTCTCTTCTCCTCCCGCCCCCCTCTCTTTTGCACCTGATCTACCTCCTAGGCCCAAGTCATCTGCTGGGACTGTTGCAGCTCCAGCATTGGCCACTAGGGGCCCTCTACTACCCTAGCCTGAGGAGAGAAACAAGTCTTTTATCCAACTTTCTTAACAGAAATACCATTAATTCTCATGGGTATTTTCAAAAGAATATCCCCAAGTAAACCAAAGGAAAATGTGAAGAAACAAAGAAAAGATGCGCCCAACAGCAAACAGTCGTTTCCAAGGTTAAGAGCACTAAACCCTCCCACCTTCTCCCTGAGAAAGCTCTCAGGGAGCTAGCTCCCCGGTCAACAGCTCAGCTCCCAACCTGCTCACATATTCCCCATCGCTCCAGCCCTGGGGGTCTCCGCAGGTCACGGCTTTGGCTCCTTCCCTTAGCCCTGCCCATCCCTTCATTTGAGCCACTGGGAAGCAGATTTGATTCCTGCCAGGATCCAAAGTGTCACATGCTCCTTTGTGACACGCTGAAAACAGCTTTTCTCCGTTTGTTTATTTATTTTGGATTTTGTTCGGGGTGATTTTTCATGAAATTATTATTTTTAAATTGTGTACTCAAATTTATCTTTTCTAGTATTGTTACTTCTGGATGTGGTTTTTAGTTAGGAAAAAATTTTTCCCACTTTCAGATATAAAGGAATTTAATCTTTTTTTTTTCTTCTAGAATTTATGTGGGTTTCCTTTTTTAAAAAAATATATTTTATTGATTTTTTACAGAGAGGAAGAGAGAGTGATAGAGAGTTAGAAATATCGATGAGAGAGAATCATGGATCAGCTGCCTCTTGCACACCCCCTATTGGAGATGTGCCTGCAGCCAAGGTGCATGCCCTTGTCCGGAATCAAACCTGAGCCAAACCGGTTTCAGCGCAGGTTTCCTTTTGACATTCAGATCTCTGACACATTTGGGACTTGTCTTTTACACAAATTCTTAAATCACCCCCTCAACACATTTTTCATTGGTTTGGAATATGCCATTTTCTGGGCGGAGTCATAATAACGGTGAAATGATCATCATCACTTATTAGGAAAGTACAGTTTAAGACAGATTCTAATAATAGCAATAATACTAAAATCAATAATAATAGCTAACTTTAACTAGAGCTTGCTAAATTCTAGGCATGTGTCAAGCATTGTGTCATTTAATCCTCATAATTAGTGTTAAAAACAAAATTCTACTGAGTAAGTTTGAAGATCTCCTTGGATTTATTTATTTTATTTTATTTTTAATATATTTTATTGATTTTTTACAGAGAGGAAGGGAGAGCTAGAAATGTCGATGAGAGAGAAACATTGACCAGCCGCCTCTTGCACACCCCCTACTGGGGATGTGCCCGCAACCAACATACATGCCCCTGACCGGAATCGAACCTGGGACCTTTCAGTCTGCAGACTGACGCTCTATCCACTGAGCCAAACCGGTTTCGGCTCCTTGGCTTTATTAAGTGACTTGTGAACCAGGGCTGTACACAGGGCAGATTTTTACAGGAAGAAGAGTGGGCAAGGGAGCTATTCACAAAGAAAACACAGGTTATGTGGGGACAAGGACATCTTTTCTTTGGGGAGATGAGAACAGGAGGGATTTTATTCATATCGCCTCTTCTTTCTATGGGGGATGGAGAGGCCCGGGTAACAGATTGTCTTGCTGGTGGTTGGCCAGAGAGAATCCAGACTGGTTGATGAAGACTGATTTCTGGGAGATTGAGACAGAGTCCCCTAACTTGGTTAACCTTATACCATGAGTTCCACTGCTCACAGTGATGATATTTTCCAAAAAGGATGAACAGCTCTTTTTTTGTTTTGTTTTATTATTTTGTTAATGCTCACCCGAGGGTATTCATTGGTTTTTAGGTAGAGTGGAAGACAGAGGGAAAAACAGAGAAACATCAATGTGAGAGGAATACATAGATTGGTTGCCTCCTGCAGGTACTTGCCCTAGACTGGAATCAAACCCGGGACCCTTTGATCCACAGACCAACAGACACTATCCACTGAGCCAAACCGGCGGGGGCAGAAAATGAAGAACAACTCTCGATGAGCTTTGAACAAATCAAAGCACATGATATCCTCAGTTTACACAGGATTGGTATTCCTGGACAAACCGGTGTGTAACAAGACCATGCTGAAGAATTTCAGTTTTGGGGGAATCCTTCCAAAGTCACGTGTGTTAATAAATATGGATAACTTCCCTAACTCAACACCATGCCCAGAAGTAATAATAACAGCAGAGGGGAATTGCTTTTAATCTTAGACTGTCCCATGCACTGCACAATGTCTGCTATCCGTGTCCCTACCCACTAAATGCCAGTGTCCTCTAATCATTATGACAACCCCAAAGCACCCCCAGGTCCCCAGAATGCCATATTCAGAGCAGAATTAGATGCTTTCTGCTCCAATAACAGAAATAAACCCATATACGCTTAATAGATAAATATTTATTGGCTTTCGTAAGTGATTAATACAGGGGTACAACTCCAGGGAAGATTTCACCCATGGCCACACAGTTTAGCCAGCATCTCATTTCTCCTATTTTCTCACCTCCCTCCACTTTTCTGTACTCTGCTTCCTAAATTTTGGTTCCACCCCCCAGTATTCTCGGCAAAATGTCCTCCAGGCTTCGTCTGACCAGTCTCCACCTCTCAATTGACCACGTGGCTGAAAAAGATGGGAAATGCTGGCAATCAGGGCCCTCCCCTGGAACTGGGGGGATGTCACTGCTAGCCAGACCCCATAGCAGATCCCCAGAGGGAAACAATGTTTTTTCCAGAGGAAACGATGGGTGCTGAGCAGACAGCAGCTGTCCCCAATTTCTGCAGACAGGGTCTCTGGGAATGGGTCCTGAAACTCAGCATTTTAACAAACTTCCCAAGCGTTTCTTTTCATTGTAAAACAGCTTTTGTGGAGACATAATTTAAATCCCTACAAGCGTTCTAATTTCTCCACACCTTCCACGGTACTTGTCATTGACCTCTTTATTATGGCCATCAACGAGGGTATGAAGTGAACTTGTTTTTGTTTTACTGATTGATGGATTGATTATTAGAGAGAGAGGAAGGGAGAGAGAAAAGCAGTGAATTGTTGTGCCACTTATTTATGCATTCATTGGCTGCTTCTTGTATGTGCCCTGACCAGGGATCGGACCTGCAAACTTGGTGTATGAGGATGATGCTGTCACCAACGCAGCTACCAGGTCAGGGCTAAAAGTGCTGTGTTGACATGCATTTCCCTAATGGCCAGGGATGTCCAGCAGCTTGTTCTGTGCTTAATGGCCATTGGTACATCTTGGAAGAAATGTCTGCTCAGATCTTTTGCCCATTTTTATTTTATATGTATATTTTAATATATTTTATTGATTTTTTACAGAGAGGAAGGAAGAGGCACAGAGAGTCAGAAACATCATCAATGAGAAACATCGATCAACTGCCTCTTGCACGCCCCCTACTGGGGATGTGCCCGAAACCAAGGTACATGCCCTTGACCTGAATCAAACCTGGGACTCTTTAGTCTGCAGGCCGATGCTCTATCCACTGAGTCAAACTGGTTTTGGCTCTTTGACCATTTTTAAAGTGGGTTGTTTATCTTTTTATTATTGAGTTGTAGTTCTTTATATATTCTGGATGCAAGTCCCTTATCAGATATGGTGAATTGAAAATATTTTATCCCATTTTGTGAGCTTCCTCATGGTCTCCTTGGAAGCATTAAAGCTTTTAATTTTAATAAAAATTCAAGATATCCAACTTCTCTTTTAATTACTTGTGCCTTTGGTGTTGTATCTAAGAAACTCCAAGAGATACTTATATATCCAAGTTTGAGAACCAGAGGTCTTTGAAGACGTGCTTTTATTTATTTCCATTTTTTAAAATTTATTTAAAATGTATAATAGATTTAGGCCCTGATTTTGCTTTGACTAGTTTATGTGGATTGTGGGATTGAAAAGGTAATTTGTACCAAAGATGTCTCATCAAATGTCAATTCCTCATGAGCATTTAGGGTTCACTTGAGCAAAACCTCTCATTATTTTAGTTCAGAAGTCTTTGGAGGGGGAGGAGGTACTCCGAAGGGGAATGGCTTATGAAATTGATCTGAGAAAGGAGAATTATTTTAAATCTTTTCCTAACTTTTTTGAAAAAAAAAAAAATTCTTGCTCAAATCAATGTTGTTTTTCACACAACTGTCACCTATACAGCGATACATAGTGAAATCATTACTTAAATAATTTTTGTTTTGTCTGCCTTTGACTGAATATTGTTCATGGTTCAATATTAGCTCTAGAGGAAGTAAAAACCAATCTTAAGAGCAACTGGAAAGATGCACTTGTTGGCAGCAATTTCTATCCTAGAATGTACAGCAAGTTCTGAGCTGTTGAGCGATGGGAAGAAAAACCTTTGTGATAAATAATATATTTGATAATGAGCAGCAGAAGGAACAAATGTTTTCATCTGAAGAGTTCACAATGGAACCAAGTATGGGATGGGCAGTTTTTGCATCAGGGGTGGATATGGAGCCCAAAGAGCCATAATTGTGTTACAGAAAAACGGAGAAGAGCCACACAATACTTAGAGAGATGGAGTTACATTTATTATGCGTGGGTCCAGAGGAAAATGTCTCTCAAATTCTGGGCCTCCACATGGAGGAACTTTCCCTATTTATATGTTTTTACCTTCTTTGTCTCCCAATATGGGGTTTCCATCCCCCTTTGCAAGTTCTTAAAGCCCCAATGTGCTGGGGCCTTGAGACCTCAACCAAAGGCTTGGCGTGGCGCCAGCACTGATAACTTCGTCAGGGGAAGGTTTAATGGCCTCTCTGAAATGGGAGTAGTGTTATTTTCCTTATTATTTAAGCAAACAAGCATTTACAGAAGCCAAATAGCAGGGTTAAAATCTCAGACAGCAGTTTTATATAAAATATAAAGATGCTCCATTGTAGATTCTCATTCTCGCCATGTTAATGTATGGCATATATTTTCAGACCTTTCTCTAATTCCAATTTTCAAAGGGGCTCAGCTCTCAGGTTCTATGGCACTAGGGGATTTACTGACATTATCTCAACTCATCTTTTTTTTTTTAAATATATTTTTATTGATTTTGTACAGAGAGGAAGGGAGAGAGATAGAGAGTTAGAAACATCGATGAGAGAGAGTCATCGATCAGCTGCCTCCTGCACACCCCACACCGGGGATATGCCCGCAACCAAGGTACATGCCCTTGACCGGAATAGAACCCGGGACCTCTCAGTCCCCAAGCTGACGCTCTATCCATTGAGCCAAACCGGTCTCGGCTCAACTCATCTTTTAAAGTCTACAGATAGGCAGGAGTGTGCATAGATGATGCCTGACAAAGCCGAGGTTCAGAAAGGCTAAATAAGCCCCCCCCCCCAACCCCCACCCCGCCAAGGTCCCAAGTCTTTGCCAGTGTCGGAATCAGTGCAAATTTAAAAAAAATCATAACAACTAGGGATTTCAGAATAAAGGGATAAACTGCTCTGGAGAGCAGACTGCTGGGGTCCGTCAGCACCTGGCTGGCTGGTGACCTGGCCTCAGGAGCTTCCGCTCGGTTTCTGACCAAATGAAGCAGCTGAACCCTCAGGAATGCTCAGCCACCCAGTCACTCTCTCCCCCCATTACCCGGGATGTCCCCAAAGACAAACGGGGTGCTTGGCAGGTGCTCCAGAGTCAATTACTTCCCTAAACGCCGCCTCCGTGGCCTAATAATAACAAGAAAGCAGTTCCCACAGGGCCAGTCTGCAGACAAGGGAACAATCAATGCATGTATCAAAGACGGGTTTCTGGGGAATTTGAATCCTGCTCCAGGGACAGCATTCATTTCCCTTGGAGTTTGAACTTAACTTCCCATCCGATTCCAGGCTGCCCTGTTGCTCTCTTCTTCCCTCCCCTCCTCCCTCCCTCCCTTTCTCAAGCAGTTTTACTGTTGGCTCGCACGTCCCGTCCTCTGGGGGTAAGTTTTCTGCGTAGAAAACGCAGGAGAGGGGACAGAGACCTTCAGAGGAGGCTCCGTTCTGTGCTGGGACCGGAGCGCCAGCGCCAGGCTGAGTGCATCAGAGAGAGGGGAGCAGCCGGTAAACACCCCCCCCCCCCCCGTGCGGGTCCCTCCGGCGGGCGGGCTTCGGGCGGCTCCGGAGATGCTCCGGGGCCGGGACCGGGCCGCCCCGGGCGGACACTCGCTGCCGGCGGATGAATGAGAGGTGAGCGGGGAGGATGCAGGCGTCCGGGGAGACCTGGGGAGGCGCCGGGGCTGCGCCCGGAAGAGCCCGAAAGTCTGAGCGCGAAGCCCGGGCAGCGGAGAGGGCCGTCCCGGAGGGGAAGCGGGGCAGGGGGACGGGACCGACCGGGAAGGCCGGGCCGCGGGGTGTGCGGGTGCCGAGGGGGACGAGCCGGGAGGCGAGGGCGAGACAAAGAGCCGCCGCCGCCGGGCCGATCGGGGAGGAGAGGGAAAGGGGGGCGGGCGGCCGGCAGGAAGGGGCGGCGGAGCCGGAGGGCAGCGCCGGGGGGCGGGGGGCGGGGGCGCGGAGTTCCCGGCCTGCGCCCCGCGGCCCGCGTGCGGCGGCCGGGCGGGCGGGATCGGGGCTGAAACCCGAAACCTCGGCCCCGCGCGGCGGGAGGACGGAAGCGGCGGCGGCCGGGCGGGCGGCGGCCCCTCGGTGAGCGGGGGGCGCGGAGCGGGGCGGGCGGGCGGGATGGAGCGCGGTCGGGGCGGGGGTACAGGGCGCGGGCGGGGCGTGGGCCGGGGGTCCCCGCGCCCCTCCCCGGGCCTCCCTTCCCCTCGGAGGCAGGACGGTCCCCGCGGCCGCACCCGCCGGGCTCGGGGAGCCCGCGTTCTTTGTGGGAGATCTGGGGGGCGCGCCCTCCCGGCGGCCGGGGCTTCCCGAGGGCCCTGCCCGCAGCCTCGCCCCGCATCCCCGGCGCCGCCGCAGCCGCTGCGGGACCCGGGAGAGCGGGCGGCGGTGCGCGCCCGGGGCCGGCTCACGGGGGCCGTGCGCCCCAGCCGAGGGCCCGGGCCCGGCTCGGGGACAGGTGTGCGGGGCCGGCGGCCTCCTCCTGCGCGGGACCCGGAGGACCCGGTGAGAGCATCCTCCGCGGGGTTGGGCGCCTGGCGGGGGGCGCGCCCAGGAGTCTCCGGTCGCCCTGGCGCCGCGGGGGGGGGTAGGGGGCGCCTCTGCCCCTCGGATCTGCGAGGGGCCGGTCCGGCTGGCTTCGGGGGGGACTTGGCCGGCCTGCTGCTCCTCCTGGGTCAGAGCTGAGCCCCGTGCCGCCTCGGACAAAGGCCTGCAGGGAAGAAGCCTGCGGGCCGGCGGGCCGGGGTCTGGGGGTGCTGCTCGGGCATCTGCGCTCCGGGCACCGCGCCGCCGGCTGGCACCGCTCCGGGCACAGCGCCGAGCTCTGTCCGTGCGTTCTCTGCCTTTGGTCAGTTATGGGAAGTGCTTTCAAGATCGGTCATTGGACGGGAGGTGGTGTGGCTTTGGAGGGAAAGGACCTCCATTCCTGGGTGAGTTCAGTGAGGGTAAGTTACGTGGGCCCGCGGTGTCCTGGGCCGGCGGTGTCCTGAGCTGGAGGCTGGGAGGACCGGCCGAAGGGCGCCTCCTCCCATCCAGCCGGCCTCCTTCCCTGCGAGCTGGTCCTGGACCAGCCTGGGGAGAGCTCAGCATCCCTGAGAGTCACCTCCCGCAGCCCCCGGTGAGACCGCGGGGAGAGGCCGGAGCAGAAGGAGGGGGTGAGGGAGGGACCCAGGTCACACCGTCCAGACTCTGCACCCAACTCTCTTCACCTGGGATTCCTTCGCCACCGTGGGCACTTCCTCCAGAACACCCTGCTCTGTCCAGGGCCACACCCAGCTTATTTTACACGTGGAAGAGCTGACAAGCACTTTCATACATTTTTTGTTTCCTTCACCTGACAGCCCTGAGGAGCTCGCTGAGACTGGGGAGATGAAGTTCTCCGTCCAGCAAACGGGGAGCCACCACGGAAGTCAGGTCTTCTGACCGGCTCCATCACAGCCGGGGCCCTGGACTCAGGACCGGCCTTGTCCTGCTCCACCGCCCGGCCGATTAGGCCCCTCACGTAGAGCGTTTCAGCAACAAATCCAAGGCCTCAGACCCTCAAACCCTCCCCGTTCATTGCAGCGCCCGGCAGTGGGAATATGCGAGGCGAAGGAGGCGTGTGGTCAGGGGGGCTGAGGAAGGCAGAAACGGGCTGAACTGAAACTGGCCTAAGTGCCAGTCAAAGGAGGTTTGGTTCTGTGTCGTGTGAACTCAGTGCTGGGGGTGGGGGGGGGTTGTCAGGAGGCTGCTGCGGGAGGAGACTGGCAGGAGAGCTATGTGGTGTGTGTGTGTGTGTGTGTGTGTGTGATGTGTGTGTGTGTGTAGGGGGGTAATGCCTTCCTGTAAAGGGGCAGGAGCAGGGGCAGGGATAGGGGCAGGCGCATTAAGGCTCCAGCACAGTGCTCCCTGCCTTCAGGGGGAGCTGTGCATTTTTAAATATATTTTTATTGATTTCATAGAGAAAGGGAGAGGGAGAGAGATATAGAAACATCAATGATGAGCGAGAATCGTTTACCAGCCGCCTCCTGCATGCCCCCCACTGGGAATCGAGCCTGCAACCTGGGCAGATGCCCTTGACCGGAATCGAATCCAGGACCCTTCAGATGGAGCAGGCTGATGCTCTATCCACTGAGCCAAACCAGCTAGGGTGGGAGCTGTACATTTTTTTATGGGGGGAAAAGCTCCACGTTTTTTAAGTTGACAACAAATTCAAAACACTTTCCATGATGTGCAGACTTGCACCCTCTGCATTGGCCCTCAGGAGGCACTTGCTGTCCTGGGAGACACAGCGGACATCCCTGAGGTGAGAAGCGGTGCTTCCCCTTCTCGATGTTTTTCTTTGAGAACAACAATCCCAGAAAACCATCCCAAAACTGGAGGTAGCGGTCAGCTCTCTCTGCAATTTGGAGGAAGGACTGGCTTTGCGACTCAATCACACCATTAAGTCCCACCCTCCCCCAGTTTTTCATGGAATTGTTTGTGATTCCATCCATTTGTGAGGCTCTTACTAAATTCTGGAGTTTAATCCTTTTCCTGTTAGTAAGTCAAATATCTTGCCTTTTATGTTTTCTCCGTCTTTGTTTATTGTACCTTTGTGCAGGGTATTTATCTTTTAGGTGGTTAAATCTATATTGATTTTTTTTTAGTGGCTTCACATTTTCTTTTCCTTTTAAAAAAAATATATTTTATTGATTTTTTTTTTTTTACAGAGAGGAAGGGAGAAGGATAGAGAGTTAGAAACATAGATAAGAGCGAAACATCGATTAGCTGCCTCCTGTACACCTTCCACTGGGGATGTGCCTGCAACCCAGGTACATGCCCTTGACCCGAATCGAACCTGGGACCCTTCAGTCTACAGGCCGATGCTCTAACCACTGAGCTAACCGGTTAGGACACTTCACATTTTCTTGATTAGGAAATCCTCTCTCTCAATATTAAATTTTCCCTTCTCCATTTTTCTTTGCTATTGTTTATTTACATATATTTTAAATTATTGCTTTTCTTACTTTCAGTTTCTTTCCTCCCTGGTTCCAGGCTTGACTTGATCCGTGAGTCCCTTTAGCCAGTGTGACATGTATAATTTATTTAATTTTCATAGCGACTTTTTTTTATTTTTTACCAAGTTGAATTTTTTTTTAGTTCTGCATCCTTTCTTCAATTTAATGTTTAAAGAAATGGCAGAGAGGTTATCTCTTCCACAAATAACTAAAATGAGCAAAGAAGCAGCTACCTGAGTAACATAGGAAATCCACAGAAAAACCTGTGATGACAGAAGTAATTGCCAGGCCAGAGGGGAGCAATACCAAGCAAATTCTCACCTAATTTAAACTTCACTCTGTTTCCCCACGTCTTAAGGATACGCTCTTCCGCAGGTGGGAGAAGGGCAGGAAGGACATCTGGATGACAGCATCATCATGCCCTGGCTGGTTTAGCTCAATGGATAGAGCGTCAGCCTGTGGACTGAGGTGTCCCGGGTTCTATTCCGGCCAAGGGCACATGCCTGCATTGCAGGCTCGGTCACTAGTGGGGGGCATGCAGGAGGCAGCTGATCAATGATTCTCTCTCATGGATGTTTATATCTTTCTCTCCCTCTTCTCTAAAATCAATAAAATATATTTGAAGAAAAAGAGAGAGAGAGAGAGAGAGAGCATTGTGAGAGCATCGTCATGTGCAAAGTCACGGACGTGGAGGATGGAGAGTGAGCCGGGTAGCTGAAGTGGAGGATCCCGCCAGTGAATACATCCTGCGGGTGCCAGAGAATGACATGGCCCCATCAGGCTTGCCAGGGGACTGGCAGCCTGGCAGCAGGTTGGAGTGGGGCGAGATCAGAGATAAGATGAGATGGGAGTGTCTGGGAGTCCCCGGGGAAGACTGGGGTGCTCTGAGCTGGGGCCGTGGCAGAGAGGATGCGGTTTTGAGTGAGAAGTTAGTGATGTGCTCAATGTCTGGGATAGGAGTGGAACCAGCCAACACCTTATATACGTGATTTTCCTGAGGTCAGTGTGGAAATCCAGGGCTCATTCATCCACGGCCACACAGAGAGTGTCCGTCCGGGCCTCCCACGGCAGGAATGCCTGGCAGGAGGAGTCTGGGCATCCAGATGTCTGACTTGAGTGATGGAGTGGGCGGTGCTCTTTTGAGGCAGGGAGAACAGTGAAGAACGGCCTGTGGAGATGGCAGGGCAGGCATGATGATCCCATCTGCACATGCCCCCAGGTGCTGGCGTGACATCCGGGGCGGAATCCACCTGGTGTGGCTAAGAAGCTGGAGCTCCAGAGTTGTCTGGGTTATAGATGGAGACTTGGGGATCGTCTTTGTTTGAGGGGGTGCAGAGGGAGCTTAAAGGCAGAGATTGCGATATCAAATCCGACTCTATTTTCAGGTACAGTTTGCATTTGATATTATTTTGTATTCAATCTTCATAGTGGTTAGACAGTCATGTACTTTACACCGTGGAAATTGGATTTTTTTTTTTTTTTTTTTTTTGCAGAGATACAAATTGCAGTTGAAATTGACTTAAGCGAAAGGAAAGCTATTGCTCAAGCCCCTGAGGAGGCAGGGGTCTGCTTGGCTTCAGGCAGGGGTCCAGGCTGAGTCATTTCATCGGGTCTCCCTTTCTGTCCCCAGAGAAGCTGTCTTTCTCCCGTCTGTCCCCGCAACAGTCTCATCCTAGCTCAGAGCGATGGGGCGGTGGGAGCTGGGATGTGACTGGGAAGGCGGTGGTGTGTCACATCCACGAAGGCACAGGAACTCACTATGGGAAAAGGGACTCCACAGAGGAAGCTCGGGGCAGCTACGGGAGCAGGAGGAGGGAGGCAGAGGAGGAGACGGTTCATTTCCCAGCTGAGAAAGATGAGAAAGGGCGTGCCCCAGAGGGAAACGGTAACACTTACAGGGAGGGATGATTACGGTAAATGGGGCTGGTCAGGAGGTAAATGGGGCTGGTCAGGAGGTAAATGGGGGGGTCGGGAGGTAAATGGGCTGGTCAGGAGGTAAATGGGGTGGTCAGGAGGTAAATGGGGTGGTCAGGAGGTAAACGGGGCTGGTCAGGAGGTAAATGGGCTGGTCAGGAGGTAAATGGGCTGGTCGGGAGGTAAAGGGGGCTGGTCGGGAGGTAAATGGGGGGTCGGGAGGTAAATGGGGCTGGTCGGGAGGTAAACGGGGGGGTCGGGAGGTAAATGGGGGGGTCGGGAGGTAAATGGGCTGGTCGGGAGGTAAATGGGCTGGTCAGGAGGTAAACGGGGGTGGTCAGGAGGTAAATGGTGCTGGTCGGGAGGTAAATGGGCTGGTCGGGAGGTAAATGGGGGGGTCGGGAGGTAAATGGGGGGGTCGGGAGGTAAATGGTGCTGGTCGGGAGGTAAATGGGGGGGTCGGGAGGTAAATGGGGGGGTCGGGAGGTAAATGGGCTGGTCGGAAGGTAAATGGGGAGGTCGGGAGGTAAACGGAGCTGGTCAGCAGGTAAATGGGGGGGTGTGGGAGGTAAATGGGGCTGTTCGGGAGGTAAATGCGGTGGTCGGGAGGTAAACAGGGGGGTCGGGAGGTAAATGGGGCTGGTCAGGAGGTAAATGGGGCTGTTTGGGAGGTAAATGCGGTGGTCAGGAGGTAAACAGGGGGGTCGGGAGGTAAATAGGGGGGTCGGGAGGTAAATGGGGTTGTCAGGAGGTAAACGGGGCTGGTCGGGAGGTAAATGGGGTGGCTGGGAGGTAAATTAGGGGGTCGGGAGGTAAATGGGGGGGTCAGGAGGTAAATGGGGGGGTCGGGAGGTAAATGAGCTGGTTGGGAGGTAAATGGGGGGGGTCGGGAGGTAAATGGGGGGGTCGGGAGGTAAATGGGGGGGTCATTAGGTAAATGGGGCGGTCGGGAGGTAAATGGGGTGGTCGGGAGGTAAATGGGGGGGTCGGGAGGTAAATTGGGTGGTCGGGAGGTAAATGGGGTGGTCGGGAGGTAAATGGGGTGGTCGGGAGGTAAATGGGGGGGCCGGGAGGTAAATGGGGGGGTCGGGAGGTAAATGGGGTGGTCGGGAGGTAAATGGGGGGGCCGGGAGGTAAATGGGGGGGTCGGGAGGTAAATGGGGTGGTCGGGAGGTAAATGGGGGGGCCGGGAGGTAAATGGGGTGGTCGGGAGGTAAACGGGGCTGGTTGGGAGGTAAATGGGGGGTCGTTAGGTAAATGGGGGGGTCGTTAGGTAAATGGGGGGGTCGTTAAGTAAATGGGGTGGTCGTTAGGTAAATGGGGGGGTCGGGAGCTAAATGGGGTGGTCGGGAGGTAAATGGGGGGGTCGGGAGGCAAATGCGGGGGTCGGGAGGTAAATGAGGGGGGTCGGGAGGTAAATGGGTGGTCAGGAGCGAAGGAGGGAGCTGTCAGAGGGAGCAGGTCGGGGAGCCCAGGCGGCAGGGAGGCTCAGGCAGAAAGGGAAGCAGTGGAAGGCGCCTGCGGCAGAGCTCAAGGAAGGGCCGCTGGCTTCGGCTGGGAGGCCATTGGCAGCCCTGCCCAAAGCAGGTCACCACTCACTCACTCTGCACTGTGACCTCGACCATCTTCTGGAGGGTCCTGTGTACCTGCCCTGCACATTCCCATCAGCCCCAGGGCGGGCCAGCAAGGGCAGGGTGCAGAGATGGAATGGGGAAAGCTGGGCTTTGTCAGCGATGGGGGCATGGCTGTGAGTAACTCCCCCGGCTTGGGCGTCAGTTCCAGCTGCAACATAGCACTGCTAGAATGAACTACTTCCCAAGTCTCTCTGAGGTTTCAAATGTTGGGAGTCACGAATATGATCACTTCACACATTTAAAAAAAATGTTTTCTCTAGCGAATATCAGATCTAAGTAGATATTAATGAATAGGGGGATATAAAATACTCATTTCCTCTACATACACAGTGCTGTGGGGAGAATTTCGAAGCCATCTGGAGGGGAAAACTTCACCGAACACAAAAACTCGTGCCTGAGCATGCGTGTCTGAAAGGATGACTACAATAGAAAAGGAAAACGGTGGCTGTAAGTGGTGCTCAGGGGCCTCTGGGAGTGGAAGGTTCCAGAACGGGGTCTTCAGAATTTTCCTTTTGAGGTGGACCTTGAACTAGATGTTATTCCCATGAGCCACAAAGGGAGGTAGGAGGCTCGGGCACGGCTGATGCTGGTGATCGCCGGCTTTCCCAGGCTGTGTGAGTCCACCGGCCTGTTGGCGTCCCTCCCCGTGGAGAAAATGCTTAATTACAACAAGCGAAGGAGGGAATAACGAGGAGGCTCTTAATCCAGAGGAGACAGTGTAGCCTCGGCCAGGATGGTGGTGGTGGGGATAGTGAGACCTGGTTGAATTCGAGATACATTTCATGCATTTATGCACAGTGGTTAGACAATCAATCAGATTGGCTGATGGGCTAGTTAGGGCCGTGGTCGGCAAACTGCGGCTCTACAGCCACAAGCGGCTCCTTTGGCTCTTCACAAAATACCACGGCCTGGGTGAGTCTATTTTGAAGAAGTGGCGTTAGAAGAAGTTTAAGTTTGAACAATTTGGCTCTCAAAAGGAATGTCCATCATTGTACTGCTGCTATTTGGCTCTGTGGACTAATGAGTTTGCCGACCACTGTTAGGGGGTGTGAGGAGGCAGGAGGCCCCCAGGTTGAGGGCAGTCTGGCAGCGGGAGGGCGGGGGGAGCTCACATGGGTGGGAAGGTTTGAGGCGAAGGATAGGAAGTCGGGTTTGGACGCGCTAGGCTTGCGCACAGGGACTCCCAGGGCAACGCTGAGCAGCTGCTGGAAGGGCCGGTCGGGAACGGGGACTCGGCGTGGCCTTGGCCTTGGCCTCGCTGCTGCCAGAGCAGGGGCTCCGCGCCACGCCCGGGCCCAGCCGCCCGGTGAGTCACCGCGTGGTGCTGGCAGCAGCAGGTAGGCTTGGAAGAGCCTGGCAGCGCTGACCCGGTCTGACCCGGCGCTGCCTGGGGATTTGCGGGGATCCCAGATGCAGGCCCGATGGCCCGGGCCAGGGCTGGAGGCTTTGGTGAGCCTCGGGGAGCACTGGCGTTTCCGCTCCTGCACCCACAGCAGCCAGGCCCGCCGGTGCCGGTGCCGGGAGCTGTTTCCATGGGAAGGTCTTGCTCCACCTTCGATGGCTGACGCCTCCCCCTTGCACTGTGGCCATCACTGGGTCCTCTTCTCTTTCCGGAATCTTCCCCTTGGGGCCCAGCCTCTGCCCTGGGTGACGTGGCTTCGCCATGACGTCAGCTGCTGTTTGTGGCGTTTCTGGGCGGCTGGCGGGGACCCCCCTGTGCGTGTTGACCGGGAAACGGGAGGGCGATGATGGCCGCTCTGCTGCTGGCGGAGGCCTGGGAGGGGCCAGTTGCCCTTTGGAGGAATCCAGCTGACAGTCCACGGCTCAGAGCCCAGCGTGGCTCCGTGCTGAGTCCTCTGGGCCTCGGCGCCCACAGGAAGCGCCTGGTGGCCAGAGCGGGGTTTGGGTTCAGTCTGTGATCCGGGGCGGGTGCAGCCCCAGTACGAGCTGCGTTCAGGGGCGCAGCCGTGGACCGGCTCCTGTGAGGAGTGATCCTTGCTCGCCAAGGCCTGAGCGCCCGCCCTGTCCCAGCAGGGGTTCCTCTAGGGCCGTGGTCAGCAAACTGCGGCTCTTTGGCCCCTTGAGTGTGGCTCTTCCACAAAATGCCACGGCCTGGGCGAGTCTATGTTGAAGAAGTGGCGTTAGAAGAAGTTTAAGTTTAAAAAATCGGGCTCTCCAAGGAAATTTCCATCGTTGTCCTGTTGATAGTTGGCTCTGCGGACTAATGAGTTTGCTGACCACTGGGCAAGGGGCTTTTTCTGTCCGTGGCTGAGAGGCTGTGAGGATCACCCTGCCTTCTTCGCATGGCCCTCCAAACCCGGGGGGAGGAGGGGGAGATTAAAGAGCAGGTACCCTGGGGCTTTTTTTTAACTTTTAAAATTATGGTAAAATACATATAACATAAAATATAGCATTGTAGCCATTTTTAGGTGCACGCTTCAGTGGTACTTGGTACATTTCATATAGTGCAGCCATCCCCACCATCCGCGTCCAGAGCTTGTTTCATTTTGCGGAACTGACAGCTAGCTCCCTATCAGCTTCTCTGCCCAGCCCCAGCAGCCTCTCTGCTCTCTCTATGACACTGACTGGTTTAAGCGCCTCGAGATAAGTGGAATCTTACGGTATTTGTGTTTTTGTGTCTGGCTTACGTCACTCAGCAGCATCCTGTGCTCAGGATGCATCCAAGTTGCAGTGTGTGTCAGAATTCCTTGCCTGTTTGAGGCTGAATAGTATTCCGTTGTGTGGATGGATCACATTTGGCTAACCCAGTCATTGGTTGGTGGACACTGGGGTTGCTTCCACAGTTTAGCTCTTGTGACTAATGCTATGAACATGGTGGACAACTCTGTCTTCAAGACCTTGCTTTCAGTTATCTGGGGTCTATAACCAGAAATCGAATTGCTGAGCCAGATGGTAATTTTGTTTAATTTTTTGAGGAATGACCTTGCTGTTTTCTACATTGGCAGCTCCATTTCACCCTCCCACCACAGTGCACAAAGCTCCAATTTCCCCACATTCTCACCCACACTTGTCATTTTCTGTTTTCTTTATTTTGTCTACTTCTTCTCCTTCTCTTCTCCTCCTCCCCCTTTTTCCCTTCCTCCTTCTTCTCCTTCTTCTTCTTTCGATAGTTGCCATCCCAATGGCTATGAGGTGGTATCTTGTAATTTGATTTGATTTTCCTGATGATTAGTGACCTTGAGAATCTTTTCATGTGCTTATCAACCATGGGTGGTTGTTGTTTCGTCATTGAGTTTTAGTTCTTGATATGTTCTAAATATTAATTCCTAATTGGACATCTGATTTGCAAATATTTCCTCCCATTCTGTGAGTTGCCTTTTTTACTCTGCCAATAGTATCTTTTGATGTACAGAATTTTATTTTATTTTATTTATTTATTTAAAAAATATATATATTTTATTGATTTTTCACAGAGAGGAAGAGAGAGGGATAGAGAGTTAGAAACATCGATGAGAGAGAATCATCGATCAGCTGCCTCTTGCACACCTCCCACCGGGGATGTGCCCGCAACCAAGGTCCATGCCTTTGCCCGGAATCGAACCCAGGACCTTTCAGTCCGCAGGCCGACGCTCTATCACTGAGCCAAACCTGTCCCGGCTGACGCACAGAATTTTAAAGTGTTTCATGAAGTTCCATTATCTATTTTTGTTTGTTTGTTTGCTTTCAGTGGCATATCCAAGCACGCATCGCCACGCCCGGCGTGAGACTGGGTAGATGTTGGGTTATTCTCAGGCCCCTTCCTCGCCGCCCCCATTTGTGGGTTTGTTTCTTCCTCTCCTTCCGTAAAGTTATTAGACCGACAGATCAACAAAGTAGTTAGACTTACGGCGTCCCCATCCATTCTGCAGGCAGGGAGAGCACAGGCAGGAGCGAAGCGGGTTAGAAACGGGAGGCACCGCCCCGCTGGCTGGAGCGGGAGCATGTGGAGGGGGCCACGGCGGGTGGAGGAGGCCACGGCGGGTGGAGGAGGCACGGCGGGTGGAGGAGGCCACGGCGGATGGAAGAGGCCACGGCGGGTGGAGGAGGCCACGGCGGGTGGAGGAGGCCACGGCGGGTGGAGGAGGCACGGCGGATGGAAGAGGCCACGGCGGGTGGAGGGGGCCACAGCGGGTGGAGGCCCCGGCGAGTGGAGGAGGCCACGGCGGGTGGAGGAGGCCACGGCGGATGGAAGAGGCCACGGCGGGTGGAGGAGGCCACGGCGGGTGGAGGAGGCCACGGCGGGTGGAGGAGGCCACGGCGGGTGGAGGGTGTGGCCGTGAGGGTGGAGGAGGCACGGCGGGTGGAGGAGGCACGGCGGGTGGAGGAGGCACGGCGGGTGGAGGAGGCCACGGCGGGTGGAGGGTGTGGCCGTGAGGGTGGAGGAGGCCACGGCGGGTGGAGGAGGCACGGCGGGTGGAGGAGGCCACGGCGGGTGGAGGAGGCCACGGCGGGTGGAATCTCACCTGCCCTGGGGATGGATGGGCTGAAGGTACGTGGCAGCCCACGGCCAGGGGACCACATTGTGGAACTACTACTGACGGTCCTCTCGAACCAGGCACTCAACCTTTCTGAGCCTCAGTTTCCCCATTGCATTATTTAACAGGCACCTGTGCAAATATTAACTCTCTGATTTCTCCCACTAACCCTGTGAGGGATATTCTCTGAGCGGGAATGTTCTCTCCGTTTACTAGTGTGAAGCTGTACCCAGGGAGGTGGAGTGCTGTGCCAAGGCCCGGAGCCTGGCAGCAGCGGAGCCAGGATTTGAACCCAGGCCCTTTAGCTCCTGAGCTCATGCTCTCCCTGACGTGTGGAGAGGAGCCATTCCTACCTCTCCCCGTCACGCGCCGGGTCGGATGAGACGATGTTTATAAAGGTCCGGTGTGTGCTGCACAGACCTTTTGCAAACACTGATAGTAGTCACTAATAATTAGGCAGCACGCTGGAAATGGGTATGATTCCCCAAGGTGTGGGGAGAGGAATGGGTCCCGGCCGAGCCTTGGGGAGTGTCCGTGCTGAGGAGCAGGAGCTTGTCCTGGGGAGACATCTGACAGAGTCAGCGCTGACATCTGTGGGTGATTGGGTGCCGTCAGGGGCAGGAGCGGGAGGAACGCGGCCTCCAGGCTTCAGCTCCCGCCCAGGCCGCAGGCCGCCTGGGCTCACACTGGGAGTGTCTGCAGAGGGACCCCCGCCCGGTGTCCCCCACCGCCAAACCGAGAACCAGGACGGACCACAGGCCCCTGGGCCCGGACTCTCGCCTCCCCCCCCTCCTCTGGTGCATGGAGCTCAGCCCTGCTCCTGGCAGAAGTGAGGGGTTTTGAACCGACTTTACTAGGTCGGGTGCCTTCATGGGGACAAGAGCAAAGCACTGTGCACTGTCACAGCCCTGGGCTGGCTGGCTGGCCGTCCATCTTTAGCTCAGCTGTCACGGGAGTGCCAGGGTCGGGTGGAGGAGGGCAGCGAGGGGACCCAGGGCCTGTGATCTCCTGGCACTTAGCGAGCTGGGTGGCCTGGTTTGTGGGTGGAGTGGGGGCAGGGGTTCGCTTTTTATCTTATTGCAAATGAAGGTGGTTATTAGGACCTTCTTCCCAGCTTCCCCCCACCCCCCACCCCCCCAGCCGATGTGTGATGTGTGCAAAGAGCTTTGAGGTGCTGAGATGAAGAGACCCCAGAGTTGGACCAAAATAGCACCCGGTGATCTCACCAGGGCCCTTTGAAGCGGTGTGAGCAGCATTTCCTGCCCCGGGGCTGTGTATTCTAACAGCTACTACCTCCCTGCTGGCCCGGGAGCTGGTTCCTCAAACCCGGGCCCTGTGGCTCCTACACTCAACCCCAGGCCTCGCTGTGGCTCTGACACAGCCAGCGGAGGCTCTGAGCAGGAGGAGGCCGGTGAAAGGCAAGGAAAACCCAAGAGTTCTAGGTCAGCTATGAGGTGAGCCGCAGAGCACCTGACCGGCACGATTAAATAAGGGGACGAATCCACCCTCTGTTATCGATGTCTTGGGAATTGCCACGCTAGCCAATTTATAAAGCCATGAATACCGTCTCCGTATTCCCCACCGTGTTGCCTTGCGCTTTGCATTTTGCACCCACACAATGGCATTTACTCCTCTGAGTGGCAGGTTGGCTGTGAGCACTGGAGGCTGCTACCAGCCCTGCCTCCGCAGCCAGCTCCCGGGACTGGTCGGGAAGACCAGGCCGTTCCAGAAGCGGAGCCCGGAGGGCAGCGAGTGGGCAGTGCTGCCAGGCGCCGTCCCTGAAGGAAGGATTTCTGATGCTCCCATTAAACCTCAATCGAGTTCCAATCGTGTTGTTCCTCCAAGCTGGAGCTGGAGGGGGTGCGGGGATTATCTGGTCAGGGAAGGACAGAGTGAGTGTGGGAGTGGAACACCCTGTGTCTGGCAGCAGAACTGGCCAGGAGAGGGGAAATGTGAGTCACCCTTGAGTTTGCTTCATTCGATGGGCCCTGGCTTGTCAGGCCCCGGACGCTGGCTGCCTGCCTGGGCGCCTTCGTGGGCTGGGCATTCCATACCCTCTTGTTCGTTAAAAGCACACCCCGAGGATTTGCTGGGGCTTGTGCCCTCCCCACTCCGGGCTCCTGGCAGAGGCTGGGGTGTGGGTCTCCCTGTGGGCAGGTCTTTGTCCCGCCTCCCTCTCTGCCTCCTGCGCGGAGCCCAGGCCCGCGGCCAGCCCGCGGCCGTGCCTGCACAGCTCAGTGTGCCTGCTACCACAGCCCCGGAGCGCAGCCGGGCCCAGGAGGACTCCCTTCTTTAGAATAAAGGTTTGCACCCAGTTTTCATTCTCTTCGTGTTTACTTGATAACGTTAACCATCATGTTTGACTTAACGACATGGTTTTGAAGGTCAGTCATTCATCCACTGATAATTCTTGAGCTACACACTGTGTGCCTGGCACTGGCCCAGGTGCTGGGAACAGCCATGGCCAAGGCTTCTGGACCAAGACTAACAGGGTATTTTTTAATATATATATTATTGCTTTTTTACAGAGAGGAAGGGAGAGGATAGAGAGCTAGAAACATCAATGAGAGAGAGAGATCAGCTGCCTCCTGTACACCTCCTACCGGGATGTGCCTGCAACCAAGGTACACGCCCTTGACCAGGATCGAACCTGGGACCCTTGAGTCCACAGGCTGACACTCTACCCACTGAGCCAAACCGGTTAGGGCAACTTAGGATATTTTTACTCTAATCACACCTCTCTAAGAGCTTCCATCTTTCTTAGTGTTTTAATTTCATTTTGCTTTAAAAGCTCCTGTCAATTTTTTTTGTTCCACCTTTTCATGCATTCATTGGTTGATTCTTGTATGTGCCCCGACGGGGATCATCAAACCTGCAGCCTTGGCGTATCGGGATGGTGCTCTGACCATGTGAGCTACCCAGCCAGGGCTCTCAGAGTCTGTCTTCTGAGCCACTGTTATCACATGTGCAGTTGAGAGTAGCAGCTTAGCTAAAACCGGTTTGGCTCAGTGGTAAAGCATCGGTCTGCGGACTGAAGGGTCCTGGGTTCGATTCCGGTCAAGGGCATGTACATTGGTTGCGGGCAAGTCCCCAGTAGGGGGTGTGCAGGAGGCGGCTGGTCGATGTTTCTCTCTCATGGATGTTTCTAGTTCTCTCTCTCCCTTTCTCTGTAAAAAGTCAATAAAACATATATATAATATATATAAAATAATATAAAATAATATAATAAATAAATAAATATTTATTTATTTATTTATTTTTTAAAGAGTAACAGTTTATGTAGGGCCTTGTTTTGAGACAGCGGTGAATAATTTGCAGGTAAGAGTTAACAAAACCTGCCGAGACCGGTTTGGCTCAATGGATAGAGCGTCGGCTTGGGGACTGAAAGGTCCCGGGTTCGATTCCGGTCAAGGGCATGTACCTTGGTTGCGGGCATATCCCCAGTAGGGGGTGTGCAAGAGGCAGCTGGTCGATGACTGTCCCTCTCATCGATGTTTCTAGCTCTCTATCTCTCTCCCTTCCTCTCTGTACAAAATCAATAAAATATATTTTTTTAAAAAAGTTAACAAAACCTACAGCTCACAGAGTAAAGACGAAGCCCACAATGACCCCCCTGAAGACAGACCTTGGGGCTCATCTCTGAAGCGCAGTCCTGGCACAGAGCTGGGGGAACCTAGCACATTGCATCCAAAGCCAGAAGGCTTTGGCAGCCCGGACATACGGGCCGAAGTGGACAAAATAAAATGTAATAGAAATACATTTTTTTTAAAAAAATATATTTTATTGATTTATTCACAGAGAGGAAGAGAGAGGGATAGAGAGTTAGAAACATCGATGAGAGAGAGTCATCGATCAGCTGCCTCCTGCACACCCCCTAATAGGGATGTGCCCACAACCAGGTACACGCCCCTGCCCGGAATCGAACCCGGGACCTTTCAGTCCGCAGGCCGACGCTCTATCCACTGAGCCAAACCGGTCCTGGCAAATGTAATAGAAATACATTTTTAAAAATTTAGGCTTAAAGACATTCATTTCATAGGTTCCATTTTGGGGGTGTCTACCTTCCTTCACGGAAATGCGTGTGTGTGAACGCTGGCTTTTCGTTGGGCTCACACTGGCGGGAGCTCATTAAGCCCCGCAGCGGGCTGATGCACTTGCTTAAGAAAACGCTTCTTTGGGATTTTCCTGATCGGGGAGGAAATCGCCCGTGTGTCCTGCTGCCTCACCCACCACATCCAGAAGAGTGTGTGCAGGTTTGGGGACCACCCGTGGAGAGGGTCACAGACACCCGTGAGCAGGTCCCCGGCAGGGAGTCTGAGGTAGGGGCGGCCTGGACAGCATCTCGGGATCGGGGAGCTTTGTCTGCAGAAGGGAAGGAAGTAGCTTGTGACGTATTTCGAGGCTGCCAAAGGCAGGAGAGACCGGGATCACTGGGTCCTGCTCCAGCCAGCGGGCCGAGGACCCGGGGTCGTGACCCTCAGCGGCGGGCTCCCTCAGAAGGGAATCTTGTCCTTGGGAGTGCCGGTGGGGCCGGGCTGCCTCCCTGCTCAGATGGACCAGCTCCATCTGGGCCACCAGCAGCTCCTGTGGCCGGAGGGGTTTGGTGAGTGTGGGAGAGCCTGGGGCTGCGCTGTGTGAGGCACCAGCTCTTCCTGTCTGGCTCCTGCGAAGCAATCTCTCCTTTCTTTCTGGTGTCTTCTGTGTGTGGGGAGCCGGAGCAGGTGGAAGGGAAAGTGGCTGGGGTTTTTTGGCCGATTGTAGCAGACGGAAATTTTTGGAGAGACTTTCATCGGCAGCAGTTACTGCTAACGTGTGTCAATGCTGAATTCCAGCCAAGAGCCTGAGCCGGTTTCCCGAGAGCAGGAACGGCGCCTCCTAGAGAATGGGGCCTGTGGGCCCAGTCCCCTAACTGGTCCTCCTCCTCCCACTGGTATCAGTGCAGGTCCTTGTCCGGCGCAGCCATGGTAACGTCTCTGTGGGAGGTGCACTTGCTTCTGCCCTGCTCGGGGCCTCAGAACAGCGCCCCCGGGGGTCCTGCTGTCCGCGCAGTGCACCCGGGTCAGCGGGGCGGGGGCAGCACCCGGGCCTGGCTGCGAGTCACAGGCGGAGGCTGAGGCCACCTGTCGGGTAAGCTCCAGGGGCCGAGCTGCTGTGGGTCAGGGTCCACCTGGAGTGGCCCCCGGACACCACTTGTTCCAGGACCACCTGTTCCAGCCCCTCTCACATGCAGATTCCTAGGCCCCGCCTCTGGTCTCGGGGGCCGGAATCTAGCAGGCGGCCCTTGGGGCTGACACTCAGGATGGCTCGTGGGTGCATTCAAGGTCGGAGCTGCCGGCCTGGCGGGATGGATGGCCGTTTAGCACGGAGGAGGCCCCGTTCACGGGGACACAGTGAGTGGGGGGCACACAGAGTAGGTTGCAGACAACGGGCCGTGTGTGCAGAGCTTGGCAAGGGAGGCTGGCGGGGCCTCCGGACGAGCCTGGGTCCCGGGCCTCTGCTGCTCTCTGTGGAGGTCGGGTGGTCTGACCCGGTGACCTTTCCTGTCCCCCCGTCTTGCCCTGTTCCCCCCAGCCATTCAGCATGCTGCGCCCACCCCACGCCCAGGCGCGCTGACCATGAGCCTCAACTCCTCTCTGGGCCACTGGAAGGAGCTGAGCAACCGCACGGGGGCGGCCGCTGGTGAAGGGGGCGCCGTCGTCGCCGAGTTCATCGCCATCGTGGTCATCACCATCTTCGTCTGCCTGGGCAACCTGGTCATCGTGGTCACCTTGTACAAGAAGTCCTACCTGCTCACCCTCAGCAACAAGTTCGTCTTCAGCCTGACGCTCTCCAACTTCCTGCTGTCGGTGCTGGTGCTGCCCTTCGTGGTGACCAGCTCCATCCGGCGGGAATGGATCTTCGGGGTGGTCTGGTGCAACTTCTCCGCCCTCCTGTACCTGCTCATCAGCTCGGCCAGCATGCTCACCCTCGGCGTCATCGCCATCGACCGGTAAGCCTGCGCAGGTCGGAGAATGGAGGAGGTGGGAAGGTGTGCAGAGGGACTTGGCGCGGGCACCTGGCCCAGGGGTTGTCATGCTGAGCTCCTGGGGAGGGTGCTGGGCTCTGTGGGGCCAGGAGAGAAAGCAGAGCTCTGCCTTCGCTTCCGTCTTCAGCCAGAGGACCTCGGGCCTTACCTCGTCTCTCTTGCATGGAGTTTTATCTATCATTTATTGTATATACTGGAAGCCCGATGCACGAAGATTCATGGTAGATTGGGCTTTCCTTTCCCTGGCTGCCGACACTGCCTTTCCACTCCAGCCCAGCCCCTTTCTGCTCAGGCCCTGGAGCTGCCTTTTTCTGCTCCAGCCCCACCTACCCTCGCTGCCCAGAGGCCCTGAGAGACAGGGGGTGGGGCAGAACGCCTGCAATGGAGATGATGCAAGTGTCCCACCCCCATCCCTCGGTGCCTATGTATGCAAATTAACCGCTATCTTTGTTGGGTTGATTTGCATGTCACTTCTGATTGACTAGTGGCATAGTGGAGGTACGGTCAATTTACATGTTTGTCTATTATTACCGTATTTTCCGGAGTATAAGATGACCCCCTAATTTTACAGTTAAAACATAGATTTAGGCCTATATTCGCTGTATAAGACTACCCCCCACTTCAAAGAAAAGACTTACTTTGCCATCAATATTTTCAATTTTGGTAATTTTTGTTCAATTTTGGTCTTTTGCCCCCGATTTTCGTTTGACTTTTTTTTCATTTCAAAGGTTGTCTTATACGCCGGAAAATACGGTAGGTGAGGTGTTTGCTATTGCATTCTGTTCAGTGTTGTGGAACACTGGAGCCCTTTCCAGCGTTACATCCCTGCCCCTGCCCAGGCCTAGAGCGAGGCTGCATCCTGGGAGGGGCTGGCAGTGGGCATTCGAGCCCAGTGCCCTGTGTATGTGATCTGTAATATTTGTATATGTTTATATATCATTCTCGCTGTAGTTTTGTTGTTGTTGTTGTTTGTTTGTTTAAAGAGGTTCCAGGGCTTTTAAAAAGCATTCACAGAGACCTCTGATTCTTAGCGTAGAGAGGAGAAACAGCAGCTGTGGAAGCTGACCTGGCCGCGGAGGGATTAGACCCGCTGTCCTCTGCCTGTTGTTTTGACCTGGGCCAGAGCTGGGTGTGGGGTGGGGACGCAGAGAGGGAACACTGCCCCGTCCACAGTGCAGGGACCTCACCACCCTCCTCTCCGGTTGGGACGGGAGGCGGGGAAGGAGGACAGCCCAGGGACGAAGATGCGGGCGCCTGAGAGATGCCCGCGTGGTGCAGGGGCTCCGTAAGGAGGGGCATCCGACAGGCGCCCTGCCATTCCCGCTGTGTGCTGTCCAGGGGGCAGCTTGGGGGTTTGCATTTTGCTGATGGTCAGCTCATTCACCCCAGGCGGGGTGGGGGGACTTCCTCGGGCAGGAGGGAGACTCTGGTTCCACGTGACGCGTAGGATCGGGGAAGACGCCGTCAGGGGAACACGGAGGGACGAGCCCGGGACACTGCCAGTGGCTGACACAGCCCCCGGGTTCCCGTGGGACCATCAGGGTTTTAGCTGACAAATGGTGGCTGGGTTGTCCGTGCAGGGCCCAGGCCGGGCCCAAGGCCAGGGTCCTGTGGGCGGTCCGCACAGGGAAGACGGGAGGAGGAAGCAGGCGGCCCTTCACCCTGGAGGGAACGCCAGCTCCCAGCCGTTCCCATCAGAGAAAGCGGCTGGAGCCACGGCCGGCCCGTTCCGTGGGGAAAACCACGGCCGGCATGAGGGACTGTGTCCCCGGGTGGCCGCAGGGCTGTTCGTGCTGTAGGGGAGCCTCCTGTGAAAGCCAGGGTCATGCCAAGGTCGCTGGCCTCCGGGCGGGGAGCTGAGAGTTGGGGGCCCTCAGGTGCCATCAGGAAGCCGGGGACGCGGCCCGTGGGGCTCCGGTCGGAGCGGGAGTTGTTGGAGAACAGACGGGGGGGCTTCGGAAGACAGCCGGGGGTACAGGGAGCAGAGGAACCCCGACTTCGCCCTTGTTCCCCCGCGAGGGAAGCTGCCCTTGTCTCCATTTTCCTCTGAACCTGCAGCAAGGCCTACATGAGGCTTAACTTTCAAACATGAAGTTTCCCATCTACCAAATCTGTCTTTTGTGGCAGACATGGAAACGACAGAGGTGTCGATTGGTGCATTTCCATGTACCAATTTCCTCCCCAACCCCCCTGAAAACCGAATGGCCCTGGCGGGGTGGAGGTACAGGGCAGAGCTGCGGCCCGTGTGTTCCATGGGGCTCCTCAGCTGGGCCTGCCCCCGGGGCTCGGGCGCAGCTGGGAGAACTCACTGTCACGGCGGGACTTGCTCCTGCCAGGACCTCAGTCTGGAGGGATATAAACACCATTTGTCACAATAAAGCTGAAGTCTTGCCATAACGTGCTAACACTAATAGCGTCTTGAGGAAAGCCAGAGGCTGTGTGCAGAGGACGGTTATTAATCGTGATTGTTTTTGCCCCCGGCCAAACGGGGTCGGTCAGAGGAGCCAAGAGGGCTGGCATTCTCCGGGCGGAGCCTCCGCCCTCCGCCCGGCCACCCGGGGCCTGAGGCCACGCAGCACGCATTGCAGAGGGCGGAGCGAAGGAGGAACCAGCCTCGGTTCTCCGGAACGTGCCCTGGGCGACCTCCCCTCCCGTTCCTTGGCCAGGGTGATGGGACCCAGGCCAGTCTCCACCCGTCTCTGGGCGAGGCGACCACCCGAGCGGCCTGACTCGTTCCCCAGGACTCAGGCTGCTGTGGTCACAGCGGCCTTACGGGAGCACGTCAGAGGGCGGCCCGTCGCAGAAAGAGGGGGAGGAAGACGAGGGAGGAAGAAGGGGGAGCAGGTGGTGACCAGGCAGAGACAAGCGGGGGGCTCCCTGCCCTTTGAAGGGTGGCGTGTTGCAGGCCCGGCCCCTGCGGGCACACTCCGTCCGTCCTCGCACGGGTCGGAGACGAGGCCCTGTGGCTCCGGGTCACAGACGGAGGAACAGAGCTCCGGGCGGTTCAGTCCGCTTGCCCGGGCCGCACAGCCTGCACCCGGCAGAGCCACCGCGGAGCCAGCGCCCCTGCTCGGAGGCCTGTTTCTCTCTCCGCTGCACGCACGGCCTCCGTGAGAGGCAGACCCAGATGCCAGGGTCACTGATGGCTGTGCCAGGGGCACATGCCCGGCTCTAGGCCAGATGTGAGGTCCGCAGCCTCAGGCTGACCCGGAGCTGCGTCCCCAGGGGCTGCAGAAGGCCCTGGTGGATGAGCTGGCTTCACGGTGACAGTGAGGCTGTAGCCACAGTCCCTCCTCCAGGCCTGCCTGCACCGGGCGGCGTCGGCGTGGCTGCCCTCCCTGCGTGCACTGCCCTCGGGGACACCCTCCCAGCCGGCGTTCCCGTCCCGATCTGGGGGGCGGTGCTCTCCACGGAGAGCCCGGGAGCCCAGCCCGGGGTTTTCTCTGTTTGACTCCTCTCTCGCCTCCCGTCCCCTCCAGCTACTACGCCGTCCTGTACCCCATGGTGTACCCCATGAAGATCACGGGGAACCGCGCCCTGATGGCTCTCGTCTACATCTGGCTCCACTCCCTGGTGGGCTGCCTGCCCCCGCTCTTCGGCTGGTCCTCCGTGGAGTTTGACGAGTTCAAGTGGATGTGCGTGGCCGCCTGGCACCGGGAGCCGGGCTACACGGCCTTCTGGCAGATCTGGTGCGCCCTGTTCCCCTTCCTGGTCATGCTGGTGTGCTACGGCTTCATCTTCCGCGTGGCCCGGGTCAAGGCCCGCAAGGTGCACTGCGGGGCGGTGGTGCTGGGGCAGGAGGACGCGCGGGCGGCCGGCCGCAAGAACTCCAGCACCTCCACGTCCTCCTCGGGCAGCCGCAGGAACGCCTTCCAGGGCGCCGTCTACTCCGCCAACCAGTGCAAGGCGCTGGTCACCATCCTGGTGGTGCTCGGCGCCTTCCTGCTCACCTGGGGCCCCTACATGGTGGTCATCGCCTGCGAGGCGCTCTGGGGCCAGGACTGTGTGCCCCCGCGCCTGGAGACCTGGGCCACCTGGCTGAGCTTCGGCAGCGCCGTGTGCCACCCCCTCATCTACGGGCTCTGGAACAAGACGGTGCGCCGCGAGCTGCTGGGCATGTGCCTCGGGGACCGGTACTGCCGGGAGCCCTTCGCCCAGCGGCAGCGCACGGCCCGGCTCTTCAGCATCTCCAACAGGATCACAGGTGCCTGGGAGCGGTCGGGGTGCTCGCCCTCTGCCAGGCGGCCCGCGGGCCTCCCCTCCGAGGTCCTCCCCACCGAGGTCCTCCCCACCGAGGTCCTCCCCACCGAGGTCCTCCTCACCGAGGTCCTCCCCTCCGAGATCCTCCCCTCCGAGGTCCTCCCCACCGAGGTCCTCCCCTCTGAGGTCCTCCCCATCGAGGTCCTCCCCACCGAGGTCCTGTCCTCCCCACCGAGGTCCTCCCCACCGAGGTTCTCCCCTCCAAGGTCCTCCCCTCCGAGACCCTCCCCTCCGAGGTCCTCCCCACCGAGGTCCTGTCCTCCACACCGAGACCCTCCCCTCCGAGGTCCTCCCCACCGAGGTCCTCCCCACCAAGATCCTCCCAACCGAGGTCCTCCCCTCTGAGGTCCTCCCCTCCGAGACCCTCCCCTCCGAGACCCTCCCATCCGAGGTCCGTCCTCCCCACCAAGATCCTCCCCACCGAGACCCTCCCCTCCGAGGTCCTCCCCACCGAGGTCCTCCCCTCCGAGGTCCTCCCCACCAAGATCCTCCCTTCCGAGGTCCTCCCCACCGAGGTCCTGTCCTCCCCATCGAGGTCCTCCCCACCGAGGTCCTGTCCTCCCCACCGAGGTCCTCCCCTCCGAGGTCCTCCCCTCCGAGACCCTCCTCTCCGAGGTCCTCCCCACCGAGGTCCTCCCCACCGAGGTCCTGTCCTCCACACTGAGACCCTCCCCTCCGAGGTCCTCCCCACCGAGGTCCTCCCCTCCAAGGTCCTCCCCTCCGAGACCCTCCCCTCCGAGGTCCGTCCTCCCCACCAAGATCCTCCCCTCCGAGGTCCTCCCCTCCGAGGTCCTCCCCACCGAGGTCCTCCCCACCGAGGTCCTCCCCACCAAGATCCTCCCCTCCGAGGTCCTCCCCACCGAGGTCCTCCCCTCCGAGGTCCTCCCCACCAAGATCCTCCCCTCCGAGGTCCTCCATCCGAGGTCCTCCCATCCGAGGTCCTCCCCACCGATGTCCTCCCCTCCGATGTCCTCCCCACCGAGACCCTCCCCTCCGAGGTCCTCCCCTCCGAGACCCTCCCCACTGAGGTCCTCCCCTCCGAAGTCCTCCCCTTTGGGGGAGGGGCGCCCAGAGGGCCTGCTGGGATGCCCGCGGCTTTCCCGGGCCGAGCAGCTCACGGCAGGAGCGCCGGAGCTCAGAAGTCTGCTTCCTGTTCCCCGGGCCCCGTCCTGGCCTCCAGAGGACCGCGCCCCCTGCCTGAGAGAACACCCCGCACCCCGCACCCCGGCCGCCTACTCTCCGCCAACCCCTTCCTTCCAGACCTCTGCACAGCAGCAGCTGCCCTCCTCACTGCTCATCCTCACTGCTCATCCTCACTGGGCATGCTCTTGGCCTTTCGTCCCAGGTCACTGGGTCCTAGATTGTCCCTCATAATTCAGCCCCTCCCCCTCTTTTCCCCCCCACCACACACACTGAATGTCCCTGCGAGGCTCCCTCTCCTCAGACAGTGGATTCAGGACAAACAGGCTTCTGGACGCCATCCCGTCCCCTTTGGTGAGACCCACAGGAACACTCTAGACAGGGACAGGCCTTATAAACCTCTTTATTTTAGATAATTTAGACTTTGGAAGGGCTGGGGAAGCCCAGCCTCCCCCAGAGCGAACGTCTTGCCTGACCACAGGGTCACCAGCCCCGACGGTCACACCGCCCCCGACGGCAGACCGGGCTCAGGTGCCGCCCGTTTCCCACTCCCCTCTCCTCCCTTCCCACGTGGCCTTCGGTCTCCCTTTTCTCTCTTAGTCTTCTGTGACATGGACACTTGTGCACGCTGGCCAGGGTCTGGGGGCAGCCCCTCTGTGTGCTCTCGGGATCAGAGGGAGGTTTAGGCTTTTGGCGGGAACCCCGCTCAGCGATGACACCAGGGGCCCGTGGGGCTCTATGCCTTGTTAGCATGGGACCCGCATTGCTTGGGCGACGTCTCCGTCAGCGCGGGCCCCTGTGAGAGAGCACCATGGCCTGGTGCTCACACGGCAGACGCCTATTTCCTCACAGGCCAGGAGCCTGGGACCGGGCAGGGCTCGGGTGCGGTTCCGCCCTGGCTGTCTCCTTGCTGTGTCCTCTCATGGGGGCAGAGATGGGAGGGAACAGGCTCTCTGGTCTCTTCTTAGGAGAACCCCAGCCTAACGGCCTCATGTGATTACCTCCCAAAGGCCCCCCTCCAGTGCCCTCACACGGGGTGAGGGCTTCACGGTGTGAATCGGGGGGAGGGGAGGGGAAGGTGGTGCCGGTGGTTTCAGCCGCTGTTTGTCATTGACAAGTACCACCGGGAGGTGCTGTGAGGCAACTGTTCACGTCCTGCGGCTCCTCCCCGTCCCGTTTTCCCGTGCTTTTCGGGGCCTCGCCTCCTGCAGTGACTGCGTGTTGTCCTGATGGAGCAGCAGCGGGGTTTGGAGGGTCCTGTTTGAGGGGCCCTCACCTGGGCGAGCTGAGGGAAGAGAGATCTGAGGTGTTTATGGAAAAAGCCCGACAGGCCGCAGTTCCCATCTCCTGCTCACTCCACTCCGACGGAGCCTTCCTCTTTCTGAAACAGAGGGTGGAGAGAGAGAACGCCTCCTGATGACCACCAATACTCAACGGCAGTGATGCTAGGAGGCCCTTTCCCTGAGGCAGTGACATACGCCAACGCCACTGGTGTATCTCGTGGGCTGGTGGAGTGTTACTTCTTGAGAGAGGAAGGCATTCTGGGACTTTTGGCCAAAGGAGAAACTAAGTCTCCCCATCCATCAGCCACCGGAATGCCCGCCCAGGACACTTGCGAGATCATGTTTTCAAGTGTGACGTGTGAGCCACGAGTGCCTTCAGGGCTTGGTTTTATGTCACTGGTTAACTTACTTGTTCAGATTTTGTAAAATCGTTTATCTTCTAGGCAAAAAAAAAAAAAAAAAGGTTTTCTCATGAAGAATGAGGAAGGAAAAAAATGAGGAAAGTGAATGGAGAAGGAGAGGATAGACAGAAGGAAAAGAAACGTCAGCTTCTCAGGCCAAGATCCCCCGTGCGAGTCACTGGGGATGAGCCGGGAAGAGCCGGAGGCTGAGAGCGCGGGCGGCAAAGCCAGCTGTGGTTGGGTTGGCAGGGCCAAGGCAGCCGGCGGGCTCCTGCTCACTGAGGGAGACGCGGTCTCGTGGGAGGACTCTGGGTGAAGAGTGTGGGGGGCAGGAGTGGTTGGCCTTCTCCAGAAGGGAGCCGGGGGCCCCTGTCGCCTCTCCCCTGGAGGTCCCCGGGCCGTGGCCAGCAGCACCAGCCCGAGCCTTGGACACAGCGGGATGCAGTGCCCACCGGCCTGCCACCCTGCCCTGCCCTGCCCATGCTGGGAATGGCTTTCTGATGGGGAACCCTGGCCTCCACCTCCCCTCTGGCCTCTCTGGCTAGGCCGAAGCTGAGCACACCCTGGTCTAGTGCCCTCTGTGGGTCTGCAGGAGGCTCCTCAACCTCTGTCCCAGGCTTCCTCCCCCCCCCCCCACCTTAGAGAGTGCACCCCTACTATGGTCAACAAGGCCCAAGCAGGACAGTAAGGTCCACCAAAGCCAGCAGGAAGCAGCGTGGAGGCCTGTCTTGCTCTCATGCCTCCGTCTGCCTGGGCACCTGCACGGCTATGACTACGGAGGAGGACGTGGAGTGGTTTTTCCCGACGGGGCTCGTGAGCAAAGGCAGAGCGGAATTCCAGAAATAGCCAGCGCTCCCAGCTGACTCTGGGCAGCCGGGAGTTTTATAAACACGTCGTGTCTGTTTCACACACAGACGTCAGCCACAGTGGATGCATTTTGGTTTTCTCTTTCTGTTGCCGCGAGGGAGTTAGGTTCAAAGGTTAGGTTCTCCCTGGGGGGTCGCCTGCCATGGAGCCACTCGGTATCTTCTGCTCGTGCAGTGTCATTAGCAGACCCCCGGGCCCCCTAGGAATCTGGAGGTGGCCTGGCCTTCGGGGCAGGACAGCCTATCCAAACGCCACTCGCCTGATGCTCCGGCTCCTGGAACCGGGCACAGTGCTGTCCCAGGTTCCTCTGGGGACAAGGACGGCGGCTCACATGGACCGGAGGACATGCTGGCCTGGGCCCTTTACGGAAGGCCTGGGCTGCGGGGAGGGAGGGCCACCCTGGGGCCTTGGAATGTTCCCACCTGCTTTCCCCAGCCCCTCTCCTGGTGCCACCTGAGTCTTCGTTACTTCCGAATGTCCTCTCACCTGCCATGCCTCTCAGGCACTGGTGACTCCCAGCTGCCCCGGCTTCTGCCTGACCCCGGGGGCCTCTCGCTTGGGCCGTTAGAATATCGTGTCAGAGGGCCGGTTTGGGCTCAGCCCAGTAGGTCTGCTGTTTCTGGTGAAGAATCTCGGGGTGACGGCGCCCGCTCTGGTGGGGAATGCTGGGGGAACGGACGGGAGGGCACCTGGCCGGCGGCCCCCAGACCTTCCAGCGCGGCCACGCTGGTCTGGCTGCAGGGAGTCCCCTGTGGAGACTCCTGGTTTTCACCGCAGCCTCAGAGTCAGTGTCCAAACCCGCTGTGGCCTCAGCCTTCCCACTTGGCAGTGAACGGCCCCGGCCTCCTCCCCAAGCCAGGCTTCCCGCTGAGGCTCAGTCATGTTCTGGGGTCCAGAGCCTGGAGGGGGTGGTCATGTGGGTTCTCGCCCCAGCCGACCACACCAAGAGGGCAGCTCCCGGATGTCATGGCGGGGAAGGGCAGGAGCCCGCCCGTCCCTCCACCATCGCCTGTCGTCCTCGGCTCCGGAGAACAGAGGACAGTGTGTGTCTGTCGCCTGTCCCCTCAGAAAGCCAGGTCAGCCCTGGCCGGTGTGGCTCAGGGTCGGAGGGTTGGCCCCTGCCTGGAGGGGTTGCAGGTTCGATTCCCAGTCGAGGGCATGAACCTGGGTTGCAGTTTCGATCTCCAGCCCCAGTCAGAGCCCATGGAGGAGGCAACCAATCAATGTCTCTCTCTCACATTGATGTTTCTCTCTCTCTCTCTCTCCCACTCTCTGAAAATCAATGGGAAAAATTCCCTCTGGTGAGGATTAAAAAGGAAAGGAAAAACCAGGCTGACGGTACAGGCTGGCGTTCCCTCCTCCTCGTGTCTGTGGAGGACAGGGCTGGCCCCTCAGGAGGTCCTGCCGTGGACCAGGCCGTAGGTCTTCGTCGTCACACCAGAGCTTGGCTCTGGAGCTCAGGTTTCATTCCTAAGAGCCCCTTTTTATCGCCTCCCTGGCCACCAGCCTCTTGTCCGTGGATTCATCGTTTTCTCAACTTTCAGAGAAAATTAGAACTTTTTTGCTTTCTTAAGCTCCCTGCATTGCCGCTTCTGAGACCCGTTATTCTTCTTTCCTTGTTTCCCTTCTCTCCCATCTCTGTCTTTCCAGCCCTTTGCGCACAGGCCTGGGTCTGGGCTCCCCTTTGTGGCTCGTAACAGGCTCTGTCCCTGTGCCCCCTCTCTCCTGCTGACACCTGGGCCCACTGCTTCCTGCAGAGACTTCTATCGAGCTCACCTGCCCGGGGCCTCCACTTCCTGAGCCTCCCCCCACCGCCAACCCAGCTCCCTCCCGGGTCACACCCATTGCCTTACTCCCCTCCACCACCTCCCCCCAGATGACAAGCACTCTGCCCTGCTCTGGGCGGTAAACCTTTTTAAAAAGCCCTTCTTGGTATCCAGGTAGGACTCAGGAGGTACCGTACACCACGTTCCGGGTCTCACCGGGAAATCACCGGGACGGTCCACCTCCCATTCCCTCTCCCTCCGGCCTGTGGGTTTGAGTTGTCAGGGGAGTGCCCTCTGGGGACCCGTCAGCTATGTCACAATCAGACTGGCCCGGGCGGCCCAGGGCACAGTGGGGAGGGCGGCAGCGGGCTCCCTGTCTGCCCATGGCTTGAGGCTGGCTTGCGGGGAGCACAGAGGGCGGGAGAGCGGAAGGTGAGGCGGAGGGGCTGCCGTGGGAGGCCGGGGCCGCGGGAGCGCGCTCGGTTTGTGCAGTCAGTGCCGACTTTGCCTTTCAGACCTGGGCCTGTCCCCACACCTCACGGCGCTCATGGCCGGCGGACAGCCCCTGGGGCACAGCAGCAGCACCGGGGACACGGGTTTCAGCTGCTCCCAGGACTCGGGTAAGCCTCGGCGCTGCCTCCCGCGGTCTCCCCCGCGTGGTACCGGGGGATGGACGCGCCTCTCCTGAGCCGGCGGGAGAGGGAGGGGGCAGGGGGCAGAGGCTGGGCTCCCAGTGGTGCTTTTTGCTCGGCAGAGCCCGGGCCTCAGCTCCTTCTCTCTGAAGCTGGGTCTCTCCTGGCCTGTGCGGCTGTGAGTGGGGCCGCCTGGTGTCAGTCCCTAACCTCTGAGTGTCCCCATCTGTGCATGAGGGACGGCAGCCCCTGTCGCGGCAGGTATCGCGGCAGATACCCTGTCTTGTCACATGCCCTGCATCCCTGACCCCGCAGGTGCATCGCCACCACAGGTCCTCCGTCTTCCCCGGGGCCGTGCAGTTAGGGGCTCTCCTGCTGCTGGTGGAAGCGAGTGCACATCGGTGCTGCCAGGCGTGTTCCTGGGCTCTCACAAGGCCCTGGGCGGGGGCACAGGGCAGAGGCTGGCCGTGTCCCCCCAGCCCGTGGCTCCACGCGGCTGGAGGAGCACCATGATCTCCAGCCCAGGGCTCTGGCCTGCAGGGCGCCTCGGAGCGCTGGGTGGAGCAGCAGCAGGCACTGTGCTGCCGTCGCCGCTGCGGCAGCTGCAGGTCTCTGCCCGACCTGGGCTTCTGCTCCTGAGCCCGGGCCGCGGGCTCCGAGGGCGGAACGGCCGGCACTGAGACCAGCCTTCTGTCACAGAACCTTCCCTGAGCTCGATCCCTCCCTGACAGCCCAGAGGGTGAGCCACTGGCCACACCATCCCGGGTCCCTGGTGTGATTTGAAGGAAAGGGAAGGTCTCAGACAGCCAGCAGAGGTCCTGAGACTCGGTGACATTCGCTCATTCAACAAGTATTTGCCCAGCCCCTGCTTCGGCCAGACTGTCTAGGCTCCGGAGAGCCCTGCGAGCCGCCCTCCCGGTGGGGAGACAGGGCCATGCGCTGTGAAGGGTGAGCTGTGTGGTGTGGGAACGAGGCCTCGATAACTCTGCTGTTAGAAGATTGGGACAGACTTCTGGTCAAGATGGCAGAGCAGGCAAACACTCTCCTACCTCGTCCCACCACACGAAAATGACAACTAAAGTATAAAAAAAAAAATGACAACTAAAGTCTAGAGCAGCCATCATTAAGAACCAGCTGAAGACTAGCCGAACAGAACTGGAACTAAGGATATACAGAAGGAGGCACAAAGAGATTGGTAGGAGGGACGGAGACATGGAATGGGCAGGTGCCACACCCACAAGCGTGGTTAAGAACCAGGAGGCACAGCTCCACGGCAGAGGTGCCGCTGAGGCGTGAGGGTCTCAGCCCCGTGCTGGGCTCCTCGCTCGGCCGTTGTACCAGGAAGAGGAGTGAGTCCCCACAATGTCAGGCTGTGACCTTCACAGGGACTCCATGGTGATGTGGAAGGCTGCTGTAGGCCCAGGCGTCCTCGGGAAGGGCCTGAGGTCACGAATGCTTGCTCTGAGCTACAGCAGAGGGAGGCCGTTCAGAGAGCACCGGGAACACAGCAGAGCAGCTCAGTGGTCTGGTTTCTGGGTGAGGCCTGGAGGGCAGCTCTCTTGGGAACAAACATGCCAACAGGTGCCATTGCTCCTTTGTTGAGCCCTCACCCACCCAGCCTGCAGGCAAGGGCACCGCGTCTGAGTCTCCATCAGCCTGGCTCACACCCCTCACCACCCCCAGCGGACGCCCTGAGACCCATCCCACACACGGTGCGCACCACCCCAACTTCTGTCAGTGGCTGTTCCTCACAAGCAGCCCGGCTCTGCCCATGCTGCAGACTTTCCTGAAATCTCTCCCAGGTCCACAAAGCCCCCAGAGCAGCATCTGGCCACTGCATGCCCTGTACCTCTGGCCAAGGGGCCCCAAGCCCCACAAGAGGGGCAGCCAGCCTCTGTTTGCAGGAGAGCCTCTCTCAGGCAGCTACCAACTGCAGGTCACGTTGTAGCTCCTACATGGTGGCCCCAGGCCCGGCACAGACAGGGCCAACCTTGGCCTGCTCTGGAGTCCCTCCCAAGAGGCCTCAGAATCAACACACCCTGTGGTCAGCTGTGGACCACACCAGAGCACCACCCAACCACTTCCACAAATGACCTTCCACCAGGGTGGACTCAGCTGGGACCAGAGTCCCACTAAAGTAAATCCAGCTCCATGGGATCAGCCCTGCACAATAGCTCATGCGCTGTAGTCATGTGATCAGCCAACCCCAGGCCAGTCCCACCCACTAACCTTCCAACAGCAATCAAGGCCCAACTACAACCTGAGGGTATGCACAGCCTGTTCAAGAGACACCCCTGGAGCACCTGGCTCAGGTGACCAATGAGGCTGCACCATGGGGCTGCTCAGGGCACCTGCTACGTAAGGTTATCCTGCAAACAGTGGGAGATAAAGCAGCCCTAGCTAATGTATTAGAAACAAACACAGGGAGGTGCCCAAATGGGTGGACAAAGAAACATGTCCCCCAAACAGGGCAAAATTCCAGAAAAGGAATGAAATGAATTGGAGGCAAAAAATCTCCCAGGTACAGAGTTTAAAACACTGGTTACAAGGATGCTCAGTAGTTCAGGGGAAGATTAGATGACTCAGTGGGAACTCTAACAAAGATATAGAAAAACATAAACAAAAACCAGTCAGCCAGAAATTGGTAGCATTTTTAAACACCAATAATCTCTCAAAAAGAGATACTAAAAAAAAAATCTCATTTACCTTTGCAAGAAAAAAAAAATTAAGATACTTAGGAGTAAACTTAACTAAAGAGATAAAAGACCCATACTTGGAAAACTACAGGATATTGCAAAAAGAGATAGAAAAAGATATAAACAAGTGGAAGAATATACCGTGTTCATGGATTGGTAGAAATAACATCAATAAAATAGCCATAATACCCAAAGCAATCTGTAGATTCAATGCAATTCCTATAAAATACCAATGGCTTATTTTACAAATCTAGAACACTCCAAAAATTTATATGGACCAAAAAAGATCCTGGATAGCTGCAGCAATCTGGAGAAAGAACAGCAAAGGTGGAGGGATCACAATACCGGATATCAAGTCATATCACAAAGCCGCCATAATCAAAGAGCCTGGTACTGGCACAAGAACAGGCATATTGATCAATGGAACAGAACAGGGAACCCAGAAATCGACCCAACCCATATGCTTTATTAATATTTGACAGTGGAGACAAGAGCATACAATGGAGTAATTACAGTACCTTTAATAAATGGTGTTGATAAAATTGAACAAGTGCATGCAAAAAAAAAAAAAAAAAAAGAAAAGAAAGGAAGAAACTGGACCACCGACATATACCGTACACAAGGGTAAAATCAAAATGGGTAATGGACTTGACTTAAATGTAAGTTGTGAAATCATAAAAATCCTAGAAGAAAATATAGGCAGCAAACTATCAGATGTCTCACATAGAATTTCAGATAGATCACCTAAGGTAAGAGAAACAAAGGACAAAATAAATGGGACTATACCAAACTAAAAAAGCTTCTGTACAGCAAAGGACACCAGCTCCAACATGAAAAAGGAACTCACTGTACAGGAGAACATATTTTGCCAATGATATATCTGATAAGGGGTAAACTTCCAAAATATAAAGGACTCATACAACTCAACAACAGGAACACAAACCATCCAGTTAAAAAAATGGGCAGAAGACTTGAATAGACAGTTTCCCAAAGAGGGCATACAAATGACCAAGGGACATATGAAAAAATGCTCAACATCACTCATCATGAGATAAATGTGAATTAAAACCACAATGAGACATCACCTCACACCTACCACAATGACTGTCAACAACAAGTGCTGCTGAGGATGTGGAGAAAAGGGAACCCTCCTGCAGTGCTGGTGGGAATGCAGACTGGTGCAACCACTGGGGAGAACAGTGTGAAGTTTCCTCAAAACATTAAAAAATGGAACTGCCATTTAATCCAGTGATCCCACTTCTGGGAATATATCCTAAGAATTCTGAAACACCAATCAGAAAGAAAATATACACCCCTATGTTCATAGCAGCACAGTTTACAATAGCTAAGATCTGGAAACAGCCCAAGTGCCCATCAGTAGATGGGTGGATAAAAAAAGCTGTGGTACATTTACACAATGGAATACTATGCAGCTGTAAAAAAGAAGGATCTATTACCCTTTGAGACGGCATGGAATGACCCAGAAAGTATTATGCTAGGTAAAATAAGCCAGCCAGAGAGAGACAAGTATCATGTGATCTCACAGGTGGAATCAAGTGAACAAAATAAACTGGTGAACAGAATAGAACCAGAGACATGGAAGCCTGCAACAGACTGACATATTTCAGAGGGAATGGTGGAAGAGATTAACCGAAGAACATATATGCATATATGCATGACCCATGGACACAGACAATAGGGCAGTGAAGGTCTGTGGAAGAGGAGGGTGCAGGGTGGAGGGGTCAATAGAGGAAAAAGGGGACATTTGCAATACTTTCAACAATAAAGATTAAAAAAAAGGACCAGTCAAAACTGAAGAATATAATAGCTGAAATGAAGAATACAGTAGAGGGAATAACACCAGATTAGATGAAGGAAAGATTTGAATTAGTGATTTGGATGACAAGGTAGCAGAAAACACCTACTCAGAATAGCAAAAAAATAAAATAAAATAAAAACAAATAAATAAATAAATAAAATAAAAAATTATTTTTTTAATTAAAATGTAATTTTAAATACATTTTTTTTATTGATTTCAGAGAGGAAGGGAGAGGGAGAGATAGAAATATCAGTGATGAGAGAGAATCATTGATCAGCTGCCTCTCTCCTGCCCCCTACTGGGGATCGAGCTCATAATACCAGGCTTGTGCTCTGACCAGGAATTGAATTGTGACCTCCTGGTTCATAGGTTGACGCACAACCACTGATCCACGCTGCCAGGCAGAAATAACTTTTTAAAAAGAGGAAAATTTAAGGGACCTCTGGGACAACATCAAGTGTATTAACATTTGCATCATAAAGTTTCTAAAAGAAGAGAGACCTCTGATCAAGGAATTGAAAACATATTTGATGAAATAATGACTGAAAATTTCTTAACTTGGTGAAGGAAATTCACATACAAGTCCATGAAGTGCCAAGAGTCCCAAACAAGATAAACCCAAAGATGCCCACACCAAGACACATCATAATTAAAATGGCAAAGGTTAAAAACAAAGAACCTTAAAAGCAGCAAGAGAAAAACAGTTAGTAACCTACAAGGGAGCTCCCATAAGATTGTCATCTGGTTTCTCAACAGAAACACTACAGGCCAGAGGGAGTGGCATGAGAAATTTTCAGAGTGATGAAAAGCCTACAACCAAGGTTATTCTACCCAGCAAAGCTATCTCATTTAGGATTGAAGGTCAGATAAAGAGCTTCACAGATAAGAAAAGCTAAAGGAATCCATTACTATCAAACCAATATTATAAGAAATGTTAAGAGGACTTCTTTAAGCAAAAGAAGAAAAAAGATGAAAACATGAATAATAAAAAATATGAATAATAAAATGATAACTAAATTACCTATCAATAAGTTGGTCCGAAGGTTGTGGGTTATTGTTAAGCTCATTAAATTACCTATCAATAATTACTTTAAATGTAAATGGATTACACAATCTACAAGAGTAAACTCCAAATGGATTAAAGGCTTAAATGTAAGGCCTGAAAACATAAAACTAGAAGAAAAATAGGCAGTAAAATCTTTAACATTGCTCATAGTAATATCTTTATATATGTCTCCTCTAGCAAGGGAAACAAAATAAATAAATAAACAAATAAGACTACATAAAATTAAAAAGGTTTTGCAAAGCTAGATAATGGGGAAAATATTCAGCAATGATACATCTGATAAGGGGTTAATAAGTCAAGTATATAAGGAACTCATATAACTTACCAAAAAATAACAACAACTACAAAAAAGAAAAAAAGAAAAAAAAGATCCAATTAATAACTGGGCAGAGGACCTGAATAGATATTTCTCCAAAGAGGACACACAGATGATCAACAGACATATGGGAAGACACTTAACATAATCATCAGAGAAATGCCAATTAAAACCCTAATGAGGTGTCCCCTCACACCTGTCAGAATTGGTAGCATCAATAAATCAACAAATAAGTGTTGGAGAGGATGTGGAGAAAAAACCCTTATGCATTCTTGCTGGGATTGTAAATTGTTGCAGCCACTATGGAAAATAGTATGGAGGTTTCTCAAAGATTAAAAGTAGAACTACCATATGAACCAGCAATTCCACTTTTGAGTATATATATTTAAAAAACACACACACAACCAAAAAGATTAACTTGAAAATATATATGCATCCCCGTTTTCATGGCAGCATTATTTACAATTGCCAAGATATGGGCACACCCTACATATCCATTGATAGCAGATTGGATAAAGAAGATCTGGTACACATATACAAGGGAATATTACTCAGCCAAAGAAAAGAATGAAATCTTATCCTTTGTGACAACATGGATGGTCCTAGAGGGGATTGTGCTAAGTGAAATCATTCCGACAGAAGAAAACAAATACCCTGTAATTTCACCTATATGGAACCTAAAAAAAAAACAACCAAAGGAAAAACAAACTCATAGGGGCAGAGGACAAACTGGTGGTTTCTAGATGGGAGGGGGGTTGACTGACTGAAAAAGGTGGGGAGATTAAGAAGTACAAATCGGCAGTCATAGCAGTAGTGGGAGCTGTGGTGTGCAGCAAGAGGACATTCTATATAATAAAAGCCTAATATGCAATCGATCCAACAGCAGAAGAACTGGTCCTATGATGTGCACTGTCCACCATGGGGCAAACGCTCAATGCAGGGGCTGACCCTGGTGGTCAGTGCACTCCTACAGAAGGAGTGCCGTGCTCAGTCCTTGTAAGAGCCTCTCCCGCCTTGTCTGACTGCCAGCTTAGAGCGGGCTGAAGCCGGCAGTTGGACATCCCCAGAGGGGTCCCAGACTGTGAGAGGGCGCAGGCCGGGCTAAGAGACCCCCCCCCTCCTCCCAGTGCACGAATGTCATGCACCGGGCCTCTAGCACTCAGAAACATTGCAGTAACTGTGTGTGGGGACAGGAAGGTGCAAGACTTATTGTAAGTTATGTAAATGTGTGCCGACTGTGCCCTAACACCTAAAACTAATATAACGTTGAATGTAAACTGTAATTGGAAAAATAAAACGTATTTTTTAAATGTTTACTTAGTGCAATGTATTTTAGCCACAAAGTGTTTACATTTTTCTTCTAGTTTTACGGTTTCAGGCCTTACATTTAAGCTGTTAATCCATTTTGAGTTTATTCTTGTAGATTGTGCAATCCATTTGCATTTAAAGTAATGACAGCTAGAAATGCAAACGGTAAGAGGAATCGCTCAGAACACAAAGCTCCCTTACCGGGGCGGTCTCTCCCACCTCTCCCCTCCCCTCCCCGAGCCCAGGTCCGGCCCCCGCGGGGACACTGAGTGTGCGCGCTGTGGCCAGAACACCCAGCGCTGCAGGCGCGGCTGTACCTCCCGTGTCGGAAGAGGCCCAGTGGCTGGCTGCCGACTCCCTGAGATAGCATGGCACCGTGCTCGCTTCTCGGGCCCCTGCTGCAGAGCCGCTCTCTCGCAGGACTGTGGGTTGGGATAAACGGGGGAGAGGGATGCCAGGGGGCTGAAAGCGGGCGGGCCAGGAGGAGGCGGAGGAGGACTTGGGACGGCCGGTTCCCTGTGCGCAACCTGCCCCGTTGGCCTTAGGGACGGACGTGATGCTGCTGGAAGACTACCCGTCTGAGGACCAGCCTCCCTCCCACTCCGCCTTCCCCCACAAGAGAAGGAGCTCGGTGACCTTCGAGGACGAAGTGGAGCAGATGAAAGGTTGGTTTCTGTGCCTGCAGCTTCCGCCCGGACAGCACAGGGAGAGGGAATGGTTTTAGGAAAGTTCCTGGCTCATCCCCGTCTCCACCCCAGCACACCGGGCCCCCACTTTACCCCCTCCCTTCCCCCTGCCCCGTGCCACTCCCATCCCTGGTCTCCTTCGAGCCCTTGGCACCCGAACCGAGGTATCCTGCCGACCCCGAGGCCGTCCTGACTCGGGGGAACCTGAGCCAGTTCATAGCTGAGACGTCCCTCCTGGCTCAGCACTCAGCCTGTGGAGGTTCAGAGCCACAGACACCGCACACCCCAGGCAGCCAGCGGCCAGAGAGCTCCTCCGAAGAAGCAAACTGCGAATGTGGTTAACGGGAACTAGTGACCGAGCCTTTCCTGTGAGCCGGGCCTCGGCCCAGCCTCTGGGAAGAACGGGTTAGCACAGAAACCCTGCGGAGTAAGAGGTGCACCGGGCCCTCTCTCGGCAGAGGAGACCCTGAGGTTAGGCTGACGCCTACCATTTCCCAGGACCTAGGAGGGACCCCGGTTTGGGACCCCGCGCCCTCCACGTGGGTCTGGCCCTTTGTAACCTTGTTCCGTCTTCCCCCAGAAGCTGCCAGGAACCCCATCCTCCACGTGAAAGCGGACGTGCACAAATCTTTGGACAGCTACGCGGACAGCCTGGCCAAAGCCATCGAGGCAGAAGCCAAAATCAACCTGTTTGGGAAGGAGGCGTTGCCCGGGGTCCTGATGGCGGCGCGGGCCATCCCGGGGGCTGGCTTTGGGGCCAGCGGAGGCGGCCGAGCCCTCGGGAGCCAGAGGCTCCAGCTGCAGAGCATCGAGGAGGGGAGCGTGCCAGCTGCGGAGCAGAAGTGAGGGCCTCGGGCTGACCCGGGCCCCGGACGGATGCCCACAGCCCTGGGAAGCGGGGTAGGAACGGCCTCTGGGGTGCAGCCACCAGAAAACAGCACCTAGAACTGCGTCCGCGCCAGGAGCTCTGCGTCTGTGCCAGCCCACCCGCGGGCTCCTAGCTCCCCGTGATGGGACAGAGGCATCAAAAGCACAAAGAAAAGCAGATGGAGGTGTGGCTGTGGCTTTCTGGGAAGGGGGCACAGGTGGGGCCTAAAGACCAGGCTGGGGGGGCACCGGGCGGGTCATGCTCTTTGTTCACATCTGCTGCTCACTGTCCCCCGGGAGGCTCAGGAGGGGGCTGTCCCAGTGCAGGGGGGTGAGGCACCCCGGCTTCTGCAGGGTGGAAGCAGGCCGTGTGGGGTCCCCAGAGGAGGGCCCGGGAGCAGGGCCCCACGCAGTGCCCAGGCCTCAGTGCTGGTTACGACCTGGCCTCGGTGGAGCCACCTGCTGGGCTCACTGGGCAGCCCCGGGCCCCCTCCCTCCTCGCTGATCCTTTGCTATTTCGAAAGAAGGGAGAGAGAAACCACTGTGGCAGACAGGTGGATGCTTCATTTCCAAGAATTAAAAAAACTGGCTAGGTTCATGGTCGGCAGACTGCGGCTCTCGAGCCACATCGTGGCTCTTTGGCCCCTTGAGTGTGGCACTTACACAAAATACCACGGCCCAGGCAAGTCTAGGTTGAAGAAGTGGCGTTAGAAGAAGTTTAAGTTTAAAAAATTTGGCTCTCAAAAGAAATTTCAATCGTTGCACTGTTGGTATTTGGTCCTGTGGACGAATGAGTGCCGACCACTGCGCTAGGAGATGCTGGACGGCCGTGGAGTAACAGCAGGGGGAGGAACTCCCTTCACGGAGGAAAACCTCCTCCCAGGGACTCTGCGTTCCGAGTGCGAAGTGTGATTGACAGATAAGGCAGAACGGAAAGCGCTGGCCTGAGCTCGCACCTGCAGGCCGCCCAGCTCCCCCTCTTCCTCACATCCCTCCACCTCCCAGCACTCTGTGCAGCGGGGGAGGGGGTGAGCTGTCAGACTGAACCGTCTCCGGGATCGGTGCCAGCTGCCCTCGCTGATGTTCTGTGAGTTAGAGACAGGAAAGGAGAAGGGACCCCGGCCCATGTTGGCACAGCCCCTGAGTGACTGCGGACAGAGCCGGAGGCCCGGGGCTGCGGCTCCCAGGCCCGTCCGCTCAGAGTGCCGCCTGCCCGGGGCCAGCGCGGAGGAGAGATGCCTCCTCGAAGGGGGCGAGTGGGTTTGCGGTGTGGACACCAGTGGTTGGCTGGTCCTCAGTCTGCAGTTGGCAGAGACCTTTGCGAGGCCTGGGGGCTTGCACCTTTGTGGTGATCAGCGTATGGATAAGGCTCCCGGCTGGCCGGCCGGCGGTGGCTGTGGGCGGGAGGGAAGGAGCTGGGGGGCCTCACTTGCGGGTTCGGATAAGGAGACGGGCAAGTCAGGCTGCTCTCACTCCTCAATCAGCGCTTTACTCTCACGTCTTCCTAGCACTGGTCGTTATAAAGGGGCCATATTCCTGGCAGGGCCATCGCCACTTCGTTGGGGTGACCGAGGGCGCTCGCTGGTGAGGCCTGAGTGCAGCACCTTTGGCTGGGAGCCTGGGGTTGGAGTGCGCGCCCCTGGGCAGCACTGGGCCGGGCTCCAGGGAGAGTCCTGAGACCCCAAGTCTGCACTGGCTGGTTGCAGACTGGCTGGGATTTACTAGGATTAAATCTAAACTTACCTAGAAATGCCACACGTCATAGAAGGATTCACTGTTTCCTTTTTTTTTTTTTTTTACCGAGGACCATTCGTTTATTCATCTTCCAGGCCCTGCACGTCACCTGTGCAGGGCACCGAGCTGGGCCCGTGAGCAGTCGCATGGACGTGTTTGCACTCTCATTTGGGACAGACCTGGGGGAGGCGGATGCTGATAAATAGCAAAGTCGAGTGATTATTAGAGAGAGAACGGTGGGCTCCAGAGGGAGGTGACCACTTCCATGTAGATCCGTGGAGGTGGCAGTGGAGCCAAGCCTTGGAGGATATCTGGCAGCTGGAACCATATTTTGCATAAGCGAGAATTCAAAGTTGCCGATGAAGCCTGGGAGAAAGAGGATGGGAGGGGGGGAAGGGAGGAGGTAGAGGAGGTGGATGAGAGGAGTGGGGAGTCCCATACATTCTGGAGCTCCCGAGAGGCATTTCTGAGGACACCTGCCCTTAGTGCGGGCTGGAACCCAGGCCATAGCTTTAGACTCTGTGCAGTGGCTACATGGACAGTGGCAGGTGGCACTTTGGCCACTTGTCCACACCTCTGTCCCCGGTTTTGACAGGACCGAGTTTAGGGCTATTGCCATCTCTGCTTCTTTCATTGAGATGGCCACTTGATGGTCCCTGTGCTGTGCCTGCCCAGATTCCAGGCTTGGGGCTGTTATGACCCAGAGGCACTGGGCTCCCTGGCCTGGGAAGACTGGAGTTCAGCACCTTAGCCACGAGGTGGCAGCAGTGGGGAGCGCTAAGGAAACACCTGAAGGCATGCCTCAGCAGAGCTCTGGCTTTGAACTTGTCTCCACCTTGGTCCTCAGCCTTGGAAGGACCACCCAGCTTGCTCACACGTGTGACCCTTTTTGGGGCAGCAGGTTCTGCCCCTGCTCAGCTATAAGATCTTAAGCAACTGCTATGAGGCTGGGCTGAGGACTAAGACCAGGGCCAATGGTGCTAATGTGCTGTCATCCCAGGAGTTACACCTGAGCGGCCAGTGAGACTAATCAGTATTTGCAGTCGGCCAGGAAAGGGGGGCAGGAGGGGAAGAAGCTTGCTCCAGCAAGAGGTCATAGCCTGCTAGGTTTCACTGCAGGAATGTGTTCCCACCGGACTCGCTGAGACTCGCTGAGACACCTGCACGTGAGGCCTGTGTCCGGACAGAGCCCAAGAGACCCTCCGGTGTCCAGCTCTGGCCCCTGTCCTGTCTGGGAGGAACTGGGAGGGTGGCCGGGCTGAGCACCTACTAAACTCGGTCCTGTCGGTGGAGAACTCTGTGCCTGTTGTGCGGCTTCTCATTCCGTGTCCGTGTTAGGCACTTGAGGGCTCTCATTCCGTGTCCGTGTCCACATGGGAGCAGTGCAGACGGCTGGGCTAAGTTCTGGATTCAGACCCAGGCGACTGCTGGGTAGTTGGGTGTTCTTGGGCCAGTTCATTTTTCTCGTCGGTTTTCTCATCACCTGTTCCCTGTGGGGATGTAGAATGCAGGCGCCCCCCCCCCCTACACGGGAGGTCACGTGGATTAAAGCTCCCGGCACCCACGTGGAACGCAGTGGGGCCGGGCCACGGGGGTCTCGTCCATAACGAGGTGGGTGTCCCCGTCTCGTAGGGCCTCTAAGGAGCTGTTCTCCTAGATCAGAGGTGTCGAGGCTTCCGCTGTGGGAACTGTCCTGCTTGCTGAGCAGTACAAGAGGATGAGGGATTAAGGGATGTGGCGAGGAAGGGGAGGTCAGTGCAGGGACCGGAGCCCATCTACCACCCCAGTGCGTGCAGAACCCCAAGGGGAACCACGAGGAGCTGGAGGAAAACCACCGTCTTCGCCTGAAGCAAAGGAAAATGGCTGAGAGTCATATATCGACAAGAGGAGGCAGAGTGGACACTCCTGGGTTGGGGACAGACAGAATCCAGGGGGACCTAGAGAGTGAAATGCCCAAGGTCTGGAGGTGCAGGACACCAGCGTCAGGGCCCAGCGCCGGGTCTTGGCCACGTGACCGAGGGGAAGGAGCCAGCTGTGCGGCTGGAGGATGAGGGGCCGTGAGGCATTCCCAGAAGCAGGCCTGCGGGCTCTCTCGTGTAGAAGAGCTGGTGGCTGAGTGCCTGGAGCCTGGAGCACCCGCTCGCTTGCCGGCCCACAGAAATCACAGGCCCGGGAGATGTGCTTAGACTCCCTGGAAAGATCCAAAGCAAGACCCTCTCCTCTGCAGACCAGCACGGCACCACTTTGCTCAGCGTTATTTTAGGACATCACAGAGCTGTTCATTCCCCCAGGGAGCACCTTCCTGAGCAGCAGCAATAGCTTAGAATTCGAGGCCACTTGCTGTTCCTTTGACACCGCCGTTTTGCAGGACAGTCCCGGGTCTGAGCAGGCAGGGCCACACCGGGGCAGTGGGAGGAGACCACGGCGCAGGCGCAGGGGTCCAGCCGTGGGTCTGTGGAGGGGAGGTCTGTGTTCTGGTGATGGATCCCGGGATGCAAACGGGGTTAAACACCCACCTTCACACAAAACAAGCTAGTCCTGAAATGCATTTCACTTGAAACTTTGTTTTTTTAAAACAAGAGAATGTTTAGGGTTATTATAAATCAATATTTATAAACAAGTAAGAGTGTATTTAGAATAGCTTTGTTTACCTGAGTAAATGTTTTTGGTACGTGTACAGATGTGGAAATGGTGAATTTGTACTTGGACTTGTGGACTGTGGGTTTTGGGTGTTCCTCCTTCCCCCCATATCCCCGTTTCCCACAGCCCCTTTCTTTTCTCCCTTCCCCCTTCCCAAGGGCTAAAAAGAGGAAGGAGACTGAGCAGGAAGGGCTACTGCAGAAAAGGGCTACTGCAGACTGCGTGTGTGATCCACACCACAGTCACCTGGGTACATCCATCCATGCATTTTCAAAATACCCCAAGACGGTGAGATTCATGGAATAGTGTCAACACAGAACAAATACTCCTATCCCAGATTTGATAGGGTTTCTCCACATGGTCACCCCAAAACCAAGGTCAAGGGGGTGTGATGATCAGTGACTCAAAACCACCTCAGGGCGTAAAACCCAGCACCCCCACCTGAGCCCTCACCGGCTTCAAATGAAGGCAGTTCCTTTGGCTGAGGGCATGGGTGAGCTCCGCTCCAGCTGCCTAACCTGCCCCCAGCATGCACTGCACCACGGCCAGGACCTATTAACTCCCTGGAACATGTCCTCTTTCTGCCCCTGGACTGTGGTCTGGTCCGCCCTGTGCCTATTTAACACACCAAACTACACAATCACCCAAAGTAGGAAAACCACGGTAATTCCTTTGACAAATACCATTAAAAAATATGTGGCTCAGGGGTTAACCACCTATGAACCAGGATGTCGTGGTTCGATTCACAATTGGCACATGCCCAAAGTTGTGAGCTCAATCCTGAGGCAGCCAATCAATGTTCCTCTCTGATGGATGTTTCTCTATCCTTCTCTCTTCCTAACAATCAATAAAAAATCACTTAAATTAACAGCTTTACCGCAGTTTTGGGTTCCAAGCAAAATTGAGCAGAAAGGTCAGGTCCCACATACTTCTGCCCATGCCCCTGCCCCATCCTGCCCGGAGGGTACCCAGACCATTTTGATTTTCGGTTGCTTTTCCTGCCAGTTACTCCTGACCCCCCAGAGCCCTCCAGTAGCCTCTGTCCTGCCAGCTTTCCAGCACTCTAAGAATCCCTGCAACTGCTTCACTCCAGTGAGAATGATGTCCCGGATGTGCTGACAGTAGTGTTTTCAGTTACTCTGTGGAGTCCCTCATCCTCTGGGTGTCACGGGGCCCTAACTCAGCCCCTGGGACACAGGTGTGCAAATCTGATCACCTCCACTTCATGGGAGATGGAGCAGGAGCCCAGACAAGTCAGGTGGCCCCAGCAGGTCACCAAGACCCTGGCACTTCCCAGAAGTTATCTGTAGCCAAGTCAGCTGCCCTGTTTTACTAAAACCCTAATTCCTTCTCTTCACCCACTTACCTCGTTCTCTAATGTGGAGACACCTGTGCATGCAGGGCAAGGGCCAGGGGTGGCAGGCTGGCTCCAGTGGAAGGCTGGAAAAGCCACCGAAGGGGCTTTTCCTCTCCACAAGGCCAACCTGCCATCAGCAGCAGGGCCCCACGTGTGCAGCCACCTGGGGAGAAGCGACCCCGGTCTCTACACCGGAGAGGGGTGCTCTGCTTGGCTACACCTATGAGCCTCATGGCCCAGCCGGAGAAAAGGATGACAATTTAAAAGTGGGAAGGGAGGGTGACCGAAGGGTTAAGTCTGCAGGAACAGATTCAGGTCATAACCTACAAGTTACAGGGCAGGGTACTGATGGCTGGATTGGAGGTGGACACTGGAGCTAAGGAAGGCCAGGATGTAGAAGACAGGATGGTCACAGCTCTCAGCTGGAATCTAGCTGAAGTCAGGAGGACCGGAAGACAGGGCCCCCAGAACTAGCCTATGCTCCTATAGGATGTGAACCCCAGACGCTCTGGTCTCGGCTGGCCCTGACTCCTGTCTGTGGGTAACGCAGTCTCACTGATCATTAAGATGATGATTGGTGGTGAAGATGAAGCACTTTGGAATGAGACATGAGTAATTCCCTTCTATGTGATTTGGTCACAAGTCAAAACAGAAAAGATGGTTATAACTAGAGAAACAGACCTATGTGATAGGAAAGACTGGAAAACACAGGCCAGGGTAACAGGCATTAAAACAATGTCAAATTCAGGAGATCTTACAACAACCAGCTTCTTTAATTAGAAAGCAACAAACATGCAAATGGCAAGTGTAGAAATTTATTTGAACCAACATTGTCTCTACCATGAGAACTGCTCTTCAACGTTGATCCAAGCTCCCCCGTGCGGAGGCTGGCAGTATTGCACTTTCGTTGCTAGCACTCCTCATTCATGGCAACTAGGTTTTAAAACATTCTGCTAGTTTTATTTCACACACTCTCTCAAGTTCATGCACACAATCACTCCACACCAATGTCAGGTTATCCCCCCAAAAGGGAAAACTCCAAAATCCATAACCTTAAAATTGCACTGAAGCTCTGTAAAGAAAAAAAATATAAGTGTCTTATACAAATATCAAAACATCCTAAGTGCTGGCCACTCAGAGTTGCTTATTCCTCATCCTCGTTTTCATTCTCCTGACCGGAGCCTTCTGATCGGTCACCCTCCAACCGGTCTGAAAAACAGATATGAGATTCGTTAAAAGAAATACTTTTAGGGTTATGATTAAGATAATCTTCAATGCCTTTTATTTAAAGCTGCTTAAAATGTATAGAACTCAACACACCACTATGTAAAATTCAGTTCACCACTGTGTGTACATACTAAATTTTTGCCTCTACAGGGAAATTTTAAAAAATAAAGGAAACAACATTATTAACTTTGAAAATGGATGTCATTCTAAACATTTTTAAAAACACTACAGATGGCTTTACCATGTGTCAGTGGTGTGGCCTGGGTAAGTCATTACAGAAAGCCGTTGAGAAAGCTGGAGCTCAATGAGGGTGGTCACTGTTGTCGTGGACTGACGGGATGCTCAGCACAGGGAGACATTTCATTCATGAGGTCAGTGAACATACTCTTGCTTATAACAGACACTGGAACTTTTTCTTGTTATGAGCACAGCTTTTGAATTCCTTCCTGAATAGTAGTTACAATATATGCATTTTGTGTTATCTGTTGACACTGAGCCTCAGTTTATCACTTAAGACAAAACAAAGATGAAGAAAACAGAGAGGTGCCTGTTCAGCCTCCCTAGCATGCTACCTTTCTTTCGTCTGGGCTCTGCCGACCTGGAGCGAATGGACCGCTGCAGGCATTTATGATGACAAGGCCTGTGTAGGAGCCTCCACTCAGAGAAGCAGCGGGGACTGTCTTTCATTGTGATGCTTTCCAGTAAGTGAGGTTCACCACATGAGTTACTGTGCTAATGAGCTGCCTCCATTGTGTGACATAGGATGTCACAGGTAAATGTTAGGTAACACCATGCTGTTGAGACGTAGTCCTAACTGGAACAGAGGCTGGCTGTTCTTACCGGCCCGGATGTGGTTCAGGGAGGCCAGCATGCGGAGCATGAAGGAGGCGGGCACTGTGATGGTGTTCCTGGTCTCCTCCAGCATGAGCTCATTCCGAGTGATCACCTGGGCAATGAAACCACGGTCAGAGACACAGAGTGCCCGCCCCGCCCCTGGAGGTTAGGAGAATGGTAGGAAAAAGAGCGGCCTGCCTTCCCCAGGTGCCTGCTGTCACGTTTCCCTGTTAAGGCTTCTCAAGGCCGAACAGTTACTTTGACTTGCGTGTGAGGAGTAAGATGAGAGAACATGCCTTATGTGATTGGCAGGAAGACAAAGGTCAACTCTAGTTGCTAAAACATCCAAGAATTCAATTTATCTTTACTTGTTCCCCAGAGCAGTCTACACTGTGCAGAGGAGAACAGGTACCTTTGGGACAAAGTCGTGTTGAATTATTGTCCCTGCCTCACGTGGCTCCTTTGAGAGTTGTTACCTTTGCTGAGGCGAAGTAATCTTGAAAAATAAACCTTTGGACAAGAGCTACCAATGACCTGTGTCCGAAGCACCAAGGAAGGAACCAGCTGAATATCCGTGGCTCTGAGGAACCCAATGCATACCATGGGCAGAGGAAAGAAGGAAGAGGAAAAGCAGAGTGTGGGAAGGAAGAGAGGGAAGCCTGAGAGCAGGAAAAAGATGCCATCTGGCCAACAGTCCCCAGTGAAGTGACAACTCTCTCAGCTCCTGGGTCCCTCAGGGCCCTTTACAGTCCCAAATGAGCTTTCCAATCTGACTGAGCAGCTTTCCCTCACACTGTAGGTTCTGCACACGGATGTTTCCTTTACCTTCTAACAACATGGAACCTGCTGGCCCCGTGTCTCCAGCGCTCCTGTGCTCCTGTCTGCCTGGTGAACGCAGTCCTAGCGACTTCTATAGCCTCCGTGAGGATGTCTCTACCCCATCAACTCCATTCACAAGCAGTTTTACTTCTCTAAGGCTTCCAAACGCTGTGCATACACCTCGGACACTGCACCATACTGTGCTGTCTGTTCCTCTTACCCATGCGCTCTGAGCGCAGGGCTGACACTGCTATGTGTCTATTCAATGAGGAAAAGCACCCAAGGGAACTGTGCTGAGCTGTCCACCTCACCCTGAGGTGCTGCTTGACCCATTTACTAACATTTTTAAAAATATATTTTAAAAAAATATATTTTATTGATTTTTACAGAGAGGAAGGAGGAGAGAGAGAGAGAAACATCGACCAGCTGCCTCTTGCACACCCCCTACCAGGGATGTGCCCGCAACCAATGTACATGCCCCTGACCAGAATCGAACCCGGGACCTTTCAGTCCGCAGACCGATGCTCTACCACTGAGCCAAACCGGCTTCGGCCATTTACTAACATTTTTAAGTGATAGATCCTTATTTACCAATTTGTGCCCTCATCTACCCATAGGAGTTCAGCAATGAGTAGCGATTAATGCAATGGACCCTAATTATTATAAGAAATCTATGGAAATCAACAAATGAAAAACCCTGGTTGAAGCTTAGAAATCAGCTTTCTTATCCTAATTTCATAAACAACCTAGCCCTTCACTGAACTCGGTTGGAAAACTACTGATCTAACAAGAAGCTGAGGAAATCTTAAAATAGAACAAAGGAAAAGATTCTCATCATTTGTGCTGCTACCTCTTGGCCATGATGATAAAGATGCTGTAGTGAAACGAGTTTTCTCAAAAGGACAGTGTTTTTAATGATTCTTTACTGCAGTAGGCAGTCAACCTATTTTTCTTAAACTACAAAACACTTAATCTGCTATTACTAATACTCAGTCTTCTAATTAGCAAAATACTAGTTCAATTTTTACCTCTAGGCATGGTTTTATCTTCATTTTTCTTTTTCTTAAAACTGACTTCCTTACCTGCATGAAATTATTTTATGTTACCAATTAAGGGAGGAGCTGCTTTGATAATTCTTTTCTTTTCTTTTTTTTTTTTTAATATATTTTATTGATTTTGTACAGACAGGAAGTGAGAGATATAGTTAGAAACATCGATGAGAGAGAGTCATCGATCAGCTGCCTCTTGCACACCCCCTACTGGGGATATGCCCGCAACCAAGGTACATGCCCTTGACCGGAATCGAACCCAGGTCCTTCAGTCCCCAAGCTGACGCTCCATCCACTGAGCCAAACCGGTTTCGGCTGCTTTGATATTTCTTAAGAAAGCATTTCAGGAACAAGGTAAGCTATGTTCTAATAAATGCAATAAACATCTTACTTCATCAGCAAGTTTTCGGTTAAAAATCCTTGACTCCTCCAGTGGTGACCAGATCTTGATGTCATAATCTATGCCAGACGAGGCTAGAACTAGAAACAAAAAGTACAGTTAACATAAACTCAGAACACATGCATTTATTCTAGCTATGTACACAGACACGTGTGTGTGTGTGTGTGTGTGTGTATGTATACAATGTGTTTGTAGGGTACAGACGCAGGCATATGTACATATACATCAGGGCCTCAAATACAGTCGTTCTGTTTAATGTCTTTTCACTGTGCCACTGATGAGATGCTTAAGGAACTTAACCTTGTTTATAACCATTAGCTTATGATAGAATTGGTTTTGTTACATGTTGTTTCACTTAAAGTTGCATATCCTATCTATGACGTTCAGTGAGGACTTCCTGTGTGTATATCACAGCAAAGGTGAGCTGCAGTGGAAATGTACTGATGCATGTGTTAACTGAGAACATTATTTTGAAGATTTCCTAAAAGCCACTCTAGAATATCAATTCAAGACTATGGGCAATTTCCAATGGAAGGCAAGAGCACACCGGTGAGCCTTGCAGATTCCGTTTGGATAAGTAGTGAGAAGTTCAATCGGCCAAACCTCTTAGGGCTAAAACAGAAGAAATATTAGAACACTCTTTAACCTACTTCACCATACTTTCTGCCCAAAGCAGGTTGTAAGTGTGCTTTGGTTTAAACCCAGACAGAGACAGAAGTGGCTCCTGAGGCTGCTCCAGACAATGCGGAGTTTTGGATGTGAACGAGAACACGCTGGGGTGATGAGCACACTAATGATTCCTAGCCCTTGCCTTAGGCATGGTCATCTTACTTGGGTCAAATGGATGTGGCTGCAGGCAGTTCACCACGTGATTGTCAGCCTCCAGAAGCATTAAGTGCTCGGCGGTATGACGATCCCAGATGAATATATGGCCGCAGTCAGAACCACTCATCACAAAGTTAGCACCCCAGAAATTGGCTTCTTTTATCTAAGGTTTAAGAAAATAAAGTTATAAGGAAATTCAAATCACAGTAATTAAAATGAAGACTTATTCTATTCTTGTGTTAAAAAAATTAATTGGCTTAGAAAATAAAACACAAATTGAAGAGCATCCTGGTCTTTTAGTATCTACAAATCCTGGTAGACTTGCCAGCAAAGAGAACCCGGCCTTCAGTAATGACTAGTCCCCCACAAGGACAGGGATGTGTTTTTGTTCAATACTGTGTTTATCGTGCCTGTAACGGCTCTTAGCACACAGTAGGTGCTGAATTAATTAACTGCTAAATGAATGAATGAAATTTCTGGGTTTTTGACAGTATAACAAAAAGTACCAATCTTTTTCTTAGTTCTTTGAAGTTCTCATGATTAAGAAGAAAAGATATAAACACATGTACTTTTATGAAGCAATGAGACAAAGGAATAGACAGTTGGAATAGTTATAATGACATTTTTTTTTCAATGAATACATACTAATAAACCATCAAAATCTTTGTGCTTCAGATCGGATTCTCCAATCATTTTATCTGCAGCTGTCACGCTGCTATTTTTGGGAGAGCAAAAGAGGAGAACCCGTTCTGTTCTTACTTGAAGCTATTATTTTACTTGCTTATCTTTTTTTTCTTATTCCAGCCCCTAATTATTTTCCTCTAAAATTTTAACCAGCAAAATGCAAGAAATGTAAATTGGTTACAGTATTATTTTTTTGAATGATTAAATTGTTACTACCACTGATTTCTATAGAGAGCTTATTATTTCCCTAAAGTAAGAAAGCAGTTTAAAACCGATTCTATAGATACGTTTGAGAACTCAGTGAATGTGAGAACAGCACTTTCTATAAAGAAATGGTTCAGAATCACAGTTCTGACACACTAGCCACCTCCCAATATTCACTTAGTAGGTGACGGATGTAGCACTGGGCGCACAGATGTGGGGACTGTAAAAACTGGAAAAGACCTTAGAGATCATCGGATCTATTCTGTTCAGTTCACAGATGAGGAACTTGTAAGTTCAGGGAGCAAAGTGACTAAAACCAACCTTGACTTGTCATCTTAACGGGGTGATGATAAAAGCAACCTGACTATATTTCTCAATGAATCCGATTTCATATAGCCAAACCCTTCTCTCCAAAACAATCTACTAGAAAAGTACAAGTGTGAGAGCGCAAAGCAGCAGCACTAGTTACTTGTACAAGCTAAACATTTAAACTCTACAATAATTCCTGGGTAAAGTTTCCTTAAAAAAACTATTGATCTCTCCTGATAAATCACAGGACTAGAAGAGATAACCATGAAGGTGCCAGCTATACTGGAGCCACACTGGCAATATAGGAGGATAATTGTTATGCAAAAACAGTCATGCTATGAAAGCGCACATTCTGTAAAGAATGCCATGAGCACTTGGTACCATTGTCCTGGAGTTGCGATGGCCCTTATAAACCATCTTCACTAGTGGCCTTCTAATGTTCAGAGTGTCCAGTTCTTCCATTTCCTTCCTTTCTTTCCTCCGCCTGAAAAACTCCTGAATTCGGGCAACAGCAGAGCGTCTATGAGTTACATGTGAAAAGAAAAGAACAGAAGTAAGTGAAAAACACTCACAGGCTCCTGTGGAATCAATGATGCACATTTAAGTCAGTAAGTCAGAAAATATGTAGACTACATATTATCTCAGTAAGGCACCCCACGGAAAGCATCAAAAGGCAAACATGACAGTGGGATTCCACGAGACTAGTTGAGTTACTATACAAGATGTTTTAGTGAATGGGTCACTTAGAGATTCGGTCCTGGCTAGGACGGTAAGGGGAGTAGCATGCGGCACACGGGAGTTCAAAGGGCTATATTATAAAAATGTAATACAGACAAATTCGTGTGCAGTTTTCCACAAATAAAACAAGTCCTATGGTCCATGCCATTTTTCCTCTCTACTTTAGGAAATGTAAAAGGCATAAATAAAAACCAAAAGAAATTAAGGGTAACATGTAATAGCAATAGATAAACATATGTTTTGAGGTTTTGTTTAAAGATGTTCCCAGCAAAGAACAGATGAGTCAAGAGAAAAGAGAATAAATATTAACATAGGTGCAATAAAAAAAGACCTTCCCAGAGCATCTAAGCTATATGGACTCCACGGTGGAATACAGATTTGGGGCAAGTGAGGCAGACTTGACTCTCCTAAGAGTTCAGCTGATGACTAGAGCTGGAGACTAAAGACTGATTTACTTATTAGAAGAAATTTGTCCTAACACATGATACTACTTAATAAGTTTCTTTGTCTGAATACGTTATTTAAAACATTGTGTTTCAACATGTAATAGACCAGAAATCTAAAATATATAAAAAGTCTATTAAGTCAGTAAGAAAAATGAACATTGTAACAGAAAAATAGGCCAAGGACATGAGTAGAAAAATTACAGAAGAAATGAATGGTTAGTAAATATGTGAGAAGATGCTCAGCCTTACTAATAATGAGATAATGATAAAACAATCTGATCTATTAGATGAACAAAACTTCTGTCAGTGAGTGGCAAGAATGCAGGAAAACAGGCATTGGTGCTGGGAGTTGAAAGCGGTTCTCTAAGTAAAAAGAGAGTGCACTCTTTTATTGTAAAATTTTCTTTGAACACATATACATATATATGAAGAACACCAAGCAGCAAACAAATATTCCTTAAAAGCCTACTGTTTGCAAAGTTGTTTTTGAGATTACCATTTCTTTTATGATTCATTATACTAACTTGGTGTATGATTTAAAATTCATAAGATATTAATATGTATGGGAAATTTCAGAAGTAAACTCTTGGGCAACCACTAAAAGAATAAAATAAAAGTATAATTGATATGCCAAGAAAGGAAAGAAAATGGGTGCCTATAAAATGCTGAGTTAAAATCACAAAAGGCAGAAAATGAGTGGAAGACAAAAATAGGAATGAGGACAAGGGCAGGAAGAGACTGCCTTTCCTTAGAAATTTCCCAGACCTTCTCTCTGGAAGAATCAACTGAGGCAGAGCAGGAGTCTAATCTCTTTCCCTCTGAGGGAGGTAAGGGTCACATTTCTGCTTATCAGGTTCACCAGTTCATAATAATATCCACTTCAATGGTTAAATGTGACTCATTTAACGCAACATGATATTTTTTAGTTGCAATCTTCATTGTAAGAGCAGAAATTGGCTTTGAGTACTTGGGATAAAAAGTATAAACCAGAAATTCAAAAAAGCCCTGAAACAAATTCCATTTTATTGTTATTTAACTAGAAAGTGACAATTGGCAACTGACCAATTTGCTAAAAGTTACTTCAAACATACCTTAATGTGAAAACAGCCTAGAAACACCAGCATAAAAGCAAAAACGATTTGAGACATAACAGGGGATTTCTTAGTTTTTGGCTTATTTTGTATTCCCCATGGGGAACTCTACCATTGTTGTATTCCTGATTGTTGCTATATATTGTGTCATATTCCACTTTCTTTCAGGAACAAATGGTAAATAATAGGGATGTGCCACCAGAATAAGGTACCAAGTTCATTTAGTCAGTATACCAGGTTTTGTGTGGATAAATAATGGTTTAATGTCAGATTTTAAAATGTACCCCCGTGTTAGTCTTCAGGTTGCAGAAGTGTTTGAGAGTTGTGTATTGTCTTGATGTGTTGACTTATTACGTTATTAAATATTTGTAAGAATACAGCTTTCTTTTTAAAAAATCAGAATCTTTATGAACAGAATTAGACTCAAGTCCATTTTTAATGATCTCAAAAAAATGAGATAATGACGAAAAGTTGCTAATTGTTATCCCAAACAGCTTTAAAAATACCCTACATTGCATTTCTCAATAACGTAGTCAAAGCAAGTTACCAACGTTAAAGTACATCATTTTAGTTGTAGTCGCTTTGGCATACGACACACTAGACGTGAGCATCCGTTAGGTGTGCACACAGGACATTTCCTTCATTCTGTCCCCATGCAGTCATGCAGCTACGACAGTTCGTGAAAAGCAACCTGCTTTACAAATCTTAGCCCTGAAGAGTTCAGTACGTTCCAGGGGTATTAACTGTTAATAGGAAAGGTGGTTAGCTGTGGAAAGGACGACCTGGCAAATTCATCGTAAGAAAAAAAAAAAAAAAGAATGAAGGAACATACTGAATTACCTCATTATTCTATCACCTATTGTTGTTCCTCTGATAATAAATCTAGTGAAGGGAACACAATAAAGTCACTCACAGACCTCAGAGAACCGGATATGTAAAGCATCAAGGTCACCATTTCTTCCAAACATCTCAACCTTAAAAAACCTTTGCTGCTCTTTGTGATTTAGGGTATTACGTGAGAATGTCATTCAACTAACTAGTTGAATGAATGGTTGAGGAAATGAAGGAAGCAGAAACACTCACTGAAGGCAGATTAGAAGGAAGATCCTGCACTTAACTCCTCTCTCTGTCTTTTAAACAGGTTAGAAACCAGCCCTGTTCCAGTGGAGGGACCTGCCAGGACTCAGATCTTCCATTCCATCCCCTGGGCACCTGGGAGACCCCTCGGGGCTGAGCTGCTCTTTGGGAAATAACTAATTAAGCCCCGAGTTGACTCACTGTCCTAACCAGAAGTCTATATAACAAGGGAGCGAAGGACAACACAGCTTTTAATGCCCTGGAACACTGTTTCTTCTCTATGATTATTCTTTTTTCTCTGCAATTTTCTTTAAACTGTTAACCGGAGAGTTCCCTTTTTAATTACGCAAACTCTTTCACTAGGACGTGTCAGTACGTCACACCCGGAGGACGTAATTTCATATTATTTTTTTTATTTATACTTAATGAAAATAAATGAAATATATATATATATATATATATATTTTCGTTTATTTATATATATAAAGCACAAAGGAAAATACAAAATTACAAAAAAAAATAGAAAAGAATACCGACAAAAAAAAAATGGACACGTCAAATTAAAAAATTATAAATTTTACAAACAATGATAAAGATTACAAAAAATAGCCGAAACCGGTTTGGCTCAATGGATAGAGCGTTGGCCTTCGGACCTAAAGATCCGGGTTTGATTCTGGTCAAGGGCATGTACCTTGGTTGCCGGCACATCCCCAGTGTGGGGTGTGCAAGAGGCAGCTGATCGATGTTTCTCTCTCATCTCATCGCTATTTCTAACTCTCTATCCCTCCCCTTTCCTTCCTCTCTGTAAAAAATCAATAAAATATTTAAAAAAAAGATTACAAAAAATATATACCATCCCTCTCGGGGCGCAACATATATTTCAAGGACGTATTCATATGTCCTACCCATTCCTGATATTGTTTACGTTTGACGTATTTATAGGTTCCGCTCGGTTAACAGGTTAATAAAGAATAAACTTGAATCATTAGAAATACTGAAAGTGATTTTATGATGACTAATTAGATGATGGCAAATTTACAGTATGTGAAGAATTTTGGCTTCCAATAGGTAACTGGAACCAAATTTCTATGCAAATAAATACTTTTTAAAAGTCATTAACAGGCCGAAACCGGTTTGGCTCAGTGGTAGAGCGTCGGTCTGCGGACTGAAGGGTCCCAAGTTCGATTCTGGTCAGGTGCATATACATTGGTTGCGGGCACATCCCCAGTACAGGGTGTGCAAGAGGCAGCTGGTCGATGTTTCTCTCTCATCGACGTTTCTAGCTCTCTCTCTCTCTCCCTTCCTCTCTGTAAAGAAATCAGTAAAATATATATTTTTAAAAGTCACTAATAGGCTTAGAGGGTTAATGTTTGTATTTTGGAGTCTGTAACACAGCCTATTCTCAGGAAGCTTACTTAGATGCCCCCAGTTCCGAGCAGGGAATTCCTGAACTTTGCAGGTGGAAGAGCTACTGGCTAGGCCTCTGCCCTTTAAGATGAATTCGGCCCCTTGAAGACACTTTACATAAAAACAATCCACCCACTCCCAGGCATGTGTGTCTACTTCTAAACCCAGTACATAAAATCACTACGGGATACACATACTATTTTTATGTATTGTTTTATCAATATCACTTTTATTTCTTCCTTCACTTTAGTTTCACTTACTCTTCTATGTTCCTGCCCCAGGCCAAGTTCACAGGGACCTAATATGTGGGAGTCATACTTTTCATTGTTCTAAACTCTGGGGATCTGCCAGTCACGGTGTTTTACCATATACTCTAGCCTGGTTCTCTACCAGAGTGACTGGCTACAAAGGGAAACAGCAAACTCTGGTTTTTGGACCTAATTCTGCAGCTAAGAAGAGTTTTCGTATTTGTAAATGGTGACATTTTAAATGATTATACAAGGACCTACATAGCAGCCTCCATTTTGCCTCTTGGCCAGCAAAACCTAGGAGATTCACGCTCTGGCCTTTGAGGGAAAGGTCTGTTGACCTCTGCTATAGGTTCCAGTTCTGTTTACACCGAAACTAGCTGTAGTTAATAAGAGCATTCCATTTTAAAATAGCCATGTTAGTTGTTAAGGTCTTTATTTTCTGAGACATTTCCTCTCATGCTTAATCTCAGCCCAAAAATAAAAACCAAGGTCATATTTATTTAACCAAAATTTAAGAATACAAATCTTTAAAAAGATATCATTACTCTGCATTGCAAAGAACTGTTTTGATATTTTTATTAAATGTTTGTCCAAAATGGCTTGGCTATCAACTTTTTAGGTTTCATTTTTAAAAATTAAATTTGGGCTCTGGCCTGTGTTACTCAGTTGGTTGGGGCATCATCTCATAAAGTGAAAGGTTTCGAGTTCAATCCCCAGTCAGGGCATGTATGGGGGACAACCAATCAATGTTTCTGTTTCTCTATCCTCTATCTCCCCCTTCCCCCTTTCCTTTCTCTTAAACAACAACAACAAACAAACAAACAAAAAACAAGCCCTGGCTGGGCTGGTGTGGCTCAGTGGATAGAGCATCATCCCGAGGACTGAGGGGTCCCAGGTTCAATTCCAGTCAAGGGCATGTACCTGGGTTGCGGGCACATCCCCAGTAAGGGAGTGTGCAGGAGGCAGCTGATCGATGTTTCCCTCTCATTAGTATTTCTGGCTATCTCTCTCCCTTCCTCTCTATTAAAAAAAATCAATAAAAATATATTTAAAAAATCAGTAAGTATGTCCTCAGGTGAGGATTTAAAAAAAAAAAACACAAATGTAATTTGGGACAAAAGAAATTATGAGATCTACTATGTAATTCTTTATAGAAATTAAAGTACAGACCTAAATACATACTTCCACCATTTTTAATTTCAGACCATTTTTCTACCCTAACCAAACTAACCTTGATCAGCTTCTCTGTAAGGCATGCACACTTTAACTGGGCATCCTATCCACTTGTGAAATGTATCCTGAGACTTCAAGAACTGAATTTTTTACAACAGAGCTTTGGGTCCTTTGTCCCTTCAGAAATAAATTCTCAAAAATCATATGCCTACTTACAAGCTGGTAAATGATTCTTTCCCATGTTTCTAAGAAGCAAAGGGTCTTACCTTAAACTTTCTCACTTTAGAATAAAAATCAACATAGCTATTCCTCTGAATTCAGAAGATGGCAGCAGTCTCAGGATGAAGAGCCCATAGAAAGGGCAGAGATAGTAAAGTATATTTTATACAGGTAGCTCAAGACTTAAGATGGTGCTATGGAAGTTAGGAACCTTAAAAACTACTTAGATGAAGGTCAGATGGAAGGTTTTTCACCATTTACAAATTTTTGGTAATTAGTTGGGAAAGAATAATTCAAAGAAAATTCCTAAATATCAAAGAAAAATTGATGAAACTGTGAAACAGTGGTCATAAACAGTTTGGCATCACATTCATATGTACATCTTTATAGAGCATGGTATTTCATTTCGTAAGTTTAATAAACTGTTTTCCATATTTTTATAAGTGGCTTGTGTACTGTCCTCCGTTCTTCAAATGAGTTTCTCTAAGGTTAAGGATTTTATCCTTCAGTGGCTCTCCCATGTCCTACAGAATAAAACAAAGTACCATGTTTCCCTGAAAATAAGACATCCTCCGAAAATAAGACCTACTTACAGGTTTCCTTCTGAGTAAAATATAAGGCATCCCCCCGAAAATAAGGCTCCCCCAGGCTAAACATGAGAGATTTGGTCCACTGATTCTGAAAGAAATGGAGTCACAAGAAATTCACCAGGAAATTCAGGAATTGGATTGTTATGACGATGTTCCAAAAGATGATGACATGATTGTCACTGAATAAATGAGTAAATTCTTGATACTGTAGGATTCACAGTTTATCTGGTTTGTGTTGACAACTACCGTACTACCGTACCGTATACAGGTAATAAATTTCCTTTATTTTCATTTAATAATAAATGTGTACCATATTCTTATTCATGGAAAAATAAGACATTCCCTGAAAATAAGACCTAGTGCATCTTTGGGAGCAAAAATTAATATAAGACACTGTCTTATTTTCGGGGAAACAGGGTACTCTGTTTTTAAAAAAATGCACTTTAGGTCTAGAATATAGAAAACCCATGATTTCTCAAGTACCTCAGATTCCTCAAGTATAAAGCACACTTGGTAAAAAAATGTGTTGTAATTAGCCCGGACAGAAGCTGTTAAATAATTATGATTTTCTGCAAGTGTCTAGTATCTATTAAAAATACAATTTCTTATTTAAGCAAACAAATCTGGAAAGTTATATAGTATGTTTTATTTAAAAGTGGATAATTTTATTTTTCATTATGATCTTAGTATTGTTTTTGTTATTTATGTACAGAAAAAAACAAGGACATGTGTCCTCAAGAGGCCTTAAACATACAGACTTAAACACAACTCTCACTACTCTCCACCTAGGTTTTAGAAACCATCAATGTGATTTTCTAAATGTGCTATGCCTGCTAACCTTGTGGGACTCCCTCTGGGTACAGAAAGTGTTAGTTGTCTAAAACATATGGTAAGAATGCTGAAGACTAATGTGGGCAGGTAGAGATGTATGATTAATCTTCAAGTACAAATATAGAGTAAAGTACCTGACCATGTTAGGAATTCAATTCTTTTTTTTAAAATATATTTTTTACTCGAGGCCTGGTGCATGAACTTGTGCACCAGTAAAGTTTCTTGGCCTGGCCTGTGGGATCAGGCCAAAACTGGCTTTCCAACATCCCCCGAGGGGTTCTAGATTGTAAGAGGGTGCAGGCGAGGCCAAGGGACCCCACTGGTGCATGATTGGGGCCAGGAAGGGGGCGCCAGGGAGGGACTGTGGGAGGGACCGTGGGAGGGCTCCAGGGCATGTACAACCCATCTTGCTCAGTCCTGATCGGCTGTGCCAGAGGGCAGTGCTCCAAGCTGACCTACCAGTTGGAGCATCTGCCCCTGGCGGTCAGTGCATGTCATAGTGGCTGGTCAACTGGTTGACTGTCTGCCCCCTTGTGGTCAGTGCACATCATAGTGAGCAGTTGAGTGGTCTTAGCATATCATTAGCATATTACACTTTGATTGGTTGAATCAATAACCAGACAACTGGACACTTAGCATATTAGGCTTTCATTATATAGGATTGATTTCAGAGAGGAAGGGAGAGGGAGAGATAGAAACATCAATCATTGATCGGCTGCCTCCTGCATGCCCCACACTTGGGATCGAGCCCGAAACATGGGCACGTGGCCTGACCAGGAATCAAACTGTGACCTCCTGGTTCACAGGTCAGTGCGCAACCCCTGAGCCATGTTGGCTGGGTAGCAATTCATTCTTTATCATGGTTATATTTGTTATTTGGTGTAATTTTTCAGTCTCTAAATTAAGTTACTAAAATTTAGTATAAATCAGAGAAAAATAATGTTCTCAAAACAAGAACTGCTATCACACTACCTTATCAGTGTCTACAGAAAAGCAGATACACTGAAGAGTAAAAAGTATCCAAAAACCTGCTAAAGGACAGGATGTCCACCAGGCAGTATGATGGCTAAATATACCCGCCTTCACACTAGGCTGCTGGGCGTTCCTCCCTCCCCTCTGCAAGCTGAGGAGCGGCCTCAGAGTCAGAGAAACGCGGAGACTGTGCTCCCTCTTCATGCACTCTCTGCTTAGAGAAGGTACATGTGAAATGACTTTGTTTGAAAAGCTCCCTAAGTTTACATTACTAAGACATCCTTAGAGAAAGCAACTGTCCAAAATGGAGACTCTTTTATGTGACTTCGAAGAAAGACTTGTGAATTATACTTTTTACAGTTCATTTCAATTAAAAATGTACCAACCTGTCCCCAGGTCCTGCTCGATACCTGGCGCCTGGGATCAGGACTGGGTCGTCATCACTGTCATCGGTGTCCTGGAGAGCAGAGTCTGTGGCTGACGTTTCCTCGGGAGGCACGGGCCCCACAGCTTCGGTCTGTGTCTTAGGCTCAGCATCAGGGCTACTGGGATGGGCAGTGCTGTCAGCACTGGTTTGATCCGAAGTCCCTGGTTCCCAGCCTTTCTCAGACAAAGCGGTGTCTTCTGGAACCCCACAAGGACTATCAGGATTGAAGTCGTTCCTTTCTCCTGAGCTGGACTCTGACGGCTCAGATGAGAACTTGTCTGATTGTGCTGTTGGAAAGTAAAGTAGTAACAGATGGTCATGTTGGCAACCTTGACTATTTTATCTAACTCCAAAGCAAACACAGACATTTTCCAATATGAAGTATCTATCTATCTATCTATCTATCTATCTATCTATCTATATAAAATCCTAAGCAACTGTTCTGTTCCACTGTTCTCTATGACAGTACTGACCACAAGGGGGCAGATGCTCAATGCAAAAGCTGCCCCTGGTGGTCAGTGTGCTCCCCAGCGGGAGCGCCACTCAGCTGACCGATGGGCGCCTGACGCCGGACTCACAGCTGGCAAGGCAAGTGTAGCTGCAGCGGCGCAGGCCTCTCCAGTGGACACTCCCTGTGTGCGCCCCTTCCCCATCCGGATCAGGATCAGGATCGAGACTGGCATTGGGACTGCCTGGGTGCAAGCCTGTGCCCGCTTCTCAGCCATGGGCATGCCAGCACTGCCCTAGGACAGGCGCGTGGAGACCGCAGCAGAGCGGCAGCAAGTCTACCGAGCGGCGCAGTGGCAGGCGCAGTGGGGCTGGGATGAGCGGAGCAGCCTGGCGCCGGGCCCGGGCCGGGCTCGGGCTCCTCCCCAGCAGCTGCCGCTTCACGCAGTTACATCCCTTGGGGGATACTGAACTGCCCGTTTCAGCCTGATCCCCGCAGGCCACGCTGAGAGACCCCACTGTGCATGAATCTGTGCACCGGGCCTTTAGTTCTATTTACTTTCTAATATAAACTAAAATATTCCCTAAGTGGAGGGGAAATTCCACAACACATCTATTTGGAAATTGCCTCTGACTCTAGGAGACTGACACCTGAAGCAACTAGAGAGAAGAGCTCACCTGTGTCTGCTTGGCTCTGGACTGTGCCTTCTGCAGAGGCACCTTCCTGGGATGTGCTCACACCCTCTGAGGCCTCTTCAGGAGCTTCTGGGAAATAAACCAAATGATCAGTAAATCCACATTATTTTTTGTTTTAATCCTCACCTGAGGAAATTTTTTCATTGATTTTCAGAGGGAGTGTGGAAGGGAGAAAGGAGGGAGGTAGGGAGAGAGAAAGACACTGATGTGAGAGACACACATCGATGGGTTGCCTTCCACATGCACCCTGACTGCAGCTGGGGATCAAACTGCAACCAAGATATGTGCCCGTGATGGGAATCAAACCCATGACCATTTTGTGTGTAGGCTTATGCTCTAACCACTGAACATAACTGGCCAGGGCCCAAACCGTTTGTAGGAAAATAACCACCAACTTAATACTCCAGCCCTCTTATATATAAGTAGTTCTTAACCCTTTGGAGGCCGTGGAAACTAGATTCTCAGACGAGCCTCGCCTCAGTATGACACAAACACAAACGTGCACAAATACGACACCCTCAGGAGGGTGCCCAGCTGTCCTCAGCCCCTTCCAGAGACACCAACCTTTGGGAACTAACTCTACGTGAGAACATCTGGTGACAATGATCCTCACAGCCAAGATGACCTTATCTTGCTTGTTTCTAATCGTCACAAAAGCCAAATTTAATACAGAGTATTGTTAAGCCCCTGAAACATTTGGCATAACCTGAACTATCATGAACCAATAGTACAGCTGAGCCTACTTTAAATTCTGCTTTGTCCATTGAAAATACTTAATTCTGGGATTTAACTCTAAGACCCACGAAGGATCCATTTTTTATTCCTAACTGGATAGCTGCTTACCTAACTGGACAGTTGTCTTACACATATTTAATTCTTGTGAACTGTTACACTACAGCATCTGTTCACTTCTTAAGAAACAGAATTCATTTATTCCTTCATTCATCAAATAATCATTGATAATCAGCTGTTTAAAGCTCTTTGCTAGACTCTAACTTTCATATAATCCTGCAAATTGTCCCCTCGACAGTCGTTTGACTGCGAGTTCACCCGCTTGCTATGACGTGCGCTGACTCCCAGGGGGTGGCACCAGACATGGTAGGTGGCGGCAATGCGGGGCTGGAAGCGGGCAACAGCCCTGATGGCCCGACGAGAGCAGGACCGCAGCAGGATGGTGGAGCATGTGATTGGGGGGCACCAGGTCAAGGCGGGTGTGAGCGGGGGCCCAATCGCCCACAGATGACAACCAGTGGCGATGGTGGGGGGCCCGGCCCTGATTGATTGTCCCGCAGGAGGGAAGGTGGAGCAGGTGAGGGGGAGGTGCCAGGCCAAGGCGGGGTGCCAGGCGAGGCTGTGGGGCTGCGGGTGCAAGCTGGGGCTGCAAGGGTGAAGGTGCCAGCTGGGGCCCAATCTCCGCAGGTCATCCTGAGGCACCCCACCTGTGCACAAATTCGATGCACCAGACCTCAAGTGTTATATAAAAATATTCTAGGAAAGGATTCTGAAAAAGTCCTTAAATGGCACTTGTTGTATGAAACAAGATTCACTCATAACTCATTTAGATCATATTCTTTCTTTCTTTTCCTCCATAAACCACATACACACTGAAAAAAATCAAGACAGATACTCTGAATTCCACCGCCTGGTATAAAACAGCAGGTGATCCAAACTGACATTGACAGTGCACACTGTCAGAGCTGTGACCATGTCTCCTGGCCATTTGTCCTCAGAGGGAAACTGGGCTGCACTCTGATGCCCCATCTGAAATGCTGACATTATGTGACTTCATAGAGACTCCTTTATGTGACCTCAAAGACAGACCTGTGAATTATATTTTTCACAGTTCATTCCTCTATCTTTCAAATGTCCTTCCTGGTGAACCCGTTACCTATTTATCAACAGGAACAGCTAGACTAGAGGAAAAAGTAACTCATTAAAAACAAGAAACCAAAGGGCACCACTGAGGGATCAGAAAAATGGGTGGACATCCATCACTGGGGGTTTGATGACAAAGCAGTCACAGCTCACCTCTCTCGCTATCTTCTGCCGGAGGCGGCTCCGAGCTCTGTGGGACCAGGGACTCCTCCTGACCCTCCGGTTTGCTATGGGTCCCGTTCCCTCGAGAACTGGAGGATGTACTGCTCCTGTCATCAAAACAAAGCGAGTGGTCCCACAATAAGTCAATAATTAACAAAAATTCAGGCTCAGATAAAATGTAGGGTGTACTATTTTAATAGTACTTACAAAATACCACTTTTGATAAGGTGACTACTCTAACCTACTTATCTTAAAAAGGAGCCCTAGAAATACAAAAGGACCGCTTCCACAGTTTTAATGCTTCTATGATCGGCTTCACATTTCTACCCAGCTCTCTCTTGAACTTCATAACTTACATTGTCTCCTTTCTGTTCACCCTAATCCTTACTGATTCTACAGACTTTGATCATATGCCTGATTTGTTGTTCTAGGCTTATATTTTACTTTTTTTCCTAGGCTACTTTAAAGTTAATACTTTAGAAAAGGCTAGACATTTCTTTGGTCTTTGCACTGCCCTCTGTGGACCACTTCCAGTTCGGACTGCTGTTCAATATGGTAGGTGACTGGGCACCAGTTTGTAGAAGCAGAAGACATTTTCTGGGTTAGTTTACTACCCACCTGATGATGGCCATAATTCTGTTAGCATTTTTGGTGAGAGCAGAATGCTAGACCAATTTAAATAAACAACTTAAATGAATTTCTACGACAACCAATCATGGCATCACATATTATAGAGAGGGAATTGAGTGGGAAAGAAAATAGGGGAAAATGTATCTGACTCAGATTAAAATTAAATTAACAGAAATGTGACAATTTCTCTAATTTAGAATAAATGTGAACAAGGAAATGAAACGTAAGAGTTATAATAACCTAAAAACCATTAATTACAGACAAGTATCAGTGACTCAGTAAACAATACAAATTATCATGAGATTTTTGGCCAAGATTTTATAAAAAATGCTTTTGGGCTAATTACAAAAGTCAATTCGATTTTTTTAAAAAGGGCATCCATGTATAATATGGAATTAAAAAAAAAAAAAAAGAATGTGTATCCTTCTGGGTATATTCCCAAAGAAAAATGTCAAAGAACAGGCAGTGGTGTCATTTCAGTAGCATTATTGTCAGTGATTCTTCTGTGCTTTTCTGTAAATTTTGAATTATTTTTTGCAATTAATATACATTTCTTTTTAAACAGAAAAAAGTATATAGTCACTTGGGTAAAGTGAAATTAATGTCATATTCTACTGAGAAAGCTATGACACAGGAATAAATAAAATGCTCATGTATAATAGTTATGATGATTAAAACATCATGCCACTGATGTAGGAATTGAGAGGCATTAGTGGAAAAAACAAAGTAACAAAGTAAATAAATTCAGCATATGTTAATATGGCATTTTAAATCACAGAGAAATGAAGCGATTGCTCAATAAGTGGGACTGGGACAAAGGAACCAACATGTGGAAAAATTACTGAGCTATAGCTCTGTAGTACACTTTATGGAGAAATAAGTTATAGAAGGACCAAACATATAATCTTTGATATAAAATCATAGAAATTAAGAGGAAAACAAGAGAAAGCTTTCTCCCTAATCCTGGGAAGGACAGACTTTTACAGGCATGAGCTCACAGGCTGTAACCTTAGAGCAAAACTACCATAAGCTGAAAGACACAGCAAACTGGGGGAAATATCTGCTACAAAGGGAAGTCAAAAGTATCCCCCCCACTGACTCCTATAAACACCTCTTGTAAATCAAGAAGAAAAAGGCAAGCACCACAGGAGAAAACTGCCAAGGACCTGAAAGGCAGTTTACAAAAGATGGTTCTTGCAGCTCAGGATTCTTTAGGGCTTGTCAATGTGCCAAGTGTCATGTGCTTTCCTGTGGTGGTCTCACTAACTCTACAAGCACCTCTGAAGGAGTTCTATTAAATATGCCCATTTTCAAGTGAGAAAACTGGAATCCATGGGCTCGAATGACTCATTTGTCCTCAAAGAAACTAAACTAAGAATAGGACACTCTGTGGCAGAGATGAAAAAAAATTGCATCCTTTCTTGATTTTTTTTTTACAATGATATTGAATACTCTCATAATCAGAAAAAAAGCTAATTACTTCTTTGATAAAGAAATAAGAAACTGGTGAGTAAGAGAATATAATTCAGTCAGTTGTTAGAGACGGAAAAGTTCAAAAGAAGAGGGACTGGATCTTTAAAAAAAAAAAAAAAAAGTGCTCAGATGAGATTCTTTATAAGAAACCAGCCCCTCTGTTCAGAATTATGAGAATAGAAAAGACAAACAGAATAAGGATGATAATCTGTGATCTTAAATTACATATTAAGAGAAAGGGCCATAGATACCTAATTTTAAAAAGCAGAGGTCAAATGCTAAGGCTCATAAAGAAATTCTATTGACTGCACCTTCAAATACATAATCCAGAATCCAGTCTCCTCTTACTCCTCCCTGTGCCCGTCCTGCCCCCGGCACCACCGCCTTTCACCTTGCTAGTGCTTCAGCCTGGCCTCTGATCATGGTCCCATCTCTACCGATGGATGACCTATGTCTACACAGCAACCAGATATCCGCTATCGTTCAAATGTCCTCCTCACTTAGTCGGCTGTTCATGAAAAGAAAATGGCTCTTTTCTGCCATTGCTCTCTCCTTTGGTCACTCCCCTCTGGCTACACATGTATCTTCCCTTACAGATCCTTACACATAGTAGGTCTGCTCCTACAGAGCCTTGTGCTAGCTTTCTCTCTGCTCTTCCCCAAGCTGTGCATAGCTCACTCCTCCTCATCCTCCCAATGCTGCTGCCCACCCTGTTAACCACCCTCACCTTTTCTTCCAGAGTACTTAGTACTCTATTTATTATATGTATTATCTGTCTCCTCAGATATGTGAGTTCCTACAGGACAGAAATTTTTTCCCCCTACTTTTTTCACTGATGCACTCCCCATATCTACAATAGTGTCTGGAACATAAAAAGTATTCTATAATATTTGAAAATATTATTTAATCACAGGTTTTAATGCAAAATACATACACATGTAAACACAAAAGAAACCAGTGAATTGGAATACATAAATATTAATATCATATGAACATAGAATTATATATTAATAAACAATATATAATGACATTATATAGTATTTATGCACATTATATATTATATTAATATGTGATTAAGTATGTTAATATATTAATTATGCCAAATAATTAATATATTGGTTATTAAATGATTAATACAATTACTATATATAATACATAGTTATATTAATACATAATTAATGACATATTAGGAAAGATCATATTACTTTTTTATTAATATTAAGTAGCAATAGTAATAAATTTAAATAAAAATGTTGGAGGTAATCTGAAGCAGAAGGCCATGAAACAGTGGGAAAGAATATAAGAAGTCTACATAACTGATTTTTTTAAAAGAGTAAGATTTAACTAAGTTAATGGGAATAAACATAATCAGAAATATCATTAAAGAGAACCTATACAACCATTAAATAAATACAAAGCTCAATCTTACTAGTAATCAATTAAATAGAAACACATGTTATTTTAAAATCAAATATACAAGTTAAAAAAATGAATATATTGAATATTGGCCCAGAGATAGCAAAATGTGTACTTTCATATGCTGCTAGTAAAATGAAATGATACAAGATTCTTTTGAAAGTAATTTGGCAATATCTTTGACCTAGATGTAGTTCATTTCTGGAAACATATCTCAAATCAGTAATCTTAAAGGTAGGAAAAAAGCCTGTAAACAAAGATATTCATTATAATCTTATTTAGTTAAATAAAAAAGGATAAACAAATTCACTGCCCAATTAAAGAGAAATGGTTAAGTGCACTGTAGTACATCTACTTGATGGGCTATATACAGGTAGTAAAATAATATTTGTCAAAGCTAAATAGTAACGTGAATATTTATTATAAACTTAAGTCAAATAAATGCAGGAGAGAATACATTCAACACGATTAAAATTATGATTTAAAACTAAAAACAAAAATGATACACACATATATACACAGGACCCACACTACAAAAAGCTCCAAAGTGCTAGGTTCATTATTTTTACACAAATGGTCTATAGGTGATTAATTCTTTTTATCTTCGTCATTTTCTATCAAAAGGGATATCCCAGAACTAGCAACATCAGCATCACCTGGGAAGTTTCTAGAAATGCAAATTCTCGGATCCCTCCTCAATCTGAATAAACTCTGAGTAGGACCCAGTCCTTTGTTTTAACGAGCTCTCCAAGTGATTCTGAAGCACACATAGCAAAGCAAGGTACAAAGATGAAGTGCTGCAAATAATATCTAACAAAATCCTACAAAATGGCTAAGAACATCTTTACAAAAATATGAACTTACCATTCATCTGTAAAGTTCAGTTTTATTGTGCTTGTAGTTGTTCCTTCTGTGCTGTAGTGCAAACTTAAAACTGGTTCACCTGTCCCTGGTTTGGGGCTCAGCTTTTCATTATTGTTATCTGAAAATTGTGTTTAAAACATTTGAAAAAGTCTCTGAAATACAAGATGACATTTCCTAAAATTTATAAAACTTAAATTAGGCTGTCCTCATCATAATTCTCACATCCGTTATGGTTCTCACTTAAATTCAAGGGCAAGTGTCATAGAAACACGCATATTCCAAAGCGGCACTGCACCCCGTTCTAGCCGTGTGCACGTGACTCCCCTGGATTCAGATGGAAGTCGGGACTGCACTTCATCATAGGGACTCAAAGAATGTTAACATGCAATGACATATGCTATAACTGATACTTTTATTTAACAGAATGCTCATGATCTTCTACCTCAGCTGCTATTGCATCAATAGTAACTACAGGAACACTGAGAGGATGCAAGGGCTCCGAAAGGAAATTCTTTCAAATTCATAGACACAATCTGGGGGCGGAGGGAGAAAATTTCCAGTGCTTTGTAACTTTCTAAAACTCTGTTATTAGAACATATATTTTGGTATATTTAATCTCTTCCTCCTGGCTAATCTTGCAAGAAATTTGATCACTAAATTAGAGAAAAGGGAATTTCCCCTTACAAATCTGTAGGTGACATACCTCTATTTCAAAGAACATAATATTTGCAAAGTGGCAAATAAAATTAAGAAACTCTACAGAAATTGATATAGACCACTTCAAAGCCACCCTCCCAAGTATAGATATTCAAGGACAATATTAAATAGGGCTTTAAATTTTTTTTCCTTTTTATGATGAATAGCAGCTTAGGGGAGCATTAAAATACATAGGGAATATAAATTGCTATGTAATCAAACATGTACCATTTCAGCCAGTGCCTGCGGAAAGAGAACTCTCCTGTAATATAATTGTTTTCTTGATACCAGTTCAAGGAGTGATATAATAGTATAAAGATAAGCTTTGTCTTGTAAGATAACAACAAAAACAATTAACAACTTAACAAAACCCAAACTATTTAGGCTCTGTGGTCCTGAGGTCCACTTTACATTAAGGACTTCCATCTTTTTGAATTCTGCTGGAGACACTGGAGCACTTATTAAGAGAGAATCTCAGAGACCCTCTGTCTAGCTTTGATCATGAGAGAGAACAAGTCACAAGACTTCTAAACAGAACTGCGGTGGAAGGAAAGGGATTCTCTCCAAGAGCTGAGAAATCAGGCTGATAACACTATCTTTACCTTTGTCTCATAAGAAGTCCTCTTCCATAACATCAATTACTATTTGAAAATAAACATGTAAATCAATTCTAAAGCCGAATTCCCAAATGGTAAAATCATTGTAGTACTTGTGTTATGACTTATGTCCTTGATATAAACAGCACTGGAAATAAATTAGCAATCCCTTACAACATCCAAAGATTTGTTATCACACTATTTCATAGGAGGTATTTTGCCAAATGACATTCTGATAAAATAATTAACAGACTTTTAGATTACATAAAATTACCAAGGATGGAACTTTTAAAACATCTATCTTGCCCTTGACCATCTCTGAAATTTTTGATGTTTGTTAGTCATTTGTCCACACAGCTTTCCTGTTTTCTTTAGTTCTGTTGCTGAGATTTTGGTCTCACTGTTGCCGAAGCCATGGTCTCTAGGCATCTGGAGTTGGTGAGGAAGCGGAAGACTGCTGCTCAGGGAAACTGAGTGGCGGAATGGGACTGTTTTTGTGTTGTTGTTGTTTTGTTTTTTCATTATCTCACAAAGTTTTATAAAGTGCTTTGCTATTTTATTTTAAAGAAGGAATAAAAAGAAAACCATGCAGGTGTGAAAGAACTGTAGGACTAAGTTTCCTAGATACACCTTGGTTAGGAAGCCTTGTGAAATTTAAATGCTACTTCAAAGCTTTCCTTTAGAATTAGAAGGGGTTTTAGATTGCATGCTATGACTACAGGAATATAGTAAGCAAAGTTGTCAAGAGGTCAGAATGGTGTAAAAAAACCCTTATTTAAATAGTCAGGCCCCACCACCACCCAAAACCAAGAAGCTCTGGATGGTCACTGTTAACTAAAACCCTCTTCCTTAGGGAATCTACTACAGAGTTACCCTCCACTCTCTCCTGAATATAACCTATATAATGTAAATCATGTCACACACAGTAGAATTCATTTAATTTATAAAATGACTACAGTTGGTGTAAGTTGTTGGGAACTCAGCGGTCTGTGTAAAATTGTCCCACTATCTGGGCAGAATGCACCCCTCTGTCAGCTACACATCTTCGGACTCCCGAATCCAGGCATCTCCCATAGACTGCAATAATCAGGGTGTCTCTGGCCAAACTACTACTTCGCAGCACAGAACCAAGTTTCTCGAAGCGAGGTATGAGTGGGAGTCTCTCTGAGGCCCAGAGCTCACAGCCTCGCCTGCTCCACCCTGCTCTTTCCAGTTCAATGCTCCTCAGCTGGATCATTACAATCCATCAGGTTTAGTTTTCTCTGAAATAAAGTTCCCTGACTTACCAGTAAATTCATTCACAATTTGTTTCTGATAAAGTGCATATTTTAAGCTACAAATGTCTAAGAAAAATCTGCTTTAAAGAGCAAAAATATTACATTTGTTTTTTATCTACTGTATTTGAAAAAAGTATTTATAACCATATTAGTTCTCCCTAATTTGCTTTATTTGTTAGAGGTTGGATCAGCACATTCTAAAAATGTTAGTACTGAAAGCCTTGCTTACATAATGCAGATATATACTACTTAAGACTTCTTTTAAACTGGTAGAGATTTAATTTAAGAGACATAAGGTTAGAGCTTCACCTCAACACACAAACGACACTATCCAAGGCCCCATCATGACAGTAAGTGAATATACTGAGTGCTCATGTCTTGGGAGAAAGATATACTCCTTTTTTTCAATCTTTGTAGCTCCTGTCACCATCTCCACTTTCCAGATGATGAATTTTTCCCCCCAGTTACCTAGTTTCCTGCAACATGAAGTTCCTACTTACTAGACCGATGTGGAAATAGCTTGACTACAAAGTAGAAAATAAGAGTGCTTGAATAAATAACTATTTTGATTCAGAAATAGTTACTGCTGCTATTCCTCAGAGGGCTGCGTAACCATTCCTTCAGCAACACCACTATAACTGATCAACAGCCTGGTAGCCATGCTGTGACTCTGGTGCCACGGAAACACCTTCTTCCGGAGCACTCAGAGACCGCACTGTTTCTTACCCCTTAAAGACATCAGAAGAGACTAAAGCACCTTGGACAGTGCAGTGGGGAAGTCACTATGGCCTTGTCCAACACTGCTAAGACTTCAGGCGCCATTCTATATTGCTTAGTGACTACAGTTATGAAAAACAACCTATGATGTTAGTAGCTCAGCATGCTTTCAATCAAGGTGAATGACACCTAATTAAAATACATGCTTCAGAAGCACAATAATCCTATATTATAAAAGGTTACTGGTCACTATGACGTGCACTGACCACGGGGGGACAGGTGCTCAACGCAAGAGCTGCCCCTGGTGGTTAGTGCACTCCCACAGGTGGAGGCCTGCTCAGCCAGCAGCTGGCTCACAGCTGGCAAGCGCAGTGGCAGGAGCCTCTCCCATCTCCACAGCAGTCGGACATCCCCCGAGGGCTCCGGACTGCGAGAGGGCGCAGGCAGGGCTGAGGGACCCAACCCCGAGTGCATGATGCCCCGCACTGGGCCTCTAGCAACCACATAAAAATGACAATGCAAGTCCTGGAAAGGTTTCATTTTTCAGGGTTAGAAGTGAATAGTCAATAACATAAGATTCTTACAAATTTAAAGGTCCCTTCCAAAAATGGTACAAAAGCCCTTTTGTCAGGTGAATGCATTGGCTCAGAAAGAAATTTCAATATGGGCTGGAACAGAATTTGAAAGCAACTTACTTCAACTTTATTTGTTTAATTAGGTATCTTCTAAGCCTTTCACAGAAGAACCACAAATTAACTTTTTTTGGTAATGCATGTTTCAAACCATTTAATCTATTTCTACCATTTAATCCATTACTACTATTAAATTATATTTATTTGTGGTTCTAAACACACATGCTCAAAGACATACCAAAAAAATTAAGTGTGCTAACGGTAGTACAAAATATACTATTTAGAAACTAGGTTTGTACATCCTGTTTATTCTACATCCTAAATATTTCATCAATCGCTTCACCTCTCTACTTTACTTCTATCATTGGGTCAGAATCTATTACCGGAGAACCTCTCACATGAGTTCGTCTCTGGACAAATCTCCCTACTTGTGTGGAACAAACCAGACCAGGCTACACTCCATAATACACATCCTCCACTAGCTTCCTGATGTTCTTAATATAAAATCCCAAACCTGAAACTGTCCAAAAGATCCTTCCCCATCTGGGCCCTCCCCCTCTCTTGATACCATGACAAGGTCCGACCACACCAGGTGCTTCCAGTCATCAAATGTGGTTACCTCAGGCTCTTCCCACGATGTCCCTGCTCCCTTCACCCGACTTAGCCTGACCCTCTTTTAGGACTCAGCTGCTAGGTCCCTACCAGAAGACTCTTTCCTACATGTTCCCCATTGAACTCTGCTATTTTCTCTTTAGGACACTCATCACACATTTATTTGTCCATCGTCTGTCTTAATGATCACAGATGATGAGCAAAGCACGGTCGTAATGATTACAGATGCTGAGTCAAGCTGCTTGGGTCTGAATCACATCCCTAACACTTAGACCCATTTCCTGTGTGTGACCTGAGGCGCACTTAAAATAGTTTCTTAACATCTCTTTGCTTTAGTTACTTCAACTGGAAAATGGGGATAATAACACTCTACTGTATGTTGTAGTGAGGATTAAGTAAAGTAACCATACAAAAATTCCTCTAAGTAATATTTGGCACAAAAAATGCTATATTAAGTATCTATGTTATTGTTATTATTAGTTAACTGACTCTCTTATTGTTAATAATAGAGTTATCGTTAATCAACTCTATGTTCTAAGCTCAGGGAGCATTAGCTTTATTCACTTATGCATCCTAGTGCTGAGCCCAATACTTGCCACCGGTAGACAGGCATTTAAATATCAGTGAACTCATGAAATAGACATTTACAAACATGGCCCACCATTAACTGCACTAGTCTTTACATATTTCTTGGCATTTTTGTTTCTTCATCAAGAAGATGAAGGTAGTATTAGCATTTACCTCATTAAATAAGAACAAATTTGATAATGTATATAAATTAAAACATTCAAAAACTCAAAAAATGTCAGTTATTTTTACCACAGACATTTCTGAGTTAGAAACAATTTAACTGGGGATATACTGATTTGGTTAGCAGGCAAGTAGAGCAATAAGCGTATGCAGAAAAGCTAAATAGGGCTCAACTTCCAAAAGAACAAACGCAGGGAGCCTGCTCTCTGGAAGTCTGTGTTCCGCCACTTCCTTTGACACAAGACCTACATTAGTACCTAATTTCACCAAACCAAAAGAAATCCAAAGAGGGCTTTGCTTTTATGAAGAGAGACATTGGTATTTGTTTTGCATGAGCCATGACAGAGGCAGCGTGCACCTAAGCAGCAAGTGGCCCCACGATCCCGGAACCACACTGGGAATGTCTGGCACCAGCCGCCAGAGCTCTGCACCATCTGTGGGCATCTGGGCTTTATCTCCATTGATTAGTTCTCCCCGCTTTTACAGTATCTGGTGCTCTTTTAGGTTTTATGCGTTATTTGGTATAATCTGGTCTGGAAACGCTACAAAATTTTTCCATATTAATGGTAACTGCATCTTCATTTTATGCCATTTCAGCTTACAAAGGAATCATAGGAACCTCTTCTTTCAGAGAGTGGGAGACCTGTATATCTGCCTACTTGGACGTACCAGACTTAGGAGCGGGGAGGAAAGGGCCTGAATTACTTCATTCTAAACATCTAAGTGATGATTAGTTCTGAGGAATACAGAAAATCTAGAGTAAAGTCTGATTTTACTATTTTTCTCTACAATTTAAAATATAGTATTTAGAGATAAATTCTAGTGTGATGAACTCTGAATTTATATTTACCATTAATACCAAGATGATATTGCTAAAATAAAATTCCAATTTGGTGACAGGTCCAATTTCCCAATCTACCTAATAAAACTAGTAAATCTGTTTCACTGGATTATGATCATTCAAGTCTCTTTCTATAAGTAAATATTTATAAACATCAAAAGAAGTCTGGCCCAGCTGGCATGGCTCAGTGGTTGAGTGTCAACCTATGAACCAGGAGGGCACGATTTGATTCCTGGTTAGGGCACATGCCTGGGTTGTGCAGGAGACAGCAATCGATGATTGCCTCTTATCATTGATGTTTCTATTGCTCCCTTCCTCTCTGGAATCAATAAAAATATATTTGCAGAAAAGAAGACTGCTTATGTAAAATAGTACCTAATGAAGAGTTAACATTTGTATTTTTTAGCCTGTAAATTAGCATTCATATCTCTTTAGACATAGAATAGAAAGTGAGTGTCTGCCTACAGGCTTAAATTGTACACTTCATAGCATTATTGACTTCCACTGAGGGATAATCACTATGATGAATACAAAACCATGTGGCTTTAGTCATGGCTGAAATGTAAAACTCAGGCAAGTTATTTTCTCATACCCTCTCAAAAATTAAATTTGAAGATCACAGTTTTCTTTTGCTGTTGCTGTTGTTATAATAGAACAAGGAGAAATTTCTGGCATAAATATTTTTAAGAGGAAAAATTTGTTAGTTTCAATAATATGAATAGGCAAAATAAATAATATGCCAGAAGAGGACTTTTTCCCGTAGGCGTAGAGATATAAATAAATAAACTAGTCATTGAGACATACTATTCAAACTAAAGAAAACACACAACAGATATCATTGTTACCAAATGGATTTTCTGGATTGAAACAATCTGCATGTTGTAAACTTATTTTGTTTCTTAAAAAGTATTTTGATAAAAGAAAATAAGAACTATGGAGAAAGTATGACTCTTAATGTTTAGACTAAATATATTTGTTTCTAAAATGTTGTACTTTTGTTAAAAATTCAAGATAAATAAGCAAAAACACCATTTGCAAACAACCAGTTCAATAATGTGTACATAATTAATGAAAGAAAAACATTTTTTCAGTGAAGTAAGCCATTAAAATGAAAATAAATTATTAAGAACATTTTTATCCTTGGTAATCTCCTCAAATAAATAACCTGATAAAAATATATCCCCCTCCCCCACAAGTGCCAGCTTATTCCTTAGTGTGGGTCTGCCAAGTAGAAGAATACAGACATTTAGTATCATTTAGAAGTGTTACTGCATCCTGGGACAAAGTCTAGGGAGTGTGCAAGCCTCTCAGAGATAGAAGCCTCCTAGTCGGCATGGGTCTACAACCCGCTTTAGTGAGGGTTAGTGGGAAAGCCAAGAGCCTGACTGAGGCTATCTCTCCGCCCCAGTGCCCAGTGCGGAGAGAGCCACAGTGCATTCACGTCACCAGCCCCTGGAGGACACAGAAGTCCTGAGCCTCAAATAAAGAAATATATTCAATACTATGGAAAATTAAATTAAAACATTTAAAAGCACGTGGGCTGAATTACCAATTAAAAATACATTAGTGTTTCTTTAAAAGTATGGCAATCTAAAATATGCTTAAACAACCATTCGTTAGAGACATATTCAGAAAGAAACTTATTAAATCTACAACTTGTTCCATTCTACAGTTTTGAAACGACATCCCTAATAGAAACATCAATGATAAGAGATAATCATTTTTATGTTATTTCAAAATGACAGTGATAAGAGATAATTACGTTTTGATGTTAAATATTTCATTTCCTCTATCGTTTCATTCCTAATTGAGCTTACTGAGTCACCTACAGGCCAATGTCTCCACTTAAAAAAAAACCACACCTTTCCACCACCTCATTGGAACTGCAATGCCAAAGCAATCGATAACCAGCCAACTGCCAATTAATAATTCTCTCATCACTGATTTTTTTCCCTCTCTCTCCCTTCCTCTCTGTAATCAATAAAAATATATTTAAAAAAAATCAAGACAGAAAAACCTGTAGCATAAAACCTACTTGTATAAATAATAATTTAAGATTAGAAGTACAGGAGTTTCCCAATTTGCTTTAAAATTAGTTTCTGAATATTTCTCCAAGAAGATAATTAAAATTAGATTTCACACCAAATAGGTTCTTCAGCAATATTTCACTTTCCCAATACTGCTTATGCATGAGGCATCCTGCGTATGGAAACACTGAGCCAGTAAGCTTATGGCTTTTGAGCTCAGTTTTTTATTGATTGTTTGGAAAAACGTTTGTAATGACTATCTCATCAGGCTCTGCTCCAGGCTCTGAGGCTGACTCTGCACCTCTCTTCCTTCCAAAGTGCAGGCAGGAGATGGAAGTCCTTTTCTTTCTGACTTTGGCTTTGGAGCCTCAGGACTGTAGCTCATAACTGTATTCCTTAGTTACAGCTATCCAGAGCTTATTCACCAGAAAAGTGAGACATCAAGCCAAGTATCATGACTATAGCAATGTAGTAAGTAATATAGAGTACTACCATGTTCAAATAATCTTTTCTAATTACTCACTAGGTAATATGCTAACCTCACATCCACAGTTCTACACAATTTTATGATAGATACCTAGAATAAAAAATGGATATATTTTATATTCATTACAGTACTGGTATTGGAAGAGAATTCAATTTGGCATAAAGGGCCAAAGGTAGAAATTACCTTAGTTTACATATAACATATTTGTATAGGTCAAGAAGGCGCCTTGCACAGTACCACCTAGGGCAATTTAGCCCACAAATACTGACTCTTAAACCGTAATGGAAATGAACCTTCTGGAAAAGGAGAGAGGTTGGCCTATGCACTGCAAGAGAACTATGGATGGCGGGCATAGCACATCTCCTGTTGCACGCACCCTGTTGCTCGTCAAGTGACATGGATCCGAGCTGTTTGTTAACCACTGAAGAAGGAGAATCTGAAACAAAAATGAGATTTCCACTTAAAAGTAAGCAGCAGACAACTGCACAGCAAGGTCATGATCATATCTAAGCTTAAGAAACAAATGACCAGGGTGGGGACAGAAGTAAGACTGCGGAGTGTTCCCCAGGCAGTGAGTAAGCAAGGCATATGCTTAGGATATGTTATTCCAGACAAGCAGGTAGCAACTTTAAGAATGAGCTGAGGAAGTATCCTTCCACTTCCATGCATATACCTTTAATAAAATTCACTCAGCGCACGCAGAAGGGGCAAGGGAGATAAAACAGAAATGCTAACTCTTCCACTAAACAGTAGACTTCTTGTCCTTCTTTTCCCCTTTGCCAGTTCCTTACGGTGAGTTTACTCTGGATTGGAGGAGTCAAGCATGAAATGAGGTGCTCACTACACTTTGCTAGATGTTCGTTATACCCTGAGCTGAAAAGAAGCTCAAGTGAGGATGTTAGACAAGAAAATGTTTATGTAAGAAATATTCAGTGAGGTCATTACCACTATAGAAAGAGGTAACTGTAAAACTCTTGTGTCATGCATAGCACATTTGTACTCTGTAAAGGCAGGCTTCTATGGGTGCCTGTGGGGAAAGAAAGAAGGCTTAATGGTCTGGCTTCATGCTGATGTTCACCTTGGCTCCTAAAAGAATATTTTACTTTTTCTTTGATACATTGAATTTCTATAGAAAAATTTACTTTATAAATGGGCTCTATTGTTTGAAAAACACTGGTATAGAGGGGAGGCAGCATGATAAAATGGAAGAGCACTTGCTGGAGTTAGTCATTTTTTATTCTATTCTGATTCTGATAATGAGCTCTGTGACCCAGAACAAGTCACACATTTTTAGGCCTAAGCTTCTCCTTTCTTCCTGGCCCTCCTGGGGACCTGAGCAAGGCAATGGGGAATAGTGGGAGGTGGCTACTATTCCTGGCTTGGGTTCCAGTGTTCCAGGTGAGCTACAGGAAAAGGAAAAATTTGGATAATAAGCACAGTTCTAACTTAAATGTAAGAATGGTTCCTAGTTTCTAATCTCTTAAGTTCTAGTTTGTGGCAAGTTCTGTTAAGAAAACAAAGATCTAGCATTGTGGCTGATCACCAGTTCCCGTTCATAAGGGCATCTGATGCCCCCTAAAGTAGATCTTCTGAGTTAAAAGTGTCCTTAACATGATAGCAAAGAGTTTTCCAATATATCCTGGATTCTCAGCAACTACATATCACTTGACTATCTGTATATTTAATAGTCTGAATCCAGTTGCTAGGACCCCTTCTATCAACTTTAAATTGTCCGCTTTCTGATATAATCGGTTTGCTCATAGATTTTTGTATTGCTAGATTTTGATAGAACACGGCCATCATCTGAATAACAGCTTTACTTATCCTTACTTATCTCCTCTTCATTAGAACATTTTGTTCAACAAATCTGTACCACACACACACAAAGAAAGTAGGAATGACAGAATTTCAATCGGTTCCCTAACTCTTCATGTTTTCCTCTCCTTTACAAGACTGCTTCTCAATTATCCACTGCAGAGTTGGATACAATCCTATGTTGCTTTTGAAGAATAGATAAGTTGATTTTTACAGAAAATAAAATTCTATTCTTTGAAGAAAAACGTAATAAAAATGAGAGTCAGAGTGAAATAAATATTGGAAAATCCTCCTAGAATGTCTCCTATGAAATATTTTCCATCTCTTTGGATTTAGTATACATTTTACTGTGCTCTCATTTCATGGTGAAGATCCTTATAAACTCTCCAAGCAATCTTTTTACAAATCTTTAATTTTTCCATAAACTTACAGAACATACAAATGTTATGAAGTGTTTATTATTTAATTATTAAAATAAAATTTAGGAAGGAATAAACTTCTAAAAAAAAAACCCCCACAACTTTGATTTTGACCTAGAATGCTGTCATTTTCATAAAATTGTATATTTTGAACTGTTAAAAGGATTTAAAATATGAGCAAAGTTTATGTTAAGACAGGCACGATTAAACTAAAAGGGTTTCCTTTTCATCTCCCAGCCACGGAAATTCAGGGAACTTTTGGTCCTCCGATCCTGAAGATCAGCATTTAACAAGCAATCCTTCTTGTCCACTGCTTCCCTTCTATTTCTAATCCTGGTGCCCTGCAGCTGTTATTGTAAAAATTATTTGCTTATTATGTAAACATTTGAAGTGCTATGTTTTTAAATTACTAGGTATTCTAAATATCATACCCATGGCTTCTACTTAGAAATATTTCTAAAAATTAACTCAATAACCATCAGAATAGCTTATATTTCAAAAATCCACATATTCACTCAATTCTGCTTGCTTTAGTTTCCATACTCTACTCCATCTTTCTGTGCGACACCTTCTGGAAGGCACCATCACAAAATAATTATCTAACCATATGGTGCAGCAGTAATTTACTACAAAGCACAATATGGCCTGCCAGCGTATTGGAAGTGTCTAGAATGATATTATTTTTAAGGTCAAGATAAACTTTAAGCAAAAGCTCATTCAATAATAACTCAAGATGTCTCATGCCAATTACTGTATGTTTCTGAAAAGTTTGTGCTTTGGTCTTGAGAAAGTTCTTTAGCCCTTTGATGTTAGAATCTTCTCAACTATAGAAAAAAAAAAATAACTAATTGAAGTCTGACAGGTAAATAACTGGGATTCTTCAGAAGCCAGGTTCCCTGGGTTCAAAAAAATCTGGCTTTTCTCCTCAGTAGTACTGTAATGCAGGGCAAGTTATTTAACTCCTCTAAGTCTCAGTTTCCCCATCTGTAAAATGGACATTATAGCTACCATACACTATTCTTAGAAGATTTAATGAGATAATCCACATACACTACTTAGTAGCTCACAGAAAAGGGTTAATTCATGGGATTATCATTTGCCAGTGTTTCAGAACACAGTGTTAAATGAAAACCGATGACAGGAAGCTGTTCGGAAAACTATGAAGCATAGCCCCATATTTAAAGTTCTAGGACTTTGCTTGGACTCTCATGCAAGGTCATTAAGGAGTGCTTGCAGGGCTAGGTCTATACTGTGTCAAATTTACTGTGGCCTCTGCTATAAACACTAAAATGTGGATGGAGTGCATCCACCTGAGAAGTGCCACACATGACTGTGACCACGGACACTGGGGATCTAGTGATGGAAAGAGCCTGCTTGCCCAGGATCGAGTAAGTGCTGATTTTTTCCAATATGGCTCAGTTTTGAAAAGCTTTTTTTGAAAATAATCACCAATGTTCTACACCCTTTGGGGGGTATAAAAATTACTTTTTTTCCAGTCAGCAAAACCGTGCCATAAAGTGAAAAAACAGTTCCTACCTGACCCTCTCTAGGCTGGCTCCCTGCTCCAGAGGGGCTCTGTGGTGGTTGGGCCAGTACCAGCAGACTCCACAGGGTGCTGTCACTCTGAGCAGGAGCCAGCAACCCATGACTTCAGGGGACCTGAAATGAAAAAAAAGAGCTGGTTTAAAATCAGCCATATGCCGAAGGCCTTTGCCATAACTGTTTGCGGCATTCGATTGAGAAATATACACACAGCTCATTCAGAACCCCAGATGCTATCAGCCTATGGGGCCCTGATAAAAGCATGTTTGAGGTAGTAAGTGAAACATACATTAGGATAATACATTATTACGTATACTCTTCTACTTAGGAGTATAAAACTTTTTCATATCATCTAACCCATCCTTATGCTATCTCTGTAAATTATGGCCAGTCACACTATCCAAATACAGCAATAATTGGGAAACTGAGGCATAGAGCAGCCAAATGACCTGCCCAAGGTCATTAGTCACAGAGCCAGAGACGAGATCTCCGCCAAGTCTAATGCCCAGGCAGTAATCCAATGTAGGCAAATTCACTTCTGTATGATTAAAAAAAAATCACCGAAAGGCTAGAAATAAGTTATGGCACTTATTTCCTAAAAATGTAGGGGGTGGGGGGGAAGGCTGTTTTTTAAAACCCTAAATAAAGAAAAATGTATTGACTGAAAAATAAAATGTTTCAAAATTAGCCATGCAGAACTGTCATTTTATAGGTGTCAACATTCTTTAGGAGTAGTGATTTCAAAATGTGCTTCAGGGAGCAGCAGTGCCTTGGGGGAGGCCGAGGGGCAAGCAGGTGAGTAACCTTCCTTATCTTCTTTTATGCTGAAATCACAACAGTATCACTTTTGTGTGTTTTGTCTTAGAACTTCTGTATGAGACTGGTACAAGGTTCACAGTTGAAAAGAGAGGGGGGGTGGAGAGAAGAGGAAAATAACTTTAAATATATTTTAACATCTTCCAGAGTTCATTTAAAACAGCAATTTGAAACTGAAGGTGATACTATTTGGTGCCTTCAAATGATGTTTTAGTTTTTACTTTCCAAGAAATACTGGCAACTAAATAGATATAGTCTATTTGGGATTATCTTTTGCTAGCATGAGGCTCCATCCCATTAAAATGTAGATGATTTCTACCAAATGATTTAATCCCACTCTCCTACAGAAATTAGGTGCTGTAGATTCATCTTAAACTTAGTCTTTCACAAAAGATTCTCATCAGACCTATATTTTAAAAAGAGAATAAACTGTTTGCTAGACAATATAATAATTTAGAAATTCTACATTTGTGAAAATTGTTTGGTTTCCATATTACATTAATGTCTCCTTTGAGCATCTTATATTGATAAGATTTAAATGGGTGAGAAGACAATAGAGATATAATTTACTGACGGTATTATCACTCACTGATACTCTAAAGATATCAAGGTATAATGAAAAAATACAGGTTTTATATATGAGAATTGCATGTTGCTTATTGTTAATAAATTAAAATCTAGATACTTTCTCTACTGATAGAAGACTTGAATAGTAACATCTAGCATGAAAGAATGGATTCCTAATGCCCATAATATACATACAAAAATTGTATTTAATCACTAAGAATAACAAAATGTTTTAATAATAGCTTTTCAATAAAACCCCTATCCGTTTAATTTCATAAATTTCATTCCTATTCTTTATTTCTATGATTTATATGTTCTATAATGAAGAATTTTGTATTTTCCAGAATTAACTGGATAAAATATATAGATTTTATTAGTTGTCCTTTAGAATAAAGTGACAGCCCATAGTTTAACAGTTCTTGTGATTACCAAAGTGTTCCTGTGACATGTGGAAGGAGCACTGTTGAGGAGCCCAGGGCATGTGCAGAGTAGACATATGCTATGTCAAAAGCATTTGAAATAGACGAAGACCCATCTTTAGTGAGGGGAGTGGCACACCTAGAGTGGCAATACCAAGGGTCTCTGATACTGTGCATGCGGCAGCCTTGGGGCCCAACTACTTTGTTTAATAACAAAGTATAGATAACACGTTTTTGCAACTTCAAAACTAGAAAGGTGTCTACTCAGCTCCAGCTTCTTAAAGTTCCCTAAAGTTTTCTGATTCAAAAAAGAACCTACTTCAATTTAAATTGCTTTCCTGCTAATGTAGACAGTTTTGTTTTATACTCAAACTCACTTAAGTTTCTGTATTTTTAAGACACACACACACATATACACACACGGACATTTTGCCTTCTTGTTGGTTATCTATTTTTTACTTCTGAAATAATTTAGCTGAAGCCTTATACAAACACAAAGCCAAAGCAAATGTTTTATTAAATGCCATGATTGTAATCTAATCAATTTTTTTGATTATTTTCAAGTATAGGAAAAGATTTCTCTATAGTAAAAACAAAACAAATCAGAGATATCTTTGCCTGACTGCATTAAAAATCAGGCCCAGAGTGTGTTCCAAAGAGCACACCTATATAAGTTATTTAAATCTGTTTTATTCCACCATGGCATTATAACAAATGTGCTTTTTTTTTTTATCAGAGTGCATACTGAAATAAAAGAGTTGTCCAATTTTACCAATATGCAAATTAACTCCAAGTAATTAAATCAGAGTTCTCAAAGCAATTAATGCCCAAACTCACCACCCCTCATGGTAGTAAAATAAAGTATAATAATCTCTTAGTATGAGAATGCAGACACACTTTAGTTCCTAAGCAGAGATTTATGGAACCTAAGACAATACCTACAAATAGGATATGCAGTACCTATGATCCATCTGGAAAGAGTTGACAAATTATTTTATGCTCTGTCTTTCATCAATTCTCTCAACAAATGCTTATTGAGCATCAAAAGCTTTCTTGCCATAAAAGAATGGGGCCAGTAAAATACTCCAAGAAAAAGAGAGGTACAGGTAATTACTATCTCAGTTTTAGAGCATCAAAACAGGAACATAAAACTGTGGAGTACTTCTGCTGTCCTATATATCAGAAAGCTGATTATGTGTAGAAGAGGTAAGTCAGCAGATACTGAAAATGTCAAATAATTACAAAAGGGGATGACTGAGTCAGTATGCTAGTATGGCCAAACAATACTATAATACTAAAATCCAGCATAACTACATTTATATGGGAATAGAAATACTGGTTAACTTTTAAAGCAATGAAAAAAAATAAAAGAGGAGGAACAGCTAGGAGCCATAAGCATAGATACCATTTAAGGATATAGGAAATTTCAATAGAAATATCAATGGAGGCTCAAAATTCAATAGATAATTATTGGAAAGTAGTTCCCTGACTATAAAAGCAAAAAACATTAGCCCCTCTCCAAATATAAATAAAACAATGCATTATTTTATATTCCCTTCTGGCAAATACTGCTGCCAATGTGGTTATGGGATGACCACCACCCCGATAGGCAAGAAAGAGGAGAGGCTGCAAGCGCATCAGCTTTGTTTCCAAGGGGAAGGGAAGCGTCTGACTACACAGTAGCAGTGTTAGACACCAACTCCACCAGCTACTAAAGGACACTGTATGCTAATAACCTGCAGCTTGAGGGTCTTGGGCGGGGCCCTCATTGGAAGCCTGACCGGAAGTGGAAGCAGCAGCCAGCTCCTGCTGCCTCTGCTGCTCAGCCTTCTTAAGCCTCAGTTGATACAGCCGCTTACGGAGCAAAGCTATCTCAGGCCCCCTTAAAAATTCTGACACAGATAGGAAAAGAAAGATGAAAAGATAGTAATAAAATAGAAAATAGCAAGAATCTGATTATACACGAAAATAGTACTCTGATTATACAAGAGAGAAGGATATAAATTAAACACATGTAGCATGGAGGAATACTAAAAACAAATTACTCATATAAAAAGAAATTACCAGTCATTAAGATATAAAGTATAGACTCTTATAAACCCTAATACTTCTGTTTAACTTGATTTAGACACATGTAGTTCTCTAAGAATATTTAATTAAACAGAATGAAAATAAAATCCTCCAGATTAAACATTTTAAAACAAACATTCCTTTCCTCACTCCTCACTAGTTTCATTTATTTTTACAATAAAATGATGCTAAGAAATGAAAAACTAAAAAGTAACAGTTATCTCATCTAATCTACAAAGTGTTACTAATTTTATTCAAATAACAATTAAAATTCAATTAAAATGATGAAAAAGACATATGGAAACAATTCTTGGAATGTATTAGTGGAGAGCTCTTTAAAAAGTAAAAATTCCGTATTTTTTAGCTAAAATTATTTCTTTTTATGTTAGAACTGTCATTTGGTTTCCTTTTTTAATGCTCAAATATGTGTATATAATCTTTAATATTTTCTTAAACTTTTTCTGAAGCCTTGATCACAGATATAAAAAAAATTCACAGATATATACAAAATTCTGCAGATACTTACTGAGTGCCTACTATATGTGAAGCACTGCTTTAGGCTCTGGAGTTAAATGAAATAGTGAACAAAATAGTCTCTATGCATGTGGAGTTTATGTTCTGAGAAAAAAAGATCACTGAACACACATGTATATAGCACACATGTATGTGTCTGTATGTCAAGTGGGATAATGCGATGATTGAGCAGGACAAGGAATGGGACAGACAGTGGGAAGGTTGTTTTGTGTTTGGTCATGAGGAAGGGCTTCTCTCACAAGATGGTTTTTGAACAAAGACCTCAAGGAAGCACTGTGGGAGGAAGGGCATTCCAAGGGAGGGAACAAGTGCAAATGCTCGGAGGCCAGTGCATTGGGATGTGGGATTACCTTACAGGCAATGGAAGCAGTTTGCTGATGGCCTAGGTAACAGGAAAAAGAGAATGCCACTTATTGCAACACTGAAGAACAGAGAAGGAACAAGCAGTATTAGAAGAAAGAAAAGAACTAACATATCCAGGTAGAGAAGCTGAATAGGGACTGAATATGACAATCTAGCATTTCCCAAGTTATCTGGATGTCACTGGTGATGTGACTAGGGAGTAAATGATGATAGAGGAGAAATCTACTAACAGAACTCTGGGACACTCCAGTGCTTAAGAGGAGGAGTGAGAAACAGAAGCCCGCAAGGAACACAGAGAACTGAGTGAGGGACTTCTATAGGCTGAGTGACAGAATGTGTTCAGTTTGGAGTAAGCCCTGACTGGTTTGGCTCGTGGATAGAGTGTCAGCTCTATCCACTGAGCCAAACCAGTCCACTGAAGGGTCCCAGATTCGATTCTGTTCAAAGGCATGTATCAGCGGGGGTGGGGGGGGATCAGTAAACAGCTGATCAATGTTTCTCTCTCATTGATGTTTCTAACTCTCTAGCCCTCTCCCTTTCTCTCTGTAAAAAAAAAAAAAAATCAATAAAAATATATTTTTTTAAAAAGTTTGGAGTAAGCAACTGTGTCAAAGCTGCTTATATAATGAAAAACATACTGAGACCTTCCCATTGGATTTTGCACTTTGGAATCACTGCTGACCTTGACTAAAGGAGTTGGAGTGAAATCACAGGGGCCAAACCTACTGGAACAGGTTCAAGACAAAGGAGAAGTAATGATAAAGAATCAAGGCACATATGCTTGGAAGATGTAGCTCAGTAGTTGACCTATGAGCCAGGAGCTCATGTATTCCCAGTCAGGATACATGCCCGATGACAGGCTCAATCTCCAGTGGGGAGCATGCAGGAAGCAGCTGATCAATGATTCTCTCTCATCATTGATGCTTCTATCTCTCCCTCACTCTCCCTTTCTGAAATCAATTAAAAAAAAATATATATATATTTTTAAAAGGCCCTTAAAATTCAAGTCTTGCTAATGAGGAACAAAGAAATTGGGTGAATGGTTTGTGCTAGTTTGGAAGATAATCCCTGTTTGTATGCTAATGAACAATGGGAGCAGAAAGAAAGATGATGCATGAAAAGAAGTAGCAAACACAAGGAGGATACCCTGAGTCCACCAAAGGAGATGGGCTGCACTGAGGAGGAGCTGGTATTGGACAGGTGCATAAAGCCTCACTCACCAGAACCAACGGGCCATGGGGGCACACGGGTAAGAGTCAATAGTTGTAGATTTGATGATGGGAGCACACAATTTCTTGTGACACTGGCTGCAAATTATACAAACTGCCATAACAGCTTTCAGCCTCTTGTACATACTGCAAACACTGGTTTATTACTTCAGGAATTCATTATGCCAGAGATACTAACCTCTCATTACCATGTCATCTGTGTATAAAGAGTTTTATTCAATTAGCCAATTGGCATCTAAGATTTCACAAGCCATTCAAGTACCATCATAGTCTCTCACTGCTAGTTCTTCCTGGAGAATTCAGCAGTATTGAGGAGGATAGTGTTCATTGGGAAATGAACTGTATGCTCAATAGCATAGTGCTTTCCTTTTAGGTAGACACATATGCCTTACGAGAGGCCCCATGCCTGAAATGCATGCACTGGAGGTGGAGGGTAGGGGGTCCTCAGCCCCGCCCGTGGCCTCTCACAGTCCAGGTCTCCGCAAGGGACGTCTGACTGTTGGCTTAGGCCCGATCCCCCTGGATCGGCAGTTGGATAGCCCTCTTGCAGTCTGAGACTCCCGGCGCCTTACCACCTGCCTGCTCACTGCTCTTTTACTACTTGGCTGCTGTTTCTTAGCGCTGCCGCTGAGGCGGGAAAGGCTCCTGCCACCACCACTGCACTTGCCAACTGTGAGCCTGGCTTCTGGCTGAGCGGCGACCCCTGTGGGAGCACACTGACCACCTGGGGGCAGTTTCTGAGTGTCTGCCCCCTAGTGGTCAGTGAGCATCATAGTGACCAGTTATTCCGCAGTTCAGTCAATTTGCATATTAGGTTTTATTATATAGGACTGTCAGCATAATAACAATACTTTTTACAATATAAAATAAAGCATCATTATAAAGGCATAAGATCTATTTTTTTATACTTCAAAAGAAATTGCCATAAGAAGTGAGATTATATCTGTCAAATTTTGCTATGAAAACAGAAAAAAATCACCAAAAAATTCACCCAATTTCATGGTTGTTCCAACCCTCTCTTTTGTACTGCCAAATGTTTCATGGGAATATAAGAGTCTCCATCCTAGAACACTAGGTGATGTAGCAAAGAAAGAGCAGTCCTAAGAACAAGCATTGATGATTTCTAACCTAGAAAATCAAGATTTAGTCAGTGCTTCCAGTACTCTAGAAAGAAGAATTTGTTTGCCTGTTTTTAAGGCTGATTTTATGGTGGCTCTTTTCCCCACTGGGTTAAAAAAAATGAGCCTAGAAAAAGAAGTCAACACAAGAAATGCAAATACTGAATTAAAATTTGCAACCACACATACAAATAGTTCTGCTAGTGGGTTTGACATATTAAAGACAGGTAAAATACATACATATTATACCCTTGTAAAAATGCATGCACAGACATATATAATTTATAATACAAATAAATGCTTAGAATTAGTTTTGCTAAGATATGCCAAAATAGAAAGTAATTAAAACGAATATCTTTGGGTTGAATTAAAAAATAATAACAAACAAAAAATCCTCAACAATGTGTCAGGAAATGCTAAAGGAAAATCTGTATTTCCATCACTAAAACTACTAACTCTCTTCTTGTGTTCTTCTCAAAGATGCCAGGCTAGTCTCTTCAATGCTTTAATTCCCACTGAGACAGAAGAACAAAGGCCAGCTTGGTTCTAACCTCAGGCGCTGCCTCTCCAATACACAGGGTCTTTGGTCGTGAATACTGGGCTATGTTTATACCTGACTCCATGGTGCTTTCTCTGCCTGCTCTCAATGTGTGTCTTGTCCAGGTGGTCCTTGTACATTCTTTCTCCTAGAACTGGTCACTCCTTTACTTAAGACTTCCAAATTCCTCTAACTTCTTCTTTAGTTTCCCCAAAGTGACGATTAACGTAACATTTCCACTTGTTTACAATCTATAAATGGCCTTACCTAGTCTGAGTAGACCCTGATACCCTTTAAGGAAACTAAAATCTGGATGTATGGGCTTCAAAATGTGTGCCCTGTTAATAGAGTTCTTATGTCCCCAGACATTTTCCTACAGAACTCAATTCAGCTATAATGATTCTGGATAAATCTAAATGTATAAATCTGAGTAGACACAGTTGTTGGTAAATAAGCAGGAATCCACACATAGTCCAAATCATATATTATCTTAACAAAATGAAATCCTCCTGGTCTAAGTGATTCATTTAATTCAAAACAGGGGCCCTTGATGTGACTCACTTCTCAACGGGAGCCTCCCAAACTGAATTTTGTATGTATGAGATAACCATCCAATCCAAAACCACCTTTGCTAATCATATCCATTGATTTAGATTAAAATGTAACTAAAGGAAAAAAGGTGTAACATGCTGGAATGATGGCTTCGTGTAATACTCCCTTATTACCATGGGGAAAAATTACAAATAACACACAAAATGAAGACATTTCCGGGCTTAATTTAGAAGTGACTAAAAGTGATGCCTGATTGGCATTACCAAGAAAAGAAGAAAATATCTTATGATTGCCTTTAAATACATAAAACAGTGAAGATTTATTTTAACCTACATAGTTTCAACACAGAGTCAGACCTTTCTGGTTTTTAGATAATTATATAACTAGCCTTTTGTTAAATATTCAAGAAAAGACCACATGTAATATGAGAATCAAAATGTCTCTTTAAATTCTGGGTTATGTATATAAAGTATGGTTTCAAATGGTCTGACTACTCGAAATAAAATTCAAGTATACAAAGACTAAAGAAGTCAAACAAAAGTACTACCAGCTGATTTCAAATTACACTTGAATGTACTTATTTTCCTAATTAATAATGGTCCACTCGGGTCCCCTAGACACATTTTTCCTTGGTAATGCATTTGGTGTGTTCACCTCACTCATGGCTTCATTTTATTTTTTTCCTATTTATATTTCTGTTTGTCCTAATTCCATCATTTATAAAAATGATTTTAAAAGTATTTCTATAAATTACCTTAAGATATTTTTGAACAAAGTAGGAAAGAATGTAGTCTTATATGTTCTGAATAGTTGAGGGCAAACAGTAGATCCAAAAATGATGAATGACTGGATACCCATTCACAGCATCTCCCCTAGATGACATCACATGGGGGAGCCTATGGGAAACATCCAGAATGAATGGAGTGGGCTGACACTATACAGACTAACATTCTGTAGAGCTAAGTATACCCTGTATCTATCTATCTATCTATCTATCTATCTATCTATCTATCTGGCTAATATACTAAGTGTCCGATAGTCCGACTGGTCGTTATAACACACACTGATCACTAGGGGCAGAAGCTCAACGCAGGAGCTGCGGAGCTGCAGTGATTTGGCAGTGATGGTTCTTGGGTGACGCACCCTGAAACCAGAGAGGAGGGAGCCTGATTCTTCACGGGGCTGCGTGATTCCACCTTCAGCCGGGGGTTATGTTGTTGCTAGTTACTGCACACTTGTGTTTGCGTTCCACACCGTGTAAACAGCAACTTTGCAGAGTGCCCTCTCATACTCCGGGACTTCTCGGGGGATGATCGAGCCTGTTTCAGCCCGATCCCCACAGGCCAGACCAAGGGACCCCACCTGCTGGAGGGACCCCCACTCACTCTGCAGATGCCAGGGAAGGGCTGCGGGAGATTGGCTCCAGGGCGTGTCTGGCCCATCTCACCCAGTCGCGTCCCACCAGCCACCTTCTAATTAATTTCTTTTCAATGTGCATGAATCCATATACCGGGTCACTAGTATAGCTATACTAGCTTAAAGATAATCTTAACAGTACCTTTAGAAAGTAACTATATTTTTGGGGGGAGGCTTATGTAGAACAAGGCAGATAATGTCTCTCTGTTTTCATGAGAATATATTCTAGTAAGAGACAATGTTATATGTCAATCAAAACAAGCAAGAAAATTACAAAATTTTATAAGAACTTTTCAGGAAATAAACAGCTATTTATAAGGGAGAATAAAATTTTAGGGAGGGTAGGAAAAGAAGATGAATCTAGCTAGGGGAGTTATGAAAGACCTCCCTTGGGAGACATTTGAGCTGAGACCCAAGAAACAAGGGGTTGACTCTCTGATTAAGTCAGGAGAAGAACTTCTCAGCTCAGGTACTTACTGTTTTTCAACTCTTAAGTACAGAGGCTCAGAATCAGAAAGAAAGTGGCACATTTGGGAACTGAAAGGAACCCAAGACAGCTAGAGCGCAGCGATCCTTAGGGACTGAGAAAGCGGTGTGAGATCAAGCTGGAGTGGGAGGCTAAGTGAGTTCCTAAAAGTCCACAAGGAGTTTGATTTTCTTCTTTTGTAATTGTATTTCCAATTACAATTAGAAGTCTTTGAAGGTTATGTTTTGTGTATGTGTTTTATTTATTTTGTTTTTGTTAATTCTCACCCGAGGGTATTTTTTCCATTGCTTTCAGAGAGAATGGAAGGGAGGGAGAGAGAAATATTGATGTGAGAGGGACATGCCAATTGGTTGCCTCCAAAAAAGCCCTAACCGGGGGCAGGAGCAAACCTGCAACCCAGGTACCTGCCCTTGACCAGGTATCAAACCTGTGACCCTTTGGTGTGCAGGCTGATTCTCTAACAACTGAGCCACACAGGCCAGGGCTCTCTGAAGGGTTTTTAATAGCAAAGTTATATAATCTGAGTTAACATTTTTAAAACCTTTAAAAATACAAGGCTGCTGCCAGGAGAATAAATGATAAGGGAGCAAAACAGCTGCAGGAAGAGCAATCAGAAGACAAGAAAGGTGGTGGGAGGGAAAGATATAGAAACAATGGGACTTGATAGTGGACTGGGCCTGGGACATGAGGGAAAGTGAACAATCAGGAATAAGTCATAGGCTGTTAAAACAAGCAAACGGGCAGTGGTATTATAATTTACTAACATGTAAAACAACTAAGATGGAATAGGTTAGGGGACTGGAAGCATGGGGGGCTAAATTAAGTTTTAATCTGGACACGCTAAACTAAAGATGTTCAAAGACAGTCAGAAAGCAGTGTTCTCTAAGCCACTGCACATAGGAGTATGGGGCTCATCCACTTGGAGGAGATATTTAAAAGGCTATGGGAACCGACACAGTCGTCCAGGGATAGGTCACTGATAGAGATGAGAAGCCGGACTACGGGGTACTACAGAAGAAACATCAGCACTGAAAACCACCAAGAGAGTTGGTAGTCAGGGTACATAGGCAAAAGTGTGTCAAAATGCTAAGAATGTTTCGGGAAAGAAAGGAGCAGCAGACTTAAATGCAACTGTGTCAAAAGTTCAAGTAAATACTAACAGAAGAGTAGACTTTAAATTTGGCAAAATGGAAGTCACTAGTGACTCTGACAAAGGTTTCCGTGGGAAAGGGGGTTGAAAGGCAGATTGGAATTAGTGGATAAATAAGTAGAAGATGGTAAGAAAAGAAAGATAATATGTACGAGTGACTATTTTGAAGACTGATTTAAAAGAAGCAAAGTTATAAGGCTGGAGGGGAATTGGAATAATTAAGAGAAGAATTTTTAAAGACAAGGGATAATAACAGAGCATGCTTGAGGCCAAAAGGAATAATTTAGGAGAAAAGGCAATAATGATGCAGGAGAGGGAGAAAAGTCCTGGAGGTTCTGGGAAGGAATGGCAGCTCCTTTCATAGGAGCAGACACTTTTCCCATCACATCAATGGGAGTGCTGAAGCTGGAAGGTGGTCAGCTGGGGGTGGGGTGAGGGCAAAGGGGAGGGTAAAAAGTCTGAGAGAGAGGAAGGTGTAGAATGAGTAGCAGTGTTGAAGGACTACCCTGACAGTGTGGATCACACACTGACGTGTGTGGTCCTGACCTTCCTCACTATCGCTCAAGAACTCAGCTCTGTCTAAGAGAGAGTGAAAAATTAGGTTCAATCAGAGAAGGAATTTTGCCAGGTAAGTTTTCACATTCTCAATGTCCCTTTCCTTCACCCCAGCAAAAGTGACAGGAAATGCAAGGGACATGAAGGAAGAGCATAAACCTTCACAGAAAGAAGTCTACGCAGCAAGGCAAGAAGCACGCTTTTCATTTTCTCTCTTTCTATGCAGGGCAGTAAGAGAAATTATGGCTCAAAGATGACGCTCCCACTCACTCCATGAACAAGTCCCACCATTACAGACCTTGGTTCTGGACTTAACCGTCCATAAGAGATTGGGAAACAAAGGAAGACATTAAGTCCTTATGGTTAAAATGTTGGGTTCTGGGGTAATGAAAGGCCTACTGTCAAAACAATTATAAACATATCCCTTAGATGTTACATCTAACATCAAACACTTTCCTCAATAGCAAAACTATCTTGATAACATAGAAATATTCCAATTTTCCATGGTATAGTCAACCAAAATTCTTTCAATAATCTACCAGTTAAAAATATTTCCTTACTTTTCTTTGAAAAATTTATAGGCAAACTGCCAAGTGATCACATGGTCATCACAAAGTTTTTCTAGTTCAATGATCCACATGACTAAAGTATTTAATATATTTAACATAAAAGGGATTAAGCAATTTGAAATGTAGTATTAAAATGTGTTAAGTAACTATGACAAAAAAAATAAATAAATAAGCTCCACACTAAGTACTTTTCTCAGAAATAACTGTAATGAGTTGAGATGCATTGGAATGTGAATGTGACCTAAGGAGTCTTCTTGTTAAGTTTTTCTGATAACTTACAAATGATTACAGTACTGAAGAATATTTCCAAGAATGTTATCACTTTAAAAACTCTTGTTTTTACCAATTTTACCTGCTTTGAAAAGCAAACTTTTAACTGATTCTGTCCCTTCTTCCCAAACTCTCCAAAACATTTTATTTTTCCATATGTTGGAATGCTATGTTGATTAGAAAATGAAAAACCGGATTTTATAACTTAGCTTTATTTTACTATTATAGATAAACTGAGCATATTGTTAATAGTTACATAATTAGTTCTGGCTTCCATTCCCATAGAAACCTAAAATGAATTCATAAAAATGGGAAATATTGATTTAAAGTGCTTAATTTTAAAACACCCCATATTTGGTGATCTGGCATCCAATTCCAGAGAACAAGAATACAGTGACAGCTTGGCAGTTAGACTGTTAGGAAATTTTATCAGTTTCAGCTTAGGCCTGCCAGTTGTACCTCCAGGTGCAAATATTTTGGTTATATGTCAAGTAAAATGGTTCCTTAGAAAAACCCAAGGAAAAACATCTTACCAGTTATTATAATTACATGTATACAGTTAAGATGCCAAATAACTACAGACATAGCTGCTAACAATTACTGTTATAAACAGTACAGGCCACAGTTTGAAAGAAAAATAAATTGAACACAAGGAGTTATAATACTGAGGAAATAGTACTTTAACAGAATTTAGAAGTTAACTTTTCCCCTAATATCAAGCATCAAAAAGACAAGGAATAGTTTAACTTTTTTTTTTTAAAGTAAATATAGAAGAAATAATTCTTTTAGTTAATTGTACTGTATATGTTGCTGACAACAGACCACATCAAATCACTATACAGAATTATTAAAAATGCTTCATGATTTGAGGAAGAAAAAAAAATACAATGGAAATAATAATAATCAATGCTATATTTTTACCATTACTTTAATAAAGGCTTACAACCAAATAGGTTTAGAAAGATTTTGGTCTATAATGGCCTATAAAAATAATCTTTAAGAGAGTGTATTAAACTAAGTGTATTAAATTGTACCCTATTTTTATAAAACTCTCTTATGTAAATGGAAGATTCCTGCTACTTATTAAAATTCATGCAGATTAGGCACATTTGAATTTCATGTTTTGGTTCTTTGTTCACACATTACGTGTCATTTAGATCATTTGCTCCAGCAGGAATAAGTCGATGTGACTTAGTATCTTTCCAAACAGTCCCTAGAGAATGATCATGATCAGAAACCATCAGACGACCCACCGCCTATTTAAAGAGTAACATCCTCACCAGACTGATGATGTGTGTGCTGTCCAGACGCCTCGGCAGATGGCCTGTGCTCACTGTCTGGAGAGGACAGCAGAGAAGTAGAAGGTGGGCTTCCTGCAGAAGACGCTGCAGAGTGGGCCATGGAGGATGTGGAAGGTTGTAGAAGCTGCTCAGCTGGAGTGTCTACTTCCATCACAGTGTCACCCGCTTCCAAAACAGAGCCTGACGGGACCGTAGGAAGAGTCGAAACATCTGACTGACTTGTCCCACCTTCAAAAAGCACATGTTAATGCAAGTTCAAATACTAAATGCTTTCCAAAACCAACCACTCAGAAGAGGTATGTTCAAGCACACTTGCTTACACACACACACACACACACACACACACGAACATATAATATACAGGAAAATCAAAAGCACCCACTGGTAGTTTGGTCCATTTGACTAGGCTAGTCAATAGAGGTAAACATCTATCTATAGCACATTCTTAATAAAAATAATCATTATTTTAAGCAAAATGCTCCATATGGCAGCTTCATTTAGACAAAGCTACAGTAAATAACTTGTGAGATGCCTAGAAACACTGCCTAGTTCCTCAAATTTAAAGATGCTGATTCCTGTGGAATCTAATGAACAAAATGAATTGACCAACAAACTAGGACCCAAGGCAGGGAGGCATGGAACAAGCTGACATACCTCGATATGGGGTTGGGGAGATGAGAAGAGAAAACTGAAGAATTTATATACTTATACGCATAAAACATGGACATGGGCAATAGGGTAGTAAAGATCTGAGGGAGAAAGTAGGGGCTGGAAGGAGGGGGAGAAGGGAGAAAATAGGAGATATCTGTAATACTGTCAACAATAAAAAGTATATTATAAATAAGTAAATAAATAAGGTGGTGATTCCGATGCAATAGTTGGATAATAGAATAATGGATTTATACTGAGATATTTCCACTCTATAATATCATGTCCTTGGTAAAATATTTAAGATATTTAATAAAAAATTTTATTAGCAAAAAAAAAAAATTATTAGCAAGAATAAAACAACAAATAGGCCAGAATAGGATTAAGTTCTTTATTTTTCCTTCAAACTGTCGCCTGTACTTACATTTTACTAGCCATGTTTTAACTACTAAACTAACATGATAAAGGCATGATTTTAAAGGGCTTAAGTGTCCATTATGTGCTATGTTAGGCTTCCTGCTATCTGCAAAGGAATAATTAATACTCAATAAATATTAAAAAATTTTCCTTCAAATCTAGATTTTATTAAAAATGGAGTGGATAAACCAAGTTCATGCTTTGCAAGATAGAAAAAACTTAAACAACTACCACAGAATGTTAAGTTTTTTCTAATTACCATGATTTAAATATTTCTTAAATTTAAGCACAAATTTAGTAATTCTTCAGCAAATCCACAGTCCAATTAATTTTTTTAAAATGTATTTTTATTGATTTCAGAGAGGAAGGGAATGGAAGAGAATATTGGAAACATTAATAAGAGAGAATCATTGATTGGGTGCTTCCTGCACACCCCCTACTGGGGATCGAGCCCACAACCCAGGCATGTGCCCTTGACCAAAAGTGAACCTGAACCCTTCAGTCCATGGGCCCATGCTCTATCCATTGAGCCAAACCAGCTAGGGCCCAAGGAATTTTTTTTTAAAAAATATATTTTATTGATTTTGTACAGAGAGGAAGGGAGAGAGATAGAGAGTCAGAAACATTGATGAGAGAGAGTCATCGATCAGCTGCCTCTTGCACACCCCCTACTGGGGATATGCCCGCAACCAAGGTACATGCCCTTGACCGGAATCGAACCCGGGTCCTTTCAGTCCCCAAGCCGATGCTCTATCCATTGAGCCAAACCGGTTTCGGCCCAAGGAATTTTTTAAAAAGTTAATTGATCTGCATGATTTAACAAAATCCACTTACAGATAAAATTCAATACAAATCTTTAATTTAGGGATTTAAAATGTTTAGGAGTTAACTTTTATATGCCCACTTTTGAGAGAGATAAGTAACTTGCCAAAGACCACAAAGTTGGAAAGTAGTGAACAAAGGTATGAAAACAGGTCAGCTAACACCAAAAAAGTAATTAATAACCAATATATATGTAACCAAAAGTAGAAACTATTCAATTATATAAAACTTATTTATCTACAGAGTTTTATATATTTTTACTCTAATAATAAAAAAAAAAAGGTCTTAAATGGGGACTATCAGCTGCTCTTACTTTTTTTTGAGAAAAGCAAAAAATAAGGGCTAGAACTAGTGGAACCTGAAGGGACTAGCTGTACGTAATGCCCTCTCCCTCTCCTGCTTCACACAACAGTAAGAACCCTGTGTTATTGTAGATCTAAAATCTGGTGGAAATCAGATAGCAAAAATAATCCCCACTCGTTTTTACCAGCTTTCTGATGACTGTAATTAGTAAGAGCTCTTACCTGTGGGTCGAGATCTTCCTTGTCCTCTATTACTTTGTGCAACCTCACTTGCTTCTTCAAACCACCTTGAAAGCATGTCAGACATTCTCTGCATCAATGACACATTGGGACTTTGCTCTCCTATGAAAACACAGGTCGTATCAGTGAATTAGTAATAAGTCAGCACCTTTCATTAATGCAAAAACCCAGATTTCAGGGCCTTAAAAATGAACGTAACTTAAAAAAACCAAATTGCCCAAATAATCCTATGAATGTACACAGACCCACCAGAGCCACATCCCATTTCAGAGTAAAGGTTTAAAAAGTGGCTCTCCATGTGTATTTGAGTTTCTCAAGAATAGGACTTAGCTTCTACATCTTAGCCTAGTCTTAGGCTCTCCCCACCCCTATCCAACCCACCTCTTTAGTTCCAAGAGTGCACAGCTAGGAAGGGCTTGTGCATTGTACACTGTTCAGATTAAAAGAAAAGTTTGCCCTCTCACTTAAATTTTCTTAAACTGAATTTGTTTTCATCATTTACTGTAAGCAAATTCTACATATACTTGAAATTAACTGAAACTAGAGGTGTTTCGTCTCTTCCCTCCCTGCTTTTCCTCATTCAAATACACAAGTTTTCTTGAGCATTTTAAAATTAAGTATGACATCAACACTAACAATTCATTTCTATTCTACAATCATATAATTAAAAATGGAAATAATTGGTTCTTCAATTTTCTGTGAAAATAGAATTTATTGTATACTTCATTGCCTTTATATTACATAGCTATTTAGGTATAAAAATAATACAAAAGATAATATATTGGATAATATGGCTTTGATCATGAAAGATTTCAAAAGTCATTAGAATAACATTTTCGCTAAAGACCCACTTATTAAAATTAATTCTATTTTAAAGTACCATCTTAAAGCTTCTGAGGTAGTTTCTCACACTTGTCAAAGGCATCTGAGAGAAGGGTAAAAAAATGTATGTGCTATTATAAAACTCTCTGGTTGGAAACTGAGGATTCTCATTCCATTTATATCTGAGAGGAAGGCAAAAATTACGAAGTTTGATGACACCTGATGTTTTATGAGGCACGAGCATCCTTGCACTTTCAGAAGGAATGTAAAGGAGCGCTTTTTGGGCACTAATCCAGTGGCCCCGCCATCCCATTTGTGGAAATTTAGCTGCGACCCACTTGCACGGGTGTGCTAAGAGACGTACCAGAACGCTTGCTGCAACATCACTTCTAACAGTGAAAACAATGGAAACTGGTGAAATGCTCATTCTAAAATACCATAGAAAAAGAAAAAAGCTGACCAAAGTATAGTTACCATCTCGCTCTCGTTCACTCTCCGGCCTGGCTCGGGGTCCCGTATCTGACCAGTCACCACGAAGCCTCAAGCGCTTCACCGGAGGCTGCCGTAGCTAAAAGGTGAGGAGAACACTTGTTTGCTCACCTCTAAAGCACACTTCCAATCTCATAGCTTCTCTCCCTCCCCTACTTTCTGTACTGAGGACGCACGTAGACCGAAGAGAGAGACACAGAGGAAATATTGCAGAGGAAGCCAAGGGCCCTCAGGTAGAGGCTGCTTAGCTGCCCGAGCGAACAGATGTGCTAGAGCAGAGAAGCAGGGAGAGCAGGGGAGTATGAGAACCGATGATATAGGTTTTTTATTTTTTTACTTGATTTTTTATGTGTGCCTCCCTCCCCCCATACATGCCCTTGAAACTACTTGAAACTACACTACTAAGGACCTCGGTCTGGCTCTAAAAGAAGTGGGAGCCCTTGGAGAGCTGATCAGAAGAGCAGCACAACCAGATGAGAGGATTATGGGAAGTGTGGCAGGGGAACTGGTTAGAAACCCCATAACAACAGAGGAGAGAGACGCTGACACCTTGCACCAGGTAGCAGTGGTAGCCAGGGGTGGTGAGTAGTGCTACAGATTTGGGATATATACTTTAAAGAAAAACTATGGGGACCAGGAAAAAATGAGAGATTGTATTCAATGCAGCAGTTCAATGATGAAGTGAGGCAGGTGTCACCCCAATAAATTCAGTTTAAAAATTAGAGGAAAAGAAAAAGAGAGAAAAGACAATAAAAAGAAAAAAATAATAAAGGAAAATGAGAAATGAGAAACAACTTAAAACAAAAGAATCCTATCTAATAAAAGAGTAATATGCAGATTGACCATCACTCCAACACACAAGATGGCTGCCCCCATGTGGTCAAAGATCCTGCCCCCTGTGGACACAAGATGGCCACCACAAGATGGCCTGTAAGAGAGGGCAGTTGTGGGTGATTAGGCCAGCAGGGGAGGGCAGCTGGGAAGCACCAGGCCTGCAAGGGAGGGCAGTTGGAGGTGATCAACCCTGAAGGGGAGGGCAGTTAGGGGTGACAAGGCTGGCAGAGGAGGAAAGTTGGAGGCAAACAGGCTGGCAGGGGAGCAGTTAGACATCAATCAGGCTGGCATGGGAATGGTTAGGGGGTGATCAGGCTGGCAGGCAAAAGTAGTTAGGGGCAATCAGGAAGGCAGGCAGGTGAGCGAGCAGTTGGGAGCCAACAGTCCTGGACTGCGAGAAGGATGTCTGACTACCCGCTTAGGCCCGATTCCACTGGGGTCGGACATCCTTTGAGGGATTCCAGATTGGAGAGGGTGCAGGCTGGGCTGAGGTACACTCCCCGCTTCACCTGTGCACAAATTTCATGCACCAGGCCTCTAGTATATATATAAAAGCGCACTGACCACCAGGGGCAGACACCCAATGCAAGAGCTGCCACCTGGTGGTCAGTGCGCTCCCACAGGGGAGCACCGCTCAGCCAGAAGCTGGGCTCACAGCCGGCAAGGGCAGTGGTGGTGGTAGGAGCCTCTCCCACCTCCATGGCAGTGCTAAGGACCCCTTGGGGGACGTCCGACTGCCGGCTTAGACCACCTCCCTGCAGGCTAAGCCAGCAGGCAGACAATCCCCAGGAGGTCCCAGATGACAAGAGGGCACAGGCCGGGCTGAGGGACACTCCCCTCCCCCAGTGCATGAATGTTGTTTACAGGGCCTCTAAGTAGGTTATAAGTGTGAAAGAGAGGCAAGGCAGTCTTTGGAACAGAGGAACTGCTTACCATATATGAATAGTAAATGGTAATAGGTAAAACTCCAATTAGTGTGTGAACATAAATATTTAGTCTCCTCGAAATCTGTACATCACATTTTTTTATTTTAACTACCTTTTCTGTAACTCTTAGACTTTTGGCTATTTCTTGCTGCTATTGTGCAACCTCACAGTTAGCAAAGCATTTTGTTATTAAATATTTTCTCTTTAAAAATATTGTATAATTCTTCTCTGTAGAGCAGTGGTTCTCAACCTTTTTAATGTCGCGACCTTTTAATACAGTTCCTCATGTTGTGGTAACAACCAATCATAAAATTATTTTCGCTGCTACTTCATAACTGTAATTTTGCTACTGTCATGAATCATAATGTAAATATTTGTGTTTTCCGATGGCCTTAGGCTCTACAGCAGCGATTCTCAACCAGTGGGTCACGACAGCAGCAGTTCTTGTTGAGAACCATTAGCAGGGTCACCTAAGACCATCGGAAAATACAGATATTTACATTACGATTCATTAACAGTAGCAAAATTACAGTTGTGAAGTAGCAACGAAAGTAATTTTATGGTTGGGGGTCACCACAACATGAGGAACTATATTAAAGGGTCACAGCATTAAAAAGGTTGAGAACACTGCTGCAGAGCCTTTCCTTAATTATTAGATTCTGTTCTTTCATGTATGTTTTGTGTCTTTGTTTCCTAGACTGTAAGTGCCTTGAAAATGGGCTCTATTTTTTAAAGCCCTTCAGGCTCCAAAAGTCACTGAATTAGTATTTTTCTGAGTAAAATAAAGAAGATGGTTTTGAGTAAACTTACCTCTTCCCTTCTCTCTTCTGCAGAAGGAGTTCGAAGTTCTCGTGCGGTGTCATCTTTGGGGTCAAAAAGGTAGATATAATCTGAAGAGTAGCTAACGAGAATCTCCTGACCGTCTTCACTGTAGCACAGAGACGTCACCCTGCAGGACTTGTTGTTAAGATGAGAAGGGAGAAAACGGGCAACCATTCCAGCAGTCCCCCGGCCTGCATAATTCCCTAGAATAAGAAAGCAGGAAGGTGTTTAAAATTCATGTTTTTGAAGAAAAACATTTTAAAAAGTCTTAATCTGCACAAGGAGATACATGATTTAATGTAGCAACAGAAATCAAAGGTATCATTCTATTTATAGAAGAGGCTCTTTTTTCAATAACCAAATTTTATAACAAAAAGAAAAAGAATACAATACAAAGGAAACATACCTTTAAAAAAATTCAGAATCATCTGGAATGCCAGATTACATATTTTATTGGAAATATGATTTAACCAATTAAATAATTTATGATTACAGTCACGCTAAATCATCTTCTAAAAATTCTCCCCAAATTAATATACTTTTTGTAATATAAACTAGAGGCTCGGTGCATGAAAATTCATGCACTGGAGGGGGGATCACTCAGTCCGGCCTGCCCCCTCTCACAGTCTGGGAGCCCTTAGGGGCGGGAGACAACCTGGTGATCAGGGGAAGGTGACGCCCCATCACACCTCTGCTGCTGACACTGCCAGCAGTGCAAGCCTCAGTCGGCCCTGGTTACCTGAGCCTCGGGCAGCCCTGGGCAGCTGGGCAGCCACCATCCAAGGCTTGCCTGCATCACAGGCCAGCCCTGGGTGGCTTGGCAGCTGACATCTGAGGCTTGCCTGTGCCTCGGGCAGGCCCTGGTGGATCAGGAGCTGAGAGGACTAGGGGACTTCGGAGGCAGGGCTGAGGGGCCTGGGCGCCACCATCTTTGTGGGTATAGAAGTCAATTAGCATATTTCTTCCCTACTGACTGTGGGCATCGCCATTTTTAAGGGAAGGAGAGTCAATTAGCATACTCCCTCCTTATTATTTGTGGGCGCCGCCATCTTTGCAATGGTGTGAGGGTCAATTATCATATCCCCTCTTTATTAGATAGGATAGGAAAGCTTATATTTATTAGAATAATAGATAAAAAAGTGCAGTATCCTTTTAAACTGATTTACCTTCTATTTCATCGTTTTTGAAAATTTGACTGCCGTGAAATTTTTTCCTTCTAAGACTACAGAGTGGCAATACTATGCCAATTTTAATTCTTTGTAGTAGTCATTAATACAATGCAATATGACAGAGAGGGTAAATGAGCACTTTGTCTCCTGAGGGACTCAGGAATGCTCAATTCTAAGAATCTAAATTATACACCAAGTTGTATAATTCTGCACAATGAGGTCTTACACCTGGGTCTCATCTGTTGAGAAACAATAATGTCACCTGGGTCCCATCTGTTGAGAAACAATAATGAAGCCTGTAATTCCGTATTTAATACTATTTCCCTAAATGTGCAAATAAATAGACAAGACTCCTCAATCAGTTGAGAAAAAAATAATTTCCTCTCGCCTTCCCATTTCAATAACCATTTTTAATGACATAAATTGACAATGAGATTGACACTGCGTTCATTTCTGGCCAAGTCCACTTTTATTCTTAGCAATATAATTTATGTGAATATATATATTTGATATTTGGGTATGTGAGTGTTTAAGTATTCCTGGCTTTCTTTACTGAGGAAATACTAATGGAGGCTGGCTTTGAATTGAGAATTTCAGAAGTGATTTGATCCCATAATGGATGAGGAGTAGAAGGCAGATTCAAGTTCAGTGCTATAGCATCACTGATAACAGCACTTCAAATCTGCTAAGCAGGCAGAAACATATGCTGTACATTAACGCACAAGTAACTGTTCTTTCCTCTCCACCATCTTACCGTTATCCTCTGAATTTAAAAAATGGCAAAGAGAAATTAGGAAAACCAAGTGTTGTGTGTTGAATAGTGTCCCCCTTCCACACACACACAAATTCATGTCCACTAGAACCTCAGAATATGACCCTATTTGAAAATAAGGTCTTTGTAGACGTAATAAGTACAATGAAGTCATACTGGCTTAGGGTCCTAAGCCCAGTATGACCGGTGTTCTCAGTAAAGAGAAATACAAAGACATACCCAGGGCAGAAGGCAGGTAAATATAGAAACAGAGATTGAAGCAATACACTTAAAAGCCAAGGAATGTTAAGAACTGCCAGCGGCAACTACAAGGAAGCAAGGAGAGCCCTGCCTGGGGAGCTCAGTTGGTTAGAGAACTGTCCCCATACGCCAAAGTTGCAGGTTCAATCCCTGTCAGGGCACATACAAGAATCAACAAATGAATACATAAATGAGTGGAACAAATCAATCTTCCTTTCCTTCTTCCTCCCTTCCTCCTCCCACCCCCTTCCTCTTTCTAAAATCAATTTTTAAAACTTTAAAATAAAATAAAAGCGAGAAGCATGTAATAGATTTTCTCTGAGAATCTCCAGCATAAAACGACCCTGCAAAATCCTTACTTTAGCCTCTGAATTATGAGACAATAAATTTATTATTTTAAGTCACCTAGTATACAGCCCTAGGAAACTAATATAGTTGGCCCTTGATATTTGCAGGTTTCAAACCTACAGATTCAACCACCCCTGAAGGAAAACAGTACTTTTCACCAGTGGAGGCTGAACATTTGCACTTTTCTAAGCCATTTTATAAAGGACTTGGGCATCTGGGGAGTTGGGTACCCCAGGGCTCCTGGAACCATCCCTGCAGATAGTAAAGGACAACTATACATCACATGCTACAACTTTTTAAAGAGAAAAACTGCAAAAGTACCACCCCAACAGAATCATAAAAACTTAGTGAAAGGCTGTTTTTATAATACATATTATTTAAACACATTCTACATACTAAATTGTATTAAAAATTAAAAAAAATATTTTATTGATTTTTTACAGAGAGGAAGGGAGAGAGACAGAGAGCTAGAAACGTCGATAAGAGAGAAACATCGACCAGCTGCCTCTTGCACATCTCCTACTGGGGATGTGCCCGCAACCAATGTACATGCCCTTGACTGGAATTGAACCCGGGACCTTTCAGTCCTCAGACCGACACTCTACCGCTGAGCCAAACAGGTTTCAGCTGTAATAAAAAATTTTAAGTGTCATATTTATTTCCTGAACTGACAGAATCTTGTATCTGCATTAATATATATCTTTGTACCTGTAGCTCTTGTGCCCAGCATTCTCCGATCATATATTCGAACTGAGCTATCAGAACAACCCACAGCAAGATAATATGGTATTGGTGGGCAAATCGCTACAGAAGTAGCAGCACGTCGGCAGTTAATTAGAATATCCTACAAAAGACAAAATAGCAGCAGTTACATAGAGCTTACAGTAGAGATAATACTACCCTGTTTCCCCCAAAATAAGACAGTGTCTTATATTAATTTTTGCTCCCAAAGATGTACTAGGACTTATTTTCAGGGGATGTCTTATTTTTCCATGAATAAGAATACGGTACACATTAATTTTAAATGAAAATAAAGGAAATTTATTACCTGTATACGGTACGGTAGTACGGTAGTTGTCAACACAAACCAGACAAACTGTGAATCCTACCATATCAAGAATTTACTCATTTATTCAATGACAATCATGTCATCATCTTCTGGAACATCATCATAACAATCCAATTCCTGAATTTCCTGGTGAATTTCTTGTGACTCCATTTCTTTCAGAATCAGTGGACCAAATCTCTCATGTTTAGCAATAGCATTCTGAGACAGAGCCTGGGGGGGGGGGGGGGCCTTATTTTTGGGGGGTTGCCTTATATTTCACTCAGAAGGAAACCTGTAAGTAGGTCTAATTTTCGGAGGATGTTTTATTTTCAGGGAAACATGGTATATTGAAAAAGGTTCTCTTCAATTAGAAGAAAACAATCTTTCTCAGAAATCCTAATTCAATAAGTATGACATTGAAAGGGGGAAAATGCAGTTTCCTTTCATTTTTCAGATTTCTTTCTATCAGTAAGTTTCTAAAACATTCAGCTTATGTGAAAGAAAGATAAATACATGCAGTCAATATTCCTTCTCAGAAATTTACCATTCTAAGAAAAACTCTGTTTTCTTTACAGTTTGCTAGACAATTCCAAAACTGACTTCTAATATAAATTTTATGCGTTCCTTATGGACCAAACAAAATAAGAAAACATATGTAGAAAACTACATTTAATTAAAGTAGCAATTTAAAATCAACCAACATCTGAGTAATTCAAAATACATTCTAAAGAGGAAAGAAATAAAAATTGTTCCCAGATATAAGACTCAAACAGCAGCTAAATCAACAGCAGCTACAAAAGAGCTGCTAATAATTCAAGAAACTCATCATTAATCATGATTTAAATCCTTTCTCAAAATTAGCTGCACTTCAGATAATGATATAATACAACTTGAATTATTTCTCAGAAATGCCCCCTAAATATCCTCATGCTTATGACAAATGAACATCTTTAGGAATGTAAAACATTCACATATATAATGTATCAGTAAGTTGTTAAGCACATTATAAATGCCACTGTTTTTGGTCCACTGGACAGTAAAGATGGAGGTATAATCTACCTTTGTCTGATTAGTACTAATTATTTTATATGGTACTTATATTTTAGTTCTTTTACTACTAAAATATAACAAAAGTATTATTAATTGATTTTTAAACTTTTAAACTTTTCTCAACTTATAAAATCTCCTTATCAGGTTAAATACAACTATAATCTCTCTCTCTCTCTCTCTCTCTCTCTCTCTCACATACACACACACACACACACACACACACGGCCTATAAAAGACAGATTTTACTATAATGTCACTATTTACCCTCTATAAGCATTAGAAAATGTACGAGTTATAACCCGGAACACATATCCTAAAGGTGTTCTGTTAATTTTATACTATTTTGTCTGTGATCTGAGCTCCTCACTCTTCTCAGTTCAGCTGTGTATTTAAAATATATTCACCTTATGTTTTATTTATTTAACTAGAGGCCTGGTGCACAAAATTTGTGCACTGGGGAGGGTATCCCTCAGCCCAGCCTGCACCTCTCCAATCCGGGGCCCCTCAAGGAATGTACGACTGCAGGTTTAGTCCCGATCCCTAGATGTCCTGCAGTCGGACATCCCTCTCACAATCAGGGACTGCCTGCCAGCCTGATCACCCCCTAACCACTCCGCTGCCAGCCTGATCAATGCCTAAATGCTCCCCTGCCGGCCCGATTGCACCCAACTGCCCTCCACTGCAGGCCTGGTTCTCCCTCCCCGCCTATTGTCCTCCCCTGCAGGCGTGTTCCCCTCCCTGACCAGCCTGGTCACCCCTAACTACCCTCACCTGCAGGCCTGGTCACTCCCAACTGCCTTCCCCAGCCTGCCCAGCCACCCCTAACTGCTTTCCCCTATCAGCCTGGTCGCCCCCAAATGTCCTCGCCTGCAGGCCTTGTCCCTACTAACTGCCCGCCCCTGCTGGCCTGGTCACCCCTAACTGCCCTTCTCTGCTGGCTTGATTACCCACAACTACCCTCCCATGCTGGCCATCTTGTAGTGGACATCTTTGACTATATGGGGGTGGCCATCTTGTACGAGGGTGTGAGGGTCAATTTGCATATTACCTCTTTATTATATAGTGGTATTGACCTCAGAACATTATTCCTATTATACCAAATTTGTTTACCAAATGCCTTCTATAATTCTGTTTTAGTAGTTGAGGATTACTTTAGGAGCCAGTTTTTCCCCCCCATACTTTGGCCTCTATTCATTTTTATATATAAAGAAATAAAAAGTCTTATTAAGGAAAATTTTAACAATGTTTTTTCACTTATTAGCTTTGCTTTCATCTTTATTTTTACCAGATATTTGGTTATAAAAGCACAACTAAATCTTACTATGTGCACACTAAAATATGTCTTAAAAGAATTTGACATAACAAATTTTAGTATCTACCATTTACTGAGAAATAGGAATATCAAATACCCTAGTAAACAATCTGATATTTTAAACTTATTCTGCCTTTCATATATTAGTTCAATGCTTTCCTAGTTTTGTGTGTGTGTACATATATGTAACATAAAAACAGAATTAAAAATCATACATTTAAAATTTCTTAATTTCTATTTTTTGTTTCAATATAGAAAATAATCTTCCCCTTCCCCCACGTCAAGAATTTTAATATTAGTAACTGGTTTAAATAGCAAACATTTAACCTCGTCACTAGTAATTCTTCTTTGAGGGGGGTGGAGACTTCCAGTAAAAATATATTTAGCAATACTTTCTTATTTCATTTGGTACTTAAAAATGATCTGAGAAAAAAGCCACTGTTTATAAATAACATTTGGGGTTAGCTGTCTGGGGCCATTACATGATTTCTCAGGCCTTTTTCAAGTTTAAAATAGTGTTAAAAATACAAAATTGAGAGTGAAACTATGCCTATAGAGAAGTGTGCTAAATCTGAATGAACACATTGATAGAATGGTAGCTTGTTATTTAAAAAAAAAAACCCAAACATATAATTGTTGGTTTAAAAGCTATGGTAAAAACTAAGAGAAGACACTAAACTACCACACACTTTCATCGTGTCTATTGGTTAGCCAATATTATCTCCATAAGTGGGCTATATTGATAAATGCTCTAGTTTTTATAATACTAGAGTATATACTGAACAGTTCTCATGTATATATAATTTGAAATGTACAATAAAAATACAACTTCCCTAACTTTACTATTAACATTTTCATGTAAAAAAATGTTAATTATAAAATATATGCTATTAAAGATTTTTGCAAAACAACTGACCCATAATTTCAATAATCCAGAGATAACTTATTGCTACTATTCAATTTTTTTTTAATCCTCACCTGAGGATATTTTTAACTTTGATTTTCTGGAGAGGGAGGGAGAAAGGAAGGGAGGGAGGGATGGAAACATCAATGTGAGAGAGACATAGATTGGTTGCCTTACGCATGTGCCCAACCCGCAGGTACATGCCCTTGAACAGGAATCAAACCCACAACCCTATAGTGCGTAGGCCGATGCTTTAACCACCAAGAAACACAGGCCATGGCTTACTATTTCAATTTTAATTATAATATTATATATTTTTCATCATTTATACAAAAATTTAATTCTTACATCTTTGCAATCTTCTTTTGTGCAGCTAGTTTTGATGCGCGTATCAAACCACCTAACAGTTCCGTCTTCACCACAAGAGAGGAAAGTATGCGGGTCATTGGGTACAGTCATAATCTGAAGATGAGAGCAAAATTCCAGGTATTTTTATTGAACGCTTAAACAGATGCCTTTGAGAAGCATTGCTACTGTTTTATAAAATGATTAAGGCAAAAGCAACTATGTCAAAACAGTAAAATACATATAGAAGTATATAAGAAGTAATAGTTAAATTAATATGACTCATTACTTTGAAGTTTGAAATGAATGTTCCTGCAGATAGGTGGTTGTTTAAAATTATAAACTTCTAACAACTTTGACAAGAAATATTTTTACCTTAGGAAACTTGTTCAAGCTATTCAAAGACTAATTTTTATGAGTTCTGGATATAAATTTGTAATTATATTAAACACATTCTAGTTTTCTACCATGATAATGTTTAAGAAAACTATAAGATGCTGAATTGAATAAAGCATTTAAATTGGTGTCTCAAAAATTTTGACAAAATTTCTTGATTATGACACTCAACAAGCTAGGAAAGGTAGGAAATTACCTCAACATAAACACCATATATGAGAAGCTCATGGCTAATATTATATTCAACGAGAGGCCCAGTGCATGAATTCGTGCATGGGCAGGGTCCAGCCAGCCTGCCCCGATTGGGGCAATAAGGCCTGGTTGGCTGAGGGGAGGGGATGCAGGAGGTTGGCCAGCTGGCCCTGGCCCCTGGTCGAACTCCCAGTCAAACTCCTGGTCAAGGGGATAATTTGCATATTAGCCTTTTATTATATAGGATAGTGAAAAACTGAAAGCTTTCCCTTTCAGATCTGGGACAAGACATGAATGTCTACTCTCATTACTTCTATACAATACAGTATTGAAAGTTCTAGCTAAAGCAAGAAAAAAGAAATAAAAGTAATCGAAACTGAAAAAGTAAAACTATCTCCGATTGAAGATGACATGGTTTTATATGTACACTATTCTAAAGATTCCATACCAAAAAAAACCATTAAAACTAATAAATGAATACAGCAAAGTTGCAGGTTAACAAGTCAACAAAAAAATCAGTTGTGTTTCTTTTAAGCACTAATAATAAACAATCTGGAAATGAAATTAAGAAAACTAGTCTTTGAAAAATGCTTCTCATTATATTACAAGTAAAAAGAATAAAATACTTGGGAATAAACTTATTCAAGGAGGTGAAAGTCTTATATACAAAAAACTACAAGACACTGTTGAAAGAAATCAAAGAAGACACACACAAATTAAGAGACATCTATGTTCATGAATTGGAAGACTTAATATTGTTTAAATGCCCATACTACTCAAGGTGATCTAGATTTAACTCTGTGGCATTTTTTTTTTTAACAGAACCAGAAAAAATACCTTAAAATTCATATGGAACTCAAAAGACACAAATAGCCAACACAATCTGGACAAAGAAAAACAAAGCTGGAGCCGAAACCGGTTTGGCTCAATGGATAGAGCGTCGGCTTGGGGACTGAAAGGTCCCGGGTTTGATTCCGGTCAAGGGCATGTACCTTGGTTGCGGCCATATCCCCAGTAGGGAGTGTGCAAGAGGCAGCTGATTGATAACTCTCTCTCATCGATGTTTCTAACTATCTCTCCCTTCCTCTCTGTCCAAAATCAATAAAAATATTTTTAAAAAATTAAAAAAAGAAAAAGAAAAACAAAGTTGAAGGCCTCATATTTGCTGCTTTCAAAAAATATTACAAAGCTATTGTATTTAAAACATTACCAGTATTATAGTACTGACATGAAGACTTTATGCAAGACAGAGATAGTGTAAGAGGTGAAAGCACAGTAGAGAGCCCTGAAGCACAATACAGAAGCATCTTTTAAAGGCTGACACCTGCTTGCCAAGAGTATGGTTGCTCACATAATTACTATTACTCACAGCTTATTTCTTAACTTTATTCCCAAGCGTATCAAGACCCATTCTCTCAAATGCTTTACTGAAATCTAGATATTCTATCAATCTTCTTTGCTTACAAATTCATGAAGGAGTGTATATACACATACATAAATCTACACATATGTACTACATACCTACACTTACATAAAAACATACACATATGTATCACATATATAATCATAATAATACTGCACCTCATAGGTAGTTCCATAATGGCACGTAAATTGGCATTGTCTGTTAGTTTCTGCATCTTGCTCAACATTGGTGTAATATATTACTCCATCTCCAGAGCAGGAGACAATCTGCTTATCATTTGTGCACGGTAAGAACTTTGCACTGAAGATATTTGCTCGGTGTCCTGAACGAATTGTCGTCAAAACCTGAAACATACAAAGAAGGTAATTCTTGGCAATTCATTACTTCCTAGAAATAAATATTCATATTTAACATAAGCAGAGCCAGGAATAAACTCTCATTAACATTTTTATCTCAATGAATATTACCATTTGATTTGAAATATTATAATTGGAAAAAAAAGAAATCGAAATCATTCATATTTTCTCTTTTCTCTCTGAGATGTTAAGAATTTTGACAATCATTTTAGACTGAACGCCTCACTATCCAGGCAGTTATCTGTTAGGACTATTTTAAAAGTTATTTGTTATTTTTAAAACTATTTAATCAAGCATTTTTTCATTGGCTTCAGTGGGAGGATTGGTCCAAATAAATTAGCCCATAATTTTTGAAAAACAAAACATTCTTTTTTAATATATTTGAGATTTATATATACTAGAGGCCCGGTGCACAAAAATCCGTGCACTGGAAGGGGGTCCCTCAGGCCGGCCTGCCCCCTCAATGTCCAGGAGCCCTCAGGACATGTCTCATGGGGAGCGGGCCTGAGCCGCAGTCTGGCCTCCCTCTGCAGGAGGTGACTGGCCAATCAGGGAAGGCCCCATCCCCATTATCCCCTCTGTGGGAGGCGACCTGGTGGATCAGGGGAAGGCAACGCCCTGCTGTCAGCCACGGCAGCTTGCCTGAGCCTCAGCCCGGTCCTCACAGCAGCAGCCACTGCAGCTTTGTCTGGAAGGATGTCCGGAAGACATCTGCTCTAATTAGCATATTACCCTTTTATTAGTATAAATGATTAAAATATACCATTAATAAGAAACACCTCTTAACTCTATAGGTAGTGTTTTGAAACTTTCATTAGTATAAATTAATCTTCCCATGAATTCACGGGATCTAAAAATAGAGTGAAACTATAAGAAAAGATTTAACTCAGGATAAAAAAAACCTATTTTCCTATGTAATTAATCATTAGTTTTTTTACAATAAAAATAAAAATATTGGATGATATCAAATTTGGAACTATTAAAACCACTATGTGACAAAGATAGTCTTCTGCCGAAACCAGTTTGGCTCAATGGATAGAGCGTCGGCTTGGGGACTGAAGGGTCCCGGGTTTGATTCCAGTCAAGGGCATGCACCTTGGTTGCGGGCACATCCCCAGTAGGGGGTGTGCAAGAGGCAGCTGATCGATGACTCTCTCTCATCGATGTTTCTAGCTCTCTATCTCTCTCCCTTCCTCTCTGTACAAAATCAATAAAATATATTTAAAAAAAAAACAAAACAAAAGATAGTCTTCTTATACCTAAAATCTCTGAAAGTATTATTTGATTAGTCATTTATCAAATTGGAAATGAGGGTGGGTAATGAGCAATTGCTTTTCAAATACTATCTAATAAAAGAGTAATATGCAAATTGACCATCATTCCAACACACAGAGGACTGCCCCCATGTGGATACAAGATGGCTGCCACAAAATGGCCAGCAGGGGAGGACAGTTGGGGACCACCAGGCCTGCAGGGAAGAGCAGCTGGGGTGGGGGGAGGGACCAGGCCTGCAGGGGAGGGCAGTTAGGGGTGACCAGGCCTTCAGGAGAGGATAGTTAGGGGCACTCTGGCTGGCAGGGGAGCAGTTAGGCATCAATCAGACTGCAAGGGGAGTGGTTAGGGGGTGATCCTGCTGGTGGTTAGGAGCAATCAAGAAGGCAGAAAGGCAAGCAGTTGGGAGCCAGCATTCCTGGATTGTGAGAGGGATATCCCAGATTGGAGAGGGTGCAGGCTGGGCTGAGGGATACTCCCCCTGCCATGAATTTTGTGCACCAGACCTCTAGTACTTATATAATTTACTAGGAACCATGCATAAAACAAATACTTTTAAAAAGCAATTAAAAAATAAGCACCTGATCTTCTAAAAAAAATTATGCCATTGGGCTTTTTAACACACACACACATATATATATATATATATATATATATATTTTTTTTTTTTTTTAGAGAGAGAAATGGAGGGGGGAGAGAGGCATAAATAACAATGATGAGAGAGAATCATTGATCGGCTGCTTCCTGCATGCCCCCTAATGGGGATCTAGCCTGATACCATGTGCCCTTGACCAGATTCAAACACATGACCCTTCAGTCGGCAGGCCGACGCTCTATCCACTGAGCAAAACCAGCTAGGGCCCATTGGACATTTTCATAAAATAATTGAAAGCAGGAATTTGCAGTTATTTATACACTTATGTTCATAGCAGCATTATTTACAACAGACAAAAGCAAAAGCAACCCAAGTGTCCACTGATAGATAAATGGATAAATAAAACGTGGTCTATCCACACAATGGATTATTATTCAGCTTTAAAAAGGATGAAAAATCTGACACATGCTGTAATGTGGGTGACCCTTGAGAAAATTATGCCGAGTAAAATTAGCCAGTCCTAACAGGACAAATGCTGCATAAACATATGTGAAGTTCGTTAACATCAAACTAGGGCCAGCAGCACCAGCTGTTGTACCTAGAAGGAGATGCAGTACTTAGAGCAGTCAGATTCACAGGCACAGAAAGCAGACTGGTGGCTGTGGGAGGCTGCGGGAGGGGAGGATGGGGAGCTCCGGTGTATGGGGCAGAGTCTGAGTTCTGCAAGATGAAGAGTTCTGCAGCTGGATGGGGACGATGGTATCACAATAAGGTGAAGGTATATAATGTCACTGAACTGAACTCCGGACAATGGTTAATCTTATGTTATATGCATATTATCACAATTTAAAAAAATAAAGCTCTGCATTTTTTAAAGAAAGTTTGTTAGTACCCAGATGAGCGCTTTGTATATTATAAGCACTGAAATTCTAATGGTCAGGAAATTTCTCCACTGTAAGGAAAAGGTAGTCCTAGTAATTACAGATGTATGGGAAGTAGAGCTTGAAAACATTAAGTTTCCCTCTGGTAGGCCAGAGGGAATTAAGCAAAGCTGTCTTAAAATAAAATTATGACCTATCTTTTTCATCAAGGACAGCATCAATGTGAACTTCTTTTTAGGCTGAAGGACAACAAACATTTATTTAAATAGCTTAACTTAAGGAAAATAAGAAATACATAAAGTATTGATCCTGTAAGATTGATAATATTAAAAAAGGGTGCCTATTTACCATGTTCTCACTGACATAAAAATGGCTGCACACTCCTTCTACATAAGGAGTCAGAGGAAGAGTCAGTAAAAACCAGAACTCAATCCTAGTTCCTAGCCCAGCTTATTGAACTGAAGAAACATGTCACTAGAACCTAGCCACTGTTTTTAAACTGATAAAATACCATTTCTTATACTGCTTGGCTGAAAATTAGTTTCTCTGAGCAGAAAGGAAAAAGATCACATTGCCTCCCTGGCCTCCAAAGAATGGTTTATTGAGATAATATCACTTTTGGCAATGTTATCCATTTGGATAACATGAAGCATGTTTAAATATTCTAGAATCAAAAAGAAGAATGAAACCTAATGTTTTGCTAAGGAAACTAACAGACCTGGCTGTAATAACTTATAAATTATATAACAAACGTGAGCAAAATAAGAATATTCTATTACAGTCTGTAATTATTATAATTTCTTTTTTTACTTTTATTTTTCTCTCTCCCATAAAATTGTAGATTTTATAAACTACTTACCTTTCTACTGTAAGGATTACTAATTACTAACTTGGTGTCATCTGAGCCAGATAAAATATATTCTCCAGTCTCATTCCAACAGATTGTATTAACCTAAAAAGAAAACAAAAAAGGGATTGCAGCAAACTGAACATAAAAAAACAAGTGTGAATCTTTTACTTAACTGATGGTTCAAAATTTATATCACTAATGAGGTTGTATGTACAGAAAATAGTATTTACCAATTTACTACCTGAAAGTACATGTTGACTTCTATTTAGCAAACACAATATTCTGAAAATTCACAATTAAATGCCTGTCTCTCTTAAATTTTATTATTTAAATTATTTAAACTAATTCATTTTATATCCAGAGACATAAAGCTGGGTCACCTAAAAAGGAATTTAAAAAAACTTACTACAAAGCTGCAGTGGTCAAGGCTGTGTGGTGGTGTCATAACCATAAACACACACCGACTGAATGGAATGGATGGATAGCCAGGAATAAACCTTTACATTCATGGTCAAGTAATTTTTATCAAGGAGGCTAAGACTACTCAATGGAGAAAGAACAGTTTTTCAACAAATGTGCTGGGACAACTGGATATACACAGGCAAAAGAATGAATTTAGACTCCTACTTCACACCATATATAAAAACTGGCTGAAAATGATCAAATATTGAAACGTAATAGCCAAAACAATGAAACTCTCAGAAGAAAACATAGGTGTAAATCTTCATGAAAACTAAAACCACAATGAATAACTATTTCACACCTAATAGGGTAGCTATAATAATTAAAAAACACACACACAAAAAAAAAACACACAGAAAATAAGCGTTGGTGAGGATGTCAAGAAGCTGGAGGCCTTATACATTGCTGAAAGAATGCAAAATAGCATAGCTCTTTGGAAAAAGTTTGGCAGCACCTCAAAACTGACACAGAATTATGCTGTGACCCATTAATTCCACAACAAGGTCTATATGCAAGAGAAAAGAAAACATGTCACACAAAAACTTGTACACAAGAGTCCATAAATGTATCATTCATAAGAGCCCAAAGAGAAACCAACCCAAATATTATAAACAAAATGTGACAGCGTTTGCTTATAACAAAATATCTGCACAATGAAATATTATTCAGCCATATTACCCATATTGTGACATGGACAAACCCTGAAAACGTTAATGATAGTGAAAGAAGCCAGTCTGAAAAGCCTTACATGTTATTCCATTTACATAAAAAGTCCAGAAGAGGCATATCTACAGAGACAGAAAGTAAACTAGTGAAGGCCAACAGCTAGGTGGGGAGGGCATGGGAATGACTGATAAATGGTACAAACTTATATTTCAGATGCTGAAAATATACTGGAAAATAGACAGTGGTGACGGCGGTACTACATTATGATTATATTTTAAAAACCACTAAATTATAGAGGGGATAAATGGTGATGGAAGGAGACTTGACTTGGGGTGGTGGACACACAATACAATATACAGTGTATTAGAGAATTTTATATAATTTTATTAACCAATGTCTCCCCAATAGTCAATAAAATAGATGCATAAATGATATAAAAAATATAAAACATAAAAAACCTTGGATTACACATTAAGGTGGGTCAATTTTATGACATATGAACTATATCTAAATTTTAAAAAACTACTTAGACTTCCACTTTTAGTCAAAATGGAGTAGCATGGACCATCTCTACTTTAAAAAACACATACCATATACTTTTTTTCAAAATCACTTCAATGTAAAACTTTATTCTCCCAATTTATTGGTCAGTTACAATCTCTTCAGGGAAAACTGGGGAATTTTTTTTAAAAAAGATTTTAAAATTAATTTTTAGAGAGAGAGGAAGGAGGAGAGAGAGAAACATCAACGGGCTGCTTTCTGCATGAACCAGAAACCTTTCAGTGCGCAAGGCTGGGGCATTTTATCAAACATTTCAACACTCAGTTTTAAAGTCCTTCATGGTTGAAAACAACTATTACTTACACAGCCATCATGCACATTCAGGGTTGCTTCAAGTTTTAATCTTTGGATAAATTCTCTTCTTCCTGTTTCAAAAGAAAGAAAGAACTAAATATATCCTAACATTTATTGCTGTGGAAAGTAGAACACTGAAGTTAGGAGCCTAGGATCTGGCGTAAGTAGATGCAAGCTCTAATTTCAACTCTTCCATTTATAAACTGAGTGATATTGGGCAAATTAACCCCATCCTATGCCCTAGTTTCCTCATTAGAGTATCTACCTACTTCTTGTAGTTACTGTAAGGATTGGGTGATTTCAAGGACAAAAGGGCTTACTTAGCACCGTGTCTGGACCACAGTAAACACTCGAGGTTCCCTTCATTCACCATTCATCCAACAAATACTCAGTGTACTTACTCTGTACAAGCTATATACCAGGAGCTAGAATATGGTGGTAAAACAAAACAGAAAAAGACCCCTGTCCTCTAGTGAGGTTTGAAAGACAATAAACAATATACTTGAAGGTGAAGGTGCTACATGGAAAAGTGAAGCAGAGAAAGGGGTGAGAGAGGTCTGGAGGTGGAGGACAGGGTTTTCAATTGAAATAGGGTGCCGAACAGCGTTTGCTAGCTGCCACCTCTACTTAGACACATCTCACTCTGAGAAATGTTAACACATTTCAAAGCTCATTTTGCAATGATGAAATGTGGCAGCAAAAAATAAAATAAAATCAACCTAACTGTCCATCAGTTAAAACACTACAAAAATAGAATATGTTCCTTCTTTGAAAAAAGAAATATGTTTCCCTTTAAGACATGAATCATCTTTACCAAAGATGGACCAAAAAGCTTCATGTTTATTCAGAAACTGTAATGAAAGGAAGCTGAGTATGTGACCAAGAGCGATAATTAGCTAAGTAATCAGGCTGATGAAATCTCGGATAAAATTAAATTTGACTATGCTTTCTGTATACTGTCACAGGGACAGATTTCTTTATTATGTTTTCTCGCCATGCTACATAAAGATCAGCAACTTCTTTGAAGCCAAATTGTTTTCTTTCTCCATTATAACAGGCAAGATGTCTAGGTAGAGGATGAACATATGGATTAAAAAATAATTTCTTTTTGTGTGTGGGGAATGCTCTACATTTCCAAAACTTACTACAATAAAATAATTGATTTTCAGTAAGGTATTTTCCTGAACAGGGTTGTACTTTAACTTTTCAAATCTAATTTTCAGTTATAAAACATTATTAATAGCAAATTTAAAAAAATTTATTGATTTCAGAGAGGAAGAGAGAGAGAGTGATAGAAATATCAATGAGAGAGAATCATTCATTGGCTGCCTCCTGCACACCCCACCCTGGGGATTGATCCCAAACCTTGGGCATGTGCCCTGCAGAGAATCGAACTGTGACCTTCTGGTTCATAGGTCAACACTCAACCACTGAACCACACCAGCTGGGTGCAAATAGATAACTTTAAAAAAAAAATTCTTTTCTCTTTGGCCAATGGCAGGCTTGGTAATTCTACGAAGTAATCAATTCATAGTTAAGAAATAAAGTATTACTCAAATTAACAACATGAACAACAATTCATTAAAATATTTTTATAAATGTACTAGAAACTTTCCCAAACTTCAAAAATATGGTTTTGAAAACACAGCTCTGCCATTTCTGTCTACAGAAAATAATGATGGCACATAAGACAAATGAAGACAAAATGAGTTCCAGCAAGAATGCTCATCTATGAAATTTGTACATAAAACACACGCTGAAGCACAATAGTTAAGTAGATAGCTCCTGAGTATTTTTTAACTTGACTTTGGAGATCAAAATGGTTGTGCGTACACAGATCCCATAAAATGTGCTTCTAGAAATAACAAGTGTCAACACCCTCTACCCTTTCAGCAATTAAATGCGCTTCTAAGAAATGGGAAGTGAAAGCCATTAGAAAATAAGAGCTGTAAGTTAAAAGAAACTCAACCCCCCTCAAACAAAAGTAAAAATAAACTCATGCCTGCAGAGTCTGGCCTACTTGCAAGCTGACAAGTTACCTGCCATTTCATGGGAGCTGGCAGAAGAAAAAGACTCTCAAGCCAGAAGCAAAGATTTTACTGCTCATGGCACAGCAAACGGTATGGGCTTCAGGTTAACACTTTACTCCTCAGCCCCCAATTCCCACTGGGCAATGCGGAGCAGTCTGGATGCTACAATGTGCAAGCATTGGATCTGAATCACAGCCAGAAAGCTCTGAACTGCGGGAACCCAAATCTTGAATCAAATAACCTGCCTGATAAAAGGGACACATTGTCTTCATTATGCTGGACAATAAATAAATCTGCCCTCTGCCCCAGAGGGAGAAGCTATGTAAACATCGTTGGAAAGATAGTCCAGAACAAAGCAGTCAGTGCCTCAGCTCACAAGATGTGCAGAAATGTAACAAAGCATGGAAAACTCTTCCAACAATTACACTCTTGTGACAGATGAATTTACCTATCGTTGTGGCTTCCCACTCCAGTCTTTCTGCAACCCAAACTGCCTCTTACGATTCCATTTCCATCTCAGCATTCCATTCAATATTAATGGATTATAAACTCCATAAAAAAGAGAAATGCCTAGAACAGTGCCTAGCACAAAGCAGGCACTCAATCTGTATTTGCTGAATCAATAAATAAATGAATGGGATCAAAGTCTTCATTCTGTTCTATAATGTGTTTCACTCAATAATTTAGGAGGAACATCTTTCAATGACAATCAATACTGAGCCATTACTCATTTTAATGACTAAGAAACTTATTAAATAGCTTTATAAGTTATTTATCTGCATAACTAGCTCTCTTATTACATTATTCGATGCCTGAGACAAGGAAGGTCAGAACTAGGTTTAAATATCTAACTTGAAACGTACTATACACATACTCTGGACAAAACCTAACCTCTAAGAGCCTCAGTTGTCACATTGGTACAAGTTTTATCTCTGATGAGAATATTATCATCACCTTTACAGGTTTAATGCTGAGAGTAAACAATTAGCATACGGGAAACTCATAGATATGACTGATATACTGTAGACACTCAAGATTAGCAGTCTCATTATGCACATGTGGGATTGTCCTAAGTTAATATTGTCTGAAAAGAGAAAGGATGATTTAAAGAAAGACTTTATTGAAGGGGCTGAGGTAACTTCAAGTGGTTAAGAGAAAAGAATAAGGTTAGCGATGCTGTGCAGAAATGTTCACTTTTCTTGATCCTATTGTCTCTTTCAACAACTTCTTAATGCCAAATTTCCCATCATCTACATTTGCTGCCCTCCCTAGCTCATGGTCAGGTCTTCCTTTTCTGACACTGTGCCTTTGGTCCCCTCCTCTTTATTGTTTTTTTTCCCCTTGGAAATCATGGGTTATCAGTGAATCCAATGGTCTTTTTTCAAGTCATACTTTTCCTGATCTCCTAGAATTATCTGTCACTACTGACTGCTGTCTTCCTGAAGTAACAACCCCCATGGCATCGTACCACATAGCTGGAAATGAAAATCAAAGGGTGACAAACCTCTGGAGAGAGAAAACAAAATATAGGGGAAAACGGAACAAAATATGTGTAGATTTGTAGACTGTAAAAAATTAAAAATATAATGCATTGCTGAGGGAAAAGAAAGAACACCTAAAAAAATAGAGAGAAAAAAACCAAAACCATATTCATGGTGCATTGATTTTCAACAAAGGGAAAAGGACTGCCTTTTTCCAAATGGTGCATTCATTGGCACATTCATTGGCAAAGAGCCGAAACTTGACCCTTACTTCATAGCATAATTCAAAATTGTTCATAAGCCTAAATGTAAGAGTTAAAAATAGAAAACATTAAAAAAACAACAACACACAGTAGAAATCATTTTGATCTTGGATTAGATAGAGTCTTTTTTTTTTAAAAAAAAATATATTTTATTGATTTTGTACAGAGAGGAAGTGAGAGAGATAGTTAGAAACATCGATGAGAGAGAGTCATCAATCAGCTGCCTCTTGCACACCCCCTACTGGGGATATGCCCGCAACCAAGGTACATGCCCTTGACCGGAATCGAACCCGGGACCTCTCAGTCCCCAAGCCGACGCTCTATCCATTGAGCCAAACTGGTCTCGGCTAGATAGAGTCTTAAATAGGATACCAAATGTATGAATTACAGAAGACACTGTTAAGAAAAATAAAGGACAAGACAAACTGGGAGAAAATACTGCAAAATGCATATTCAAAACGCATATCTTGACCTGCATCAAGAATATGTAAAGAATTCTTAAATTATTAAGAAGGTAAACCTGAACATTTAACCAAAGTGTATGGGTGGCAAATAAACAGTGAAAAGATACTCAGTATCATTAATCATGGGAATTAAATCAACTGCAAATTAAAATGATGATAATGGTCCTAGCTGGTTTGGCTCAGTGGCTAGAGTGTCGTCCTTTGGACTGAAGGGCCCAGGGTTCAATTCCGGTCAAGGGCACATGCCTAGCTTGCAGGCTTGATCCCAGTAGGAGGCGTGCAGGAGGCAGTTGATCAATGGTTCTCTCTAATCATTGATGTTTTTCTCTCTCTCAGAAATCAATAAAAATATTTTTTCTTAAAAAGATAATAATGTACCTCTACAAACTTACTAGAAAGGCTAAAATTAGGAGGATTCACAATGCCAGGTGTTGATGAAAATGTGGAACAATAGGGCGCTCAAGCACCGAAGTATAGTACAATTACTGGAAAATAGTCTAGCGGTTTCTTGTGAAGTTAAACACACTTATACAACTCAGCAATCTCCCTGTTCTTTACCCAATAAATGAGGATTTTAAAGAATCCTGCTCTAGTTTTATTTTCCAATGTGTAAATAAAAAGTTTCATTATTTATATCTTCCATATTAGACATCAGCAGTGTTTTAAGCAGTGTTTTAAACATTTTTTAAAAATCTGCTATACTTGGAAACCCCAGCCACTCGAACCCTGAAGACAACAACATTCAATTACAGTTATAAAAAAAAATACACATCATCTAGAATAGTTTTGCAGACCTCAAGCTGAAACTCATTAGTGGATATTTACTGGGTCAGTGGTCAGCAAACTCATTAGTCAACAGAGCCAAATATCAACAGTACAACGATTGAAATTTCTTTAGAAAGCCAAATTTTTAAAACTTAAATTTCTTCTAAGTGGACCTTCAAAAGAGACTCTACCAAGCCATGGTATTTTGTGGAAAAGCCACATTCAAGGGGCCAAGGAGCCACATGTGGCTCATGAGCAGCAGTCTGCCGACCACAGTACTGGGTCAAACACCAATATTTTCAATATGATAAAGAACTAAATTAAAATATACCTCACCTAGTAAGGCTAAATCCCACTCTATAATCTTTTATTTCAGTGTGCATGTGTATCTCAAGTTGCCATGTATATACATTTTCACTGTGGATCGTGGTCAAACACTTGCAAACACTGACCTACTATCTAACTGTAAGTTAGATAAGTTCTGCGCTACCAGAAGCTCTTGTCCCTCCTTAACACGTTCATCCAATACCAGGGAAGGATGAAGTCCTCAGCAGAGCGATCCTATCCTGCTATCTACATTTATGACTGAAAATACGCCTCTGATGGTCTTATATTCAAGAATTAGTATATTCTATGTGACATATTTTCATATTTGACGTTTTCACTACTAAAATCAGACATTTTCCAATTTTCAGAGATTTCAAGACTAAAGAAACACTAACTCTTCCCCAGTAGCTAACAAGGAGGTAAAGTCAGAATTTACTGATCCTCATATAATATATTGTAACTTGACAACACATTATGGATTTGGTAAATCTGAATGTAGATATAATTCAGGATGTGCTAAAAATGGGGGACATCTGCAATACTCTCAAAAATAAGTTAATTAAAAGAGAGTAAATGGAAAATTATCCATTTCAATACATATTGACTTTAATAATATTCAGACAGTCTTTCTAATCCCCTTATAAAAAGATTTCAACCTCCACTATAAAGTTGTCACAGGCTGCCTACTATATAGCTCCCACCCCCAAATTCCTCTATTGAAATCCTGACGCCCAAAGGGATAGTATAAGGAGGTGGGGTCTTGGGAGGCGAGTGGAACTGGATTAGGGCTTTTCTAAAAGAGACCCCAGAGAAGAAGCTAGCCCTTCAGCCATATGAGGTTATGGTGAAAAGATGGCTATGCACAGGAAGCAGGCCTCACTGGACAGAATCTGACCATGTGGACACCTGATCTCAGCCTTCTAGCCTCCAAATTTGTTATAAACCAATTTCTCTTGTTTACAAGGCACCCAGTTTATGGCAATTCGTTACAGCAGCCCAGGCTGACCAAGACACTACTTAATCTTAACTTGAGCACTTTATATTAAATATTTTAAGCATTATAGGTAGTAGATAAGTCTGTCTAAAATGAAAGATACATGGAAAGAGGAAATGTATAGAAATGAGTTTCTTTTACAAGCAATGCTTATCTTTACAAAACAAATATACACTAAAATGTGTAGCTAATAATTTGTAACAATCACTGAATTCCAAAGAACTTCCCAATGTGCTCAGTGGCTAGAGCGTATACAACATATTGAGAAAATCTGAATAAACTTATAGGGGTCTCCAACTCGGGACTTTTGACAATTAGTGTTTAAAAAAATAAATCCTGCACTGAAATTTTTATCAGGGTCATAGAGAAGACAAACCCTGTACTACTGTCTCAACCCAGGCTCTATTGGTTTAGGTGAATTTGGGGGCTACTGGTAAATATACTTTTTCTCCTAAATAACGTATGACAAATTGTTATCTTCATTCTCACAATGTAAAGCACATTTTGTAAATTGTAATTTTCTCTCTTGAGAGGAAAAGAGATAATAAACCAAATTTAAATAAAACAAAAACAACAAAGCTTGAATACTACCATTGAAAAGATACATTCTATGGTGAAATAATTTGAAATGCAAATGTCACAAGAAAGATCTGTCACTTCATTTTATCCCAATTTCACTGTTATTTAGCAGTAATTATCAGAAATACAAATAATGGAAATAAACTAGAAATGTAGTTAACTTACAATACTATAGATAATCAAAACGTTTAAATGTTAAAATCTCAAAAATGGGATCTAGTCTGGCCGGTGTGGTTTAGTGGTTGACCTCTGATGTACGAAGCAGGAGGAAACAGATCTATTCCCTAACTTCAACACAAACTCCATTCCATTAGAGTTAGAATAGGAAGGGGGGAAATCTAGGGTTTTAATTTTAATAGATTCTATCGTAGACACAGCTGAACCAGAAGAAAATATGTAAACTTATATATGTTTCTATAGAAAGAACAAATCTATTTTTATTGTCATGTTAAGATTTCTAAGATGTAGAAAAAGAAAGTTGCAAAGCAAAGTTTACAGCATATGCTGGTCACACACACACACAACACACACACACACACACACACTATAGCATCTCTATGTATACGTATGTGCTGGTAAGAATGCAGAGAAAAAAGTCTGGACAAATATTCAGGAAACAGATAATATTGTTATTTCCAAGGATGTGTGTGTGTGTGGGAAATTGGAATGGGAAGGATCACAGGGCTTTTTGCTTCGTTTTATTAAGTTTTTACAAGGAGAATGTATTCATAAGTCACTTGCAAAACTAAAAAAACATCAAGGATAAGGAAAAAAAAAATGTTTCCAACTTCTCTGCGGACTTGAAGTCCAAAACAAATGACATCAAAAAAAGATTTAGCCGGTAAAAGTGACAAAACTGGAAAGAAACTTTCATGTTATCCTCAAATTAAAACAAATGAAGAACAAAGAGAAATGATAAGATTGCACAAGAAGAAAACAAGACCCACGCTGGCTATGCCCACTTTTAAGACGGCGGACTTTTTGGTTGGCCGGGGCGCGACCCAGAATCCCCACCAAACCACTCCATCCCGAACGGGGGAAGGTGGGAGGCAGCTCCCTCAGGCACCGAGGGCTGTTTTTAGAAAGCTGAACTAAGAACCAGAAAATGCCAAGTGTGCTCCGCGGGGCTGGGAACGGGAACGTGAAACCCTACACCTCCTCAAGGCGCCGAGCCGCCGCCCGGCCGGAGCGGGGGCTCCGCGGAGCCCGTGCGAGCGTGACAGTCCCGGGGGCGGTCGCCGCGGCGGAGCCCACCCCAGCCCTCCCGAGGCCGGAGGGGCGGGTGCGGCCGAAAGCAGGTCCCGGCGGCGCGGGGCCGGCGCCGGGGGGGGCCGGAGCGCCAACTTTGCTCCAAACGCCCCGGGAGGCCCGGCAAGCCGCGTCCCGAGTCCCGCTCCCGAAGCCGCCCCGACACCTCCCCGGCCCGCACCGTCCGGCCCCGCGAGAAGACCCGGCCAGGGCGGCAGCTGGCAGCACGCGAGGGGGCTTGGCCGTGGAGGGCGGGGCTCGGGGTCCGCCTGTCGGGGTCCGCCCAGCGCCCCCCGAGTCTCCGGGGCGCCCCGGCCGAGGCGCCGTCCCGCCGCCAACAGCCCGGCCGCGGCCCCCTCCCCCACGCCTGGGCGGCACCCGGCGCTCCGCCCGCCGCCCCCGCTCACCCAGGTAGCGGCTCCGCAGCCGGGCCGGGTCCTCCAGCCCGAGGGACCTTCTCCTCACGTCCCACAACAGGTGTGGGCAGGAGCCACCCCGAGACATGGCTCCGCCGCCGGGTGGGAGGGGAGCCCACCGCGTGGGGAGGGGTCGGGGGAGGGGACGTGCGATCAGCCCCCGAGCCCCACGGGCACCATCCGCGCGCCGGACCTTGCGGGCGGTCGCGGCGCCTCAGAAGGCGGCGGCGGCGCCTCGGCCCCCGAAGCCCGGGCGTGCTGCGGCCGGCGCTCGCCTCATACTCTCCTCAGACTGCCCGGAACGTCCAGTTCGGCAACAGTCCCTCCCTCGGCCTCCAGCAGGGGGCGGGGGAGGAGGCGGAGGCGGCCGCGACTCCGCCCTCTCCTCCCCCCACCCACCCCGCTCTCGACCCCGCCCCGCAGGCTTTCTCGCGAGATGACGACCATCCAGGGGACGGAAGCCGCTAGTGTCCGGCCCCACAAGGAAAAACCGCCCTCATCCTTAGAAAAAAGCAGGTTCAGGTCCTTGCAGCCAAGTCCGTCCTTCTGCAAGGATAAACGAGAAAGCGGAGATGCGAAGTTTCTCGCTTGCGAGTTTCATTCCAAAGGAAACGAGAGAGAGAGAGAGAGAGAGAGAGAGAGAGAGGGAGAGGGAGAGTTGTGCGCCGTCATCTTTAGTTGGGGCACGGCAGGCCGACGAGCCCATTTTAACTATGGGCCTCCTTAAAATGAGAGGGGCTCGGGGCTACTTCACTTGCCCTTCTCCAACATGGCCTCGAGGGCAAGAAGGAGAAATGGGAGGTTCGCGCTGGGCCACGCCCACTCCGCGGGGCAGGCCAATCAGCGTGGGTCAGTCCGCTTGCGCACGCGCGCTGCGCCGGGCTTGGGAGGAATCGCGGAGGTAATTCTTCTGACCCGGGTTGCCATGCCTCCCCTCATAGTGGGCGGTGGGCGGGCGGGCGGGCGGAGGGCCGGTCCTGGGCGGGCCGTCGCACAGCCTCCGCCTCCTCCGCCTTCTTCGGGCCCCGGCCCCTCGGTGATTCGCAAGGGGGACTGGCTGAGCGGCGGCGGGGCGAGCACCCGAGGCGAGTGTAGGACGGGAGGCCCCGAGGCAGGGAAAGTGACAAGCTGTCCTTCGTCGTCTGCCAGGGACGAGTACGCGGCCACCCTCCCGCCCGCCTGGCCACGATCCCCCGTCCGCAGAGATGTCAGCCGCCGGCGTCCGGGGCCTGAGGGCCACCTACCACCGGGTCCTCGACAAAGTGGAGCTCATGCTGCCTGAGAAGTTGAGGCCGCTGTACAACCACCCGGCAGGTAAGGCACCGGAGCGGCTCCCGCCGAGACCTGGCCTCCGGGGCCCGCGGACACCTCGGTTCCCGGAGGCGTCACCTATACCCTCGAGTGAATGCGTCTACTTCCTCGCCTTCTCTGATGTTCCCTTTGCCTCGTCCACCATCTTCCACCATCCTTGGCGACCTTTGTCGCACCCCCTCCTTTAGGCGCGACTCAGGCCCGGTCCGGCTTCTGGGCTGCAGCCGGCTCCGTCTCCCCCCCACCCCCCCGGCCCCGAGCGCTGCGGCCCCGGCGGGTTTGGCCGAAAGGTCACGCCGCCTTCTGGTCCAGCTGGCAGAGCCGAGCTTCCGAGCCTGTCACTCCCCGGCCCGTGGGTCTAGTTTAAGTCTGTCCTTCGTGATATTCATGGGTGAACCACCCCTGCACCGTTTTTGCGTGGACACACCTGGATGTCACCCAGATGTGCCCCTAACTGCAGGCGTGACCTTGGGTGAAACCCTGGTTCTTGTGGTTTTTATAAAATGGTCAAGGTGAGAGTTAAATATAACATGCATGTTTGTTCTTTCATGCTCAGTAAATGTTTGCGTGCTCTCTTGCCCTGTCGGAACACAGTGTTCTTGCTGTTGAAAAAATATATATATTTCTTTAGGAAACGGAAACGGGAAGATCCCAGTCCCTCCCACTCTGTATTTATGAGCCGGAATTCTCTGTACAGTGGGCAGTAATAATACTTAGTTGTCTGGGAACGAGAAGCAGATCTCTTTCAAACCTAAGAGTTTGCAAAGGAGAAAAATCTGCTATAAACTGAAATATTGAAGTGCAACTCTCAAAGGAGCCCTTTTAGCTGACTCTTCTCTGCATTTGGCCTCATTAGAAGTGTTGACTACCCTTTTTCCCCCCTGACTCCCCCCCCCCCCCCCCCCCCCCCCCCCGTGACTCTCTGGAATCCGAACTGGCTATCACTAAATCTGATTTCCAGTTTGATAATGGAATGAACTGTATTTGGGGATTATACTGAATATAATGTTGTTTACTGCAGTACATATTGAACCCATTATGAAATTGATCTTTCAAAGAGAGGTGTTTATTGCTGAAGTTTATTTAGTTTGCCTTTTAGTTCTTTTCATACTCAGATGTTTAGAACTGTGCTGCATTTTGTGCTAAGATATCAGGAGGGAGGTTGGGCAATGCTTCTGTAATAATCTGGGCTTTAGAGTCAACTGACTTCCATAGTCAATTCTGAGGCTTTCAGCTTTGTGTCTGGGCTAGGACAAGGACAGGGTAGAGCAGGAGCAATTTTAAATCCATAATAACAGGTCGTTTTATAGTGATCTTTTCCAAGGCCTTGGCTTTAACCACCCACCTTCCTTGCTTATAATACTTTATTCAACTCTCAGAATGAAAAGGAGTACCTTTCATTTGTAGATTGTACGTTTCACCTGGGTATTCCTGAGTTAGATGAGTTGTCATCTCTTGTTTGTACAGTGGAAGGAGCATAAACTTAGAAGCCAGACAGACCAGTTTGAATTTTAACTTTGTGACCTTGGTCTCAAATCCCCAAAGACTTAGTTTTCTAATTTATAAAATAGGGAAAATAATTATCACCATTTAAGGATTGTTATGAAAATTAAATGACAGTGTCAGTAAAACACGTAGCAGAGTGTTTGCACTTAGACTTTGAAGGGATGTTTGTTCTGTCCCTCCTATGCTTTTAACCAGTAGGCAAGGAAAGAATACCTATCACTGCAAAATGATTTGATTAGAAAGTTGTAGGCACACCAATGTAAGAATAGAGAAGTATGAAAAACATAACTGTTGGTATATTACTATTGAATAAAATCTTTGAAAACACTGATTATGTCCCAAGAGTTACAAGATTGAATCTTCAAGCTTTTTTGTACTGTTTTGCATAACAGTATGTTATTGAATCATTCCCATTTAAGTATTAAGCCTTCAGTTAGAAACTTTATTTTTCACATTGGGACTTACTGAGCACCTCAGCTCAATGTGCCTGTTTGTGATGTTACTTACTGGTGCTCGGTTCCAAGAAGAAAGTCTTTTCTTAGGGAGAAAACCATACATACAATAAATGATGTAGTTTCTTGGTAGAATTAATTTGTCTGTTTTTATTTTTTGTTAATCCTTACCCTAGAATATTTTCCCATTGATTTTTAGAGAGCCGATGGGAGAGACAGCGAGAGAGAGAGAGAGAAATACCAATGTGAGAGATACATCTCGGTTGGTTGCCTCCTAGACAGGTCCTAACCAGGGCTAGGGATCTATCTAGCCTGCAACTGAGGTATGTGCCCTTGACCAGAATTGAACCTGGGACCTTTCAGTTTGAAAGCTAATGCTCTATCCACTGAGCCAAACCGGCTAGGGCTAGAATTTATATATTTCATTAACAGTGATTCATTTCAGATGAGGAAATTAGGAGGTAAATTTATGTCATTTTATTAACTGGTTCATCAAAGTTCATCAAGGCAGCTAGATTGGTTAATTTGTTGGAAAATGTATGTCACAGATTTGGTGTGATATTCTCTTGCAGAGTTTCTCAAATTCTTCTATGAAAATTTGAACTCTGAAAAAATTTCACTTTAAAAATAAGACAAACCCATAACCATACAAAAGAAAGTGACCATTATATTATCCTCTGCATTTTCTGTAATGCCTGAAAATAATTTATATTTTTAAATGTGTATATACTTTTTGAATACTTATTTGATATTTTCAGATTGTCAGCATTTGAGGCCTTTTTCAACTTCCAAGAATGGACTTATATGAAACAAGATGAAAATATATTAATTGTTATTTAACTCTTTTGTCTAAAAGAATGTATGTTTATATCTAATGAGGACATATTTCCCTCATTTTGGACTCCAAATTAAATATAGGAGATGATTTTTATTCAGTATATTTGATCTGATCACGTTTTTTCATGCCTCATAATGAATATTAGCTATGTACCCTATTAGTTTACACTTCTGCCTATCTTGATCTTAAGGTAATATAATCATTTCAGGCATCATAATTATTTAATTGTCTCATATTTTTAATGAATTGCTGTGTTTTAATGAACAGCTGAGAGAATATTTGTGTCATTATGTAGACTATAAACCTGGTTTTCCCGGTTCTAGAATGACACTCAGATCTAATGTGACATTGTGTTGTCACTGTATGAGCATATCTATTTTTAAATGTTTTGTTTTATCAAAACTTTGCTTTAGAAATTTGAAGTAAGTTGGAATCTTTTCTCATTACCATGTCCACTATTGGTTAATTGCTTTTTTCAGGAAGACAACCTCTGTACTTGAATTCTTACACGTTTAAGTTTATTTGGCTTATTTATTCTTAAGGTAGAAAATGTTAGATAAGATAAATTGGAAGAGTGAGCTAAAATTAGTTTTCTTTGAAATTTTTGTATGATCACAAAGAGTGATAGCCATATTCCCTTTTTTTTAAACAATGAAGAAAACACTACTGACTTGCATTTATAGATATCCAACTCTGATTTTTATTTGCTACTGATATTTTTAAATTCATACTTATGTAGGGTTTGTTGTGTAGTTTTAAATTATTCACTAAAATATTCATACCGCTCCTAATCCAGGCTCTAGTAACTGTAGTCATATTTGAAGTTTTTTTGTTTGGTTTGGTTAACGGGACAGGGGCAGTTAGTTAATATTTTAAGACTCTCACCTAGCTCGGAGCACTTATTAGTTCCCAGGAAAACCTACTGAAAAGCCTGCTGGTTCATTAACCCTGAAGTATCAATCACTTAAGCTGATCAAGAAGCAGACTCTAGAGGCTTTGCTCAGAAAAGCACAAGAGGAAACATGAGTTTTGAAAATAGAAAGAGGTGTGTCTGCTGAAAAATTCAAAGCCAGAGACTAAAACATGGGCTGAATTACCCTTAGTGATGAAGCTAAGCTTCATGCAGGGATAAAAGATGAACTTAATCATTGATCCTGCCTATGACCAGAGACTTTGTATAGACAAAGAGAAATGAACCAGTGTGAGGATAGGAATCCCAGAAGCTCAAGCTAAACAAAATAACCAGACAGTTTGCAAAGCTGACTTATCAGTACATCATGGCATCAGACTCATGGAAAGCATTCTCAGGAGCCAGATCAGGGAGTGGCATGGTTTAAGAGGGAGTAACTAGTGAGTGAAAGTCTAAAGCAACCCTGATGTAAACGGATCCTGATGTCCCTGAAGATGAGTAAATATCAAACTCTAGCCTTTGGGATGAAACATCAGCAAGGCAAATCTGTAAATTCCCCAACTTGAAGTTATCCATGAGTGAACAAACATTAAGTTCTATGTTTTCCAAAACCATCTCTGTTACATTTTACTTTCTTTTTAACAGGTCACAAAAATACAAATAATTGGTGGGGAGATCAAAAGAACTTGTATGAAAGATTGATATTGTGGAGACTTTTTAAAGTTAGCTTATGAACAAAATATGTAGAAAACAGTAAAAGATTAAAAATGGAAAAAATGATTAGAAATAGATTGATAAATCTTTAGGTTTTTGAAATGTGATAGCTATTAAAAGACATATGGAGTGGTTGAATAATTGATTTATTCCTAAATTTTTTGTTGTTGTTGTTTCAGGTCCTAAAACAGTTTTTTTCTGGGCTCCAATTATGAAATGGGTAAGTTTTGAGTTTTTATAGAAGCTACTGAAAAAAATTATCTGATAACTTACTAATTTGAAGCAACTTTTATGAAGGATGTACTTTGAAATGTTCATGGGATGCCTCTAAATGATGTCATGCCAAGATTCTCAGATGTATCGTTTTCACTAGTTTTTTTCTGAATTCCATTGATCAGGAGGCCTGGGAACATATTTGTTATCAAAACACAATTGTGGCCCTAACCGGTTTGGTTCAGTGGATAGAGCATTGGCCTGTGGACTGAAGGGTCCCAGGTGTGATTCCGGTCAAGAGCATATACCTTGGTTGTGGGCACATCCCCATAAGGGGTTTGCAGGAGGCAGCTGATCAATGTTTCTCTCTAATTGATGTTTCTAATTCTATCCCTCTTCTATCCTCTGTAAAAAATCAATAAAATATATTTTTTTAAAAGAAAAAACCAACATAATTGTGAGCCCTTGAAACATGCAACTTCATTCTAAAATTTTATGACTAAGAAAAACATTAAACTAGTTAGAACCCTCCTCCCTAAATTAACTATTACTGTTAATTTAGTATGAGAATTAAAGATACACCAATACAGAAACAAGGAAAGGTAGTCTCAAAAAGTAGTGGGGTTTAACCAAGGATGTATGTTAACATTTGGTTAGTGATAGAGTCTAGGACTTCTGACTCCAGATGCTGCTGTCAACAATGGTGGACAAAATGTCTGTTCCAGTCCCTGCTTTCAGTTCCTTTGGGTATACTAGAAGTGGGATTATTGGAGCATATGGTAATTCTATATTTAATATTTTTAAAAATAAATTTTTATTGATTTTTACAGATTGAAGAAGGGAGAGGGATAGAGAGATAGAAACATTAATGACTATTAATTGGATGCCTCCTGCATGGCCCCCACTGGGAATTGAACCCACAACCCAGGCATGTTCCCTGACCGGGAATCGAACCAGAAACCTCTTGGTTCCTGGGTGGACACTCAACTGCTGAGCCACACCAGCAGGGCTATATTTAAATTTTGAGGAATGCCATTTTACATACTCAGCTATAAAATAGCAAGATTAGATGAGTGGTTGGGAGCTGTATTTTAGAGAAAACTAGAGAGCAGTTGTTTTTTATACTTTATATAGAGAAAAGATCCCATTAGTTTTGTTTTTTTTTAAGTTTCCTTATATGACCTTTGATAATTATGCTCACACTCTAAGCATTCAAATATAGTGATATGCCTCCAAAAAACCTAGACTAATGGAAGGTATGTTATTGTTTCCTTCTTCTCCTCTCCCTACTACACTTAAAATTATATAGTAAAACATATCTATAAAGTGGAATGATTAATGAAGTATTGTTTCTACATTATTAAAAGAAAAAGAATGATTTAATCTATTTACCATAAATTTGGGGTCCTCTTTGACCTCAAATTTGCCACAATTTGGGAGTTTATTTTATTAGTAGCTTTTGTGTTTCTTTGATCTGTTCCACCAGTGTTTTGAAACACTGACAGAATCAGATACGCCTGAGTGCCTTCTGTCTCCTTTAAAAACATCTATTTTAAGTTCGTGTTGAAATCAACATAGTCTCCTGATGACTGCATAGCAATAGGAACTTCTGTGTCTTGTTCGCTGGTGCAGAGACTTCTTTTGCTGGTTATTTACTTTATGTACAATGTGTGTTCTTCTCCCAGAGCATTTGGTAATTAATCTATATATGACATAAAAATTGCTGCTGCCAGCCATATATGTTCTGTCTGAAGAATTTCAGACTATTCTTCTTCAGACATTTAACTGTGGTGGAGACCTTAGCCACTTTAATTGAAACCAAATAATTAATCATAAAGATTATACCTTAAATATTTTATTTTAGCTCAAATTATGTAAATATGTATTCATTTTTGAATCATCTACAATGAAGCCAAAGCTTTTATTTATGTACTAGAGGCCCAGTGCACAAAATTTATGCACAGTAGCGGGGGGACTGTCCCTCAGCCCAATCTGCACCCTCTCCTTCCTGAGACCACTTAAAGTATGTCCGACTGCCTGTTTAGGCCCGATCCCAGTGGGTCAGACATCCCTTTCACAATCCAGGACTGCTGACTCCCAACTACTTGCCTGTCTGCCTGCCTTCTTGATTGCCCCTAACCGCTTCTGCTTGCCGGCCTGATCACCTCCTAACCACTCCCCTACCAGCCTGATTGATGTCTAACTGCTTCCCTGCCAGCCTGTTTGCCCCTAACTGCCCTCCCCTGCAGGCCTGTTCCCCCCCTAATTGCCCTCCCCTGCAGGCCTGGTCCCCCCCTAACTGCCCTCCCCTGCAGGCCTGGGTCCCACCCAGCTGTTCTCCACTACAGGCCTGGGTCCCCCTGAACTTCCCTTCCCTGCAGGCCTGGTCACCCCCAACTTCCCTCCTCTGCTGGCCTAGTTTCTCCTGCTTTCTCCTGCAGCCTTGATTGCCCCAGCTGCCATCCCTTGCAGGCCTGGTTCCTTCCAACTGCCCTCCCCTGCTCGCCATCTTGTGGTGGCCATCTTGTGTCCACATGAGGGCAGCCATCTTTGACCACATGGTGGCAGCCATCTTGTGTGTTTGAGTGATGGTCAACTTGCATATTACTCTTTTATTAGATAGGATAGAGGCCTGGTGCATGGGTGGAGGCCAGCTGGCTTGCCCTGAAGGGTGTCCCAGATCAGGTTGGGGGTTCCCTTGGGTGGTGGGGCAGCCTGAGAAAGGGGCTTGCGGTGGTTTTTATGCCAACCACCACTACCCTTCCCCTCCAGCGACTCAAGTGGAGGCCCTGGTATCTGGGATTTATTTACCTTCTACAATTGAAACTTTATAGCCTGGAGCAGAGCCAAGCCCCTGCTTGCTCCATGGTGACAGCCATTTCTGTTGCTATTTATTTATCTTCTATAATTGAAACTTTGTAGCCTTAAACAGAGGTCTGAGTTGGCCAGGGTGTGCAGAAAGATTGGCTTCTTCCATTGTCTGGGGCAACCCTAGCCTCCTGCTCTCTCTAGCTCTGTGGCTGCCACCATTTCTGTTGAGATTTATCTTCTATAATTGAAACTTTGTAGCCTTGAATGGAGACCTCTACCTGCCAGGATGTGCGGAAAGCTTGGCTTCCTCCATTGGCCAAGGGAACACAAATCTCCCTCCTGTTCTCTCAGTGGCCGCAGCCATCTTGGTTGGGGTTAATTTGCATGCTCGCTTCTTGATTGGCTGGTGGGCATGGCTTGTGGGTGTAGCAGAGTGATGGTTAATTTGCGTATTACTCTTTTATTAGATAGGATATATAATAAAAGGAAGGAAGGAGAGAGAAAGAAAGAGGAAAGGAAGAAAGTTTGTTTTATGTTATCTACTAGAGGCCCAGTGTGTGAATTCATGCAACAGTGGGGTCCCTTGGTCTGGCCACAGGATTGGGTTGAAACTGGCTCTCCAACATCCCCTGAGGGGTCCCGGATTGCTAGAGGGCACAGGCCAGGCCAAGGGACTCCCACCAGTGCACTATCGGGGCCAGAGAGGGACATGGGAGTCTGGCCAGCTGGGGAGGGACTGCAGGAAGGCTTCAGGGTGTGTCAAGCCCTTCTTGCTTGGTCCCGATTGGCTGGACCCCAGCAGCAAGTTAACCTACCAGTTGGAGTGTCTGCCCCCTGGTGGTTGGTGCATGTCATAGCGACTGGTCGACTGGCCAAATATCTGTCCATGGTGTTCAGTGCACGTCACAGTGAGTGGTTGAGCAGCCTTAGCATATCATTAGCATATTATACTTTGTTTGGTTGAATGGACAACTGGACACTTAGTGTATTAGGCTTTTATTATATAGGATGAGCATCCCACCTAATGGAGATAATTAAATGCCTGAAATCACCACAAATCTGAGCTTCAGACATTTGAAAAACATTTTTAAACTTGTTTACTGATGCCAAGCCTTCTGTATTAGGAATTTAAAATACATTATCTCATATTTAATTTTCACCAAAAAATATCAGAGAAATAAATAGAATCAGCATTTTTCAGAGATGGATACTGAGGTTCAGAGAACTGGCTGCACATGTTGTTGTAGTGGCAGGCTCAGGATTGGAAGCTCCAGGTCTGTTTGACCCAAGTCTATGCTCTTAAACACTAACATGACTGCCTTCACACAAGTCACTGTGGATCTAGGTATGGGCAGGGAGTATTTCATATAATCTTGTGGTATACTCTAAGCACTCTCTGAATATACAGTTTTATTATCTGAATGAACAAAGTTCAGAATAAAGATGAAAAGGAATATGGACCTCTGCCTTGATCCTAAGACTATACGAGTGGGTGATTCCATCAAAGACAGTGTCAGAAACACAGCAGAGACAAAATGACCAGCTGTCCTCTAACATTAAAGAAAAACTGTCTAACCAGGACACTAAAATTCTAACAGAGCTTTGGTGATACTTGCACTTAAAGAAAAAAAAAAAGAAAGAAAAAAAAAGTAACATTGACAAAAAAAATGAAAGGAGGAATCTATACAAATTACCTTAGTTTTCAGGCATCCTCCATGTCAGTATAAAGAATATATAAATTCATATGTGAAAAAAGTGTCATTTGTGGAACAAATATATATAATATATATATATATATATATATATACACACACACACACACAATACACACTTATTACTGATTTTCAAATATATCAGGTTTCTTAATCTGATTAACAAAATACAGATTAATTATGTAAGTATTCCGAATTCACTGTAGCTTTTGTCATGATATACATTTTCTTAAGGCATGGATACTAGAATTACCACTATTATAATGTGGAGATCTCTGAAGCAGTTCTGCATTTTATTTAAAGTGAAGAACCATTACTTGACACTTAGGATGCTTTTTCCTTTTTCTGTGTATTTCAGGGGTTGGTGTGTGCTGGATTGGCTGACATGGCCAGACCTGCAGAAAAACTCAGCACAGCTCAGTCTGCTGTTTTGATGGCTACAGGTAAATTAAAGAATACCCTTCATGTTCTGTATGGATATTCAATATTTGTATATTGTTTTACCTCACAATTTAATGTCACATTACACACACACACACACAGGAATTCAGGGCTCATCTCTAGGAAGTTATTGGACAGAGAAGGCTGAGGAGGGCTGCAGTGGGTTTTTATTTTTCATGGGTTTTGTCATCAGCATAATTTCATGAGTCAGAAAAATATTCCATTAAATATTCACTTCCCCTATAAAGATTGCCTCAATTTGATGTAAGAACTGAGTATTTTATGTAACAATGAATTACAGCAGCTTAATAAAGACTTAGAATATAGTTTTTTTAATCCCCTGTCCTATATTATGTTGTCATAGTCTTATTTAGAAATATTTTACTATCATATTAAATATTCAGATAAGTTATTGCAACAGTACCTATACTTTAAAAAAAATATATATATATATATATTTTGTTTCAACAGGGCTTATTTGGTCAAGATACTCACTTGTAATTATTCCAAAAAACTGGAGTCTGTTTGCTGTTAATTTCTTCGTCGGGGCAGCAGGAGCCTCTCAGCTCTTTCGTATTTGGAGGTAAGCCCACCGAGGGTATAAAACCTGTGTCTCTGAAGCCCCACAGGTGGCAGTACTTTTTTTTGGTAAAATTCATGTATAATACTAAGATGGGATGTGTATGAAGCAAAAATTTAGCACTTCTAGAAAAGTTGAGTTTTAAGTTAAAAAGTGTTAAGCAGTATGTTACCTAGGTTTTAAATTTGTATATTATTTGGATGTATAGCTCTTTCATAGAATCTATTTCATTAAGATAACATATATACTTTATGATATACTAAGTAGTTTTCTGAATGAACTCTTGATTACATATAATAAGCGGAACTGAAACATAGTTATGTAGTATTGGAAATGATGTTTCCAGTGAGGCTTTTGGTTTCATTAGAAAATGTTCCATGAGCTTTGGAAATTTTTCAAACTGTTTACCCCATCAGTAACATTGGTCACTTGTTAAATAACATTATGTTATTTAAATAACATTAATAACATTAATATTCTGCAATGAGCTCATCCGAGATGAAGGCTCTGGCTTTGTTTGGACCATAGAACCTTTCTAAATTACAAAACACTGTCATGAATAATAGTTTTCTTTAGGAAAAAAAAAAAAATTGAATGATCTCAGTAAGGAGAAACATCTATAATAATAAAAGCCTAAGTGACCATCGTACCGAATGGATGACCAAACAGGCTGCGTGGGGCAACCAGGCCATCAGGGGAGTTAGTGAGGGGCAACCAAACAACTGAGCAACAGGCTGTGTGAGGTGACCATGTTGGCAGGGGGGTTAGTGAGGGGCGACCAAATAACTGAGCAGCAGGCTTTGTGGAGCCGCCAGGCCCGCAGGGAGGGCAGTTGGGGGCAACCAGGCTGGTGGGAGGGGCAGGGGGGCAGTAAGGGGTAACCAGGCCGGCTGGGGGGTGTGGGGCAATTGGGGGCGACCAGGACAGTAGGGGAGGGCAGTTAGGGATGATCAGGCAGGCAAGCAGTTAGGAGCCAGTGCTCCTGGATTGTGAGAGGGATATCCAACTGCCGGTTTAGACCTGATCCTCAGGACATCCCCTGAGGGGTCCCAGATTGGAAAGGGTGCAGGCTGGCCTGAGGGAACCCCCCACTTCCATGCATGAATTTCATGCACCGGGCCTCTAGTTAAGTTATAATTTACATTCCTTTCAGAAGGCATTCTATTCCATGGAGTATAGTACATTTAATTCATCTTTAACATCCCTAGGTTAATGATTAACTATAATTTAATCATTTTATTATCAACTAGCATATAATGGATGGGTGAATAAACAACTCATTACAGAGTATGCCTCACAATATTTTTAAGACTTATTTAATATAAACTTTAATTTGTATAGTGATTTTATTTATATTTTTCTCATATATCATCCCATTTTAACATTAACTCATGATAGATAGTAGAGCTAAGATAATGCTAAGTGCCTTATTATTTTTAATATTAGAAGTTAAAATACAGTTTAACAAAAGAATTTTTGGCACCTTTTGGTACAATAGCAGATTGAGAGATTTCGTTAGAGATGCAGATGTTGGCTCTGGAGCATTTAGGAAAACACTATCGAATATTTGCATCAGGGCCTTTTGAGAGACCTGGGAGGTATGCTTACGTCATAGAGCAAGTTCCTTCCTATGCATGTCCTGTCCTCCACTCTGAGTCAGTGATGCAGTCCACACTTTTTGTCATGCTCTTGTATAGTTTAAGAATGAAAATTGTCATTAAAATAATACTTCTGTACAGGAAACTGCATATCAGTTATTAAAACTTTCTGGCAGCTGGAAGTCAGATGCAAATAGTCATTTCCTTCCTGCCTCGAGAAGACTGTATTTACAACTAGATAGCCTCTCAACTAGTGAGAGGGAAGAGATGGAATATGCTTCTCATTCCCTTCTTGTTGTATACTTATCTATTATGATTCATGATTATTTTTCTTTCTGTTTTCTCCATAGATATAATCAAGAACTAAAAGCTAGCGCAAACAAATAAGAGTTCCTGATCATCCCAACAACCTAGATGTAGCCATACCCCTGGGACCTAGTTTGATTTATTATTTGTTATTGGTAAGGTGATGCTCTCTATGCTAATAATTGGAACGCATTTTAAAAATCTAACTTAAATAGGAGCTAGTGCTCAATTCAGCAAAAAAAAAAAAAAAGCAAATTTTTAATAACAGTGACTCTCTCTACTTATGACTTACTTATAGGTATTAGTAACATTTTTTTCCTACTCTTTTCCCGTAATAAATCATACTTGCTCATTCATACCTCTGGTCTCTTCCTGTTCTAGTTCACCAAAGTATGTGTGTTTAAGAGTGCACACGTTCAAGCAAGTTGAAAGATAGTTGAAAGGTCAAGTAATCTATTTTCAGTGAAGGATGGTGAATTAGCTAAAAGTGGAAGTAAATAGAGTTAAAGAGGTTGAGAAATGGGTAGAATGGCTAGCAAAATGACTTAAAACTATTTTAAGATATTTTAACTTGAAAAATCTTGAAAAATTATATTTTGTGTATTGTGTGAAATTATTTTAGAGCTACAAGAGTAATGAAGGATTTCTAAATGTTAGGCTTTCTGTAAATGTCTGGGACCTTCATCCCCATTATGAGGAAAGACTGGGTATAGATTGCTGCATACTAGAAATAATTAACCGTCTATTGGATCTGAGCTCCAATTTGGCGTATGGAGCTTTTTTCTAAAAAAAAGCTAGTCCTAGTTAGAACTGCCCTTAGGAGAATCAGCAAGCAAATTATTTCTAAATATGAAGATGCAAATAGAAAAAGAACTTGAATAATAATATACTATAACAATCAAAATTTGGCAATTGGCCATTGAAGACCCTGCACTTTTTCATATATCCCTTCACTGTAGTCCATCTTTGAGAAGGAATTTGACATTGGCACTGTTTCCTTTTTATAAGATACACTGTTAAATTTGTTTGGCATGTGTGTGTGTTTCCTAGAGTTAAGCATTTAGGGAAAATATCTATTATGAAATATGGCATAGATGCACAAAAATAATTAAAATATATTTTGAAATGGTGTTTCAGTTTTTCTTTTTTTATTTAATCCGGCTTTTATATGGGCTTTTATATGGGTTCCCACTGGTCAGTCAAATTACTTGTAGCATTTAGATGCAGTCATAGGCCATCCTCTTGGTTCTCAGAAGTTCCACTGATAGACAAATCATCTCATATTTCCTTTCTTCCCCAAACTCTCATCCATCTATTATTAATCCTTACAAATTAGATGACTAATTCGTGTCCAATCAAAAACTCGCACTGCCACTTGGAACACAGTGGTCAGTTTCACAGCTATTTTAAAAAACTTAGGAAGAAGAATTGATATACTAGAAGTTCTTACTACCAAAGCAAGTAGTGTACGCTGTAAAAATACCTTTCGTAATGGTACAGAGCATTTGATCAGACCAGTTGAGTTGAATTCTATATCAAAATGCTCTACTGAGCCCTTGCTGTTACTTTATGAGATGTTTTCTCAGTGTGAGTCTGACAGGCCTGGGTTTCAGCCAGGTCTTCCCCACTTAAACAGACTTTGGTCTGAGCTTTAGTCTCTTCAAGAATCAAATGGGGATAATAGTACTTACTGTATAGGATTGTTGTCTAGATGAATCAAGATAAAGTTTTAACACAGTGCCTGGGCCATGATGGGTGTTAAATAGAAAATTTCAGAAAATAGTAGGTTTATTGATTGAAGATCAACTTGAAAAGTACTTCGTTACACAAAGGAATTTTTAATGTAGCTGCAAAATATATATACCATGTGAACCTATTTGTACACCTTCTGAGGTAATAACTGTTGGAACTCTTGAAACTTTCACGGGTTCAAGCAGAAAACAAGTCTTTGGGATGGGGTACAGAGGCGGGTGGAGAAGGCTCAGTAGAAGGTAGATTCTTTCCCTCGTCTTTGTGGTTAGGCATTGCTCTCAAGGAAACATTATTCCTAAGTACGTCTGCTGTTTCTCCATGGTGAACAGATTTTTTTTTCTGTTGCTAAAATGATGGTGAAAAGTTGAATCTTAATAGGACTGACCTCAAAGCCCAGGTTCCTCTCTGTAAAGCAAAACTGTCGCTATAGGAGTTTGCTTATACAATGACAGAAGTAGAAAACACTGGTACTTACTCAGACTGGCTTCGCCCCTCAGGGGTCTGTTCAGTTATAGGAGATGTGAGTCCAGTTATGTTAAGACTGTTTTCCACCAGAAAATTCATTTGAGAAACAAATGAGCCATGTTTTCTTCCCTTAAATCAACTGTGTTTTACAACATTTTGAAATACAGTAAATTTAAATAAAGGTTGGGTTTTATTTAAGAATGTATGCTTGCTTTTCCAGTTAAGTGTTTCTAAATTCCAGTTTTACATGTGTCAGTAAATATAATTGTAGTTGTGCTGTACATATGAACTGTTAGAAAGTCAAACCATAAATTTAGCTGTTAGGAAATATGTCTTAAGCATTTCGCCAGTGTCACATTGGGTTAAGAAACTACATTCCAGTGCCACATGAGACTGCAGATTCTCTTAGGGGGTGAATTGGTTAAAAGTATCCACGTGACCAGTCAGAAAGGATAAGTCAGAAATTTACCACACAAAAGCCCCTGGAAATAAGTACTGAATGCACTGTAACTGGTAAGTTCCAATTGCCTGGTAAAAGCCATGATCATTATTGACCAAAACGTCACGTTTGCTTACTCAGGAGAGACTCGCCTTTATGATGGTCACCTACCAACTGTTGCCTCATTTCACTGACCTTTAACCCACATGTCTAGACCTGAGAACCTGAGAGCCAGGCCAGGTCTGAGCACTAGCCCCCTGGGCTGTCGGGGGAGGGGGCAGTGCCAGCCAATCAGAAGCATAGTCGGTGCCTATGAAACAATGAGCTTCTGATGAGGGTGTGGCCAGGAAAACGGCTTTTAGACAAAACTGTCATTTTACTGGTCAGCTATCGACAGACATGGCACTTCCGCAGTCTTCAGAATAATGCCACCCAGCCCCTTTCCTGGCTTCTACTCTCCTGAAAGATCTAGTCCTTAATCTAGGCTCTGGCTTTCCTCAGCCTCGGAGAATAAGGAGGTATGTAGATGTGGGAGTCTCGCAGGAAGGCTGGCTGAGGGTGACCCTCTGGGAAGATGACAGGTGTTGGAGCTGAAAGTGGGAAGGCCTTGGGCTAGGAGTCAAGGTTCCACTTCTGTCTGTCTGTCTTGCATGAGGTTAGAAGCTTGAGGGCGTACGTGTTGCCTGTGCTGTTTATTCTGGATGTGCCATTGTTCTGACTTGTCTTTACCTACTTTTCATGTGATATCCCCCTCATCAGTTGTCAAATGGCAAACGCCTACCCTGTGAAGGGCGCTAGGAAGATGCTGTGGAGGAAACACAGGTGTAGAACCCAATCTGTACAAGAGAAGCTTACAACACAGGAAGACAGATGAATAGACAATTAAGGGTATTTAAATAGAAAATAAGGCACATGAATTTATAGCTAAGTGTCTAAGACTTCAGAGAAAAAGCTGTGTTGGCTGGTCTGGCGAGGTTTCCTGAGCAGTAAGATGATTACTTAAGGTCAACTCCTTTTTTGGACTCATAAAACTTTATTTTACATATTAATATAAAATTGAATGAAACTGAAATCTGTTAGAAATTTCTAGAAGAGTTATTTACAGAAACAATAATGGATATAATTGATCTTCTTTCAGGATTCTCATTCTTAGGTGCATCCATGTTTTCTCAGATCCCATTCTGTTCACGCTCTGTCCTTTACTGTGAATGAGTTGGCCAAATGATTGATGAGGGTACCATCAACATGCTCTAAAATTAAATATGTATTGTCTCTGGGTCATAAAGATTCCCAAAGTGTAATAAAACATACAAATGGGATGTAGCATGGTACAGTAGAAAGCACATAGACTTCCAAATCTGAAGACCTAGCTTTCCAACCGTGTGACCTAATGGTTCTGAGCTTCAGGGTCTGTGTCTATGGGATGGAGAGATAGTCATTCAGCCAGAGTAGGCTGCCTCAGTGCTGTTTTGAGGATTAAATAAGACAAACTAATGTAAAATGCTTCACACAAAAAGGTCTTAATAAATTACAATTACCATGTGGAATGTGCCACATCACTATTTTCTGATGTAGACTTTAAAGCAGAAGAGTATTTTCTAAAATAGAAAACTTCTACTATCTTATGCATATTCTTAGGAAAAACTCTCAGGTACTCAGTTTAGAGGTTTTTGCCTCTTCTGCCCATCTTATCTAATAAAAAAATAATATGCAAATTGACCATACCTCTGCTATCCCCACAAACCACACCCACCAGCCAGTCAGAGTGAGTATGCAAATAAACCCAACCAAGATGGTTGCAGCCACAGAGAGCAAGAAGAGGCTTGGGTTTACCAGGCAACGGAGGAAGCCAAGCTTTCCACCTGCCCTAGCCGGCCTAAGCCTCCACTTAAGGCTACAAAGTTTCAATTATAGAAGGTAAACAAATCCAAACAGAAATGGTGGCAGCCACGGAGCAAGCAGAAGGCTTGGCTCCACTTCAGGCTACAAAGTTTCAATTGTGTAAGGTAAATAAATTCCAGATACCAGATCCTCCGCTTGGGTCACCAGGGAGCATGGCTGGCCTGCAAACCACCACAGGCCCCTTGCTCAAGCTGCCCCATGCCCCAAGGGAACCCCCACCCTGATCCGGGACACCCTTCAGGGCAAACCAGCTGGCCCCGACCCGTGTACCAGGCCTCTATCCTATCTAATAAAAGAGTAATATGCAGATTAACCATCATTCCAACACACAAGATGGCTGCCCCCATGTGGTGAAAGGTCCTGCCCCATGTGGACACAAGATGGCCATCACAAGATGGCCAGCAAGGGAGGGCAGTTGGGAGGCACCAGGCCTGCAAGGGAGGGCAGTTGGGGGTGATCAACCCTGCAGGGGAGGGCAGTTAGGGGTGACCAAGTCGGCAGAGGAGGAAAGTTGGGGGCAAACAGGCTGGCAAGGGAGCAGTTAGACATCAATCAGGCTGGCCTGGGAGTGGTAAGGGAGTGATCAGGCTGGCAGGCAGAAGCGGTTAGGGGCAATTAGGAAGGCAGGCAGGCGAGCAGTTGGGAGCCAGCATTCCTGGATTGTGAGAGGGATGTTGGACTGCCCATTTAGGCCCGATGTCAGACATCCCTCGAGGGGCCTAGATTGGAGAGGGTGCAGGCTGGGCTGAGGGACACCCTTCCCACCCCCCAACCTCCCTAACCCCCTGTGCACGAATCTCATGCACCAGGCCTTTAGTAACAAATAATTTTGGTATTCTAGTTTCCCTTCTAGATGCATCTACTTTTCTTGCCTAGTAATCGTAAACTCAGAAAAAGCTGTCCAGGTTCTCAGCTCACACTTTAAACCCATGGAATCTTAGCAATCATTTAATTCACCTTCCCACTAACCACCTCTGCAGCCTTACAATCAGGCAGATAGGCAGCCTCCCACCAGGAAACCCAATACTTCCTAAGACTTCCCAGTTCAAAGTTTGCCTCCCAGTGACTGATGGCCATCGATCCTAGTCAATCATTCTAGAGAAAAATCGAACCCACTCTCCACATGGTGTTAAAACTAAAGCAAAACAGTGCATACTGTGCATGTGAGGAGGGTGTGGTATTGCCGAGACTGAAGGGGCTGCTAGTAGGGATGGTAAATAAAATGCAATACTTGAGAGGGTGTATTTATACTAAATTATTATTTATTTAAAGTTCAAGTTTAATTAGATGTCATGTGTTTTTATTTGCTAACTCTGGGAGTCTTGCAAGTGGTAGGCAAAGAGAAGAAGTTGAGGTAGTGAGCAGGGCAGGAGAGGAAGATGGGACTGTGCCCGGCTCAGTTCTGCTCTGTCCTGTCTCAGTGCTGTGGCCCCTCAGCATCTCTGTGGAAACTTCTTCAGAAGATCATTTCCTATAGAAACTACTGTTTAAGGTCACGAGTTTGATAAGTTAGCTGCCCCCACCAAGGAAAAAAAAACACCCAACTTTCCTTTCCCTCTTCAACCCTCCCTTGAACCTTACTGTTGCTTAGCCAAATGCAATCCCTACCGGGGGGAGAAAGCAGGCGAGTTCTCTTGTTGAATGTGGGGACCCACATTAGACTTTGCACAGGGAACTTTGTCTCCTAACTTTCACATTTCAGTTCAAATATGTGAGGACAACTCCTGTTTTCACCTAAATGTCATCATGTCCTGAAAACATCCCCAAACTCTCCCATCATTCTTTATATTTGATAGTCAATGAACTTCAAATAAAAGGAGCAGAACTAACACAGTGCTCTGGATCAGATTTGAACACTGCTTATGTGCCTTAATATTGCAGCAAAATGGCCAATAAACATATGAAACAGTGCTTAACTTCATTAGTGCAACCAGGGAAACAAAACCCCGGAGAACTATCAAGATGGCTAAGATGGAAAGAGACTGACATTAGCAAGCACTAGTTGGGATATAGGACTCTGAATTCCTATCTTGGTATAAATTGGTACAACCTCTTGAGAAAACTGGCAGGCTCTCCTGTAGTTCAATATCCTTTGCCCCAGCAATTCCACTCAGGTATATGCCCAAGTGAAATACATACATATGTTCACCAAAACACACGTATAAGAAAGTTCTCTTTTTTTCTGAAAGCTTAATGTACTTAAAATAAAAAAAATACTTTAACTTATGATTATAGTCTTATTTCCTCAATTATCTCTTTCAATAAAGCAATTCTTCACACACACACACACACACCCACCCGAAACTGAAAACCAGCACAGTGCTTTTTGTTTTGTCAGCTTTTTCTTATATGTTGTTGCGTGCTTGTCACTTAGTCCTCACCAATCTGTGAGGTGGGTGTCATCTTCATTTTACCGATGAGGAAACTGAGTCTCAGAGGAGCTCTTCACACAGGCACATACAGTAAATGTAGAGCTGGGGCTCAGCAGCCTCAAACCCTGTCTTTTTTTTCTAACCCGCCCCCCCAGCTCTATGGTTCTTCATTTCATTTGGGCAGATAGCCATTTGTCTATCAAGTTCCTCCTCTTCTCATCCATCCAGTGGAAGGCACATCTGTGTAGGTGTTCACATTTATACACACAATACGTGTTCTTCAGGTATATCATCATGAATTTCCTTAGCACCCCTCCGTGCTCTCTGCAGGATAGCCAGTTGGGAAATGTGATGAACCGTGCTAAAGGCGAAACAGCTTGTTGGAGTGTTAAGGACGTATAAACTGTCAAACCAACGTGATTTCTTAGTTTTTCATACAAAGCATTTCACTTTTTACTTACATGTTGAAGTGTCCAATTCTTTGGGGATTTTTGTCTTAGTTTTGTGGTGATACCGAGTTTCCCCGAAAATAAAACATCCTCCAAAAATAAGACCTACTTACAGGTTTCCTTCTGAGTGAAATATAAGGCATCCCCCCAAAAAAATAAGCCCCCCCTCCCAGACTCTGTCTCAGAATGAAAATTAATTTACCATAAACTGGTTGCTAGGGCCGCCCCGACTGGCATCTAGCAACCAGTGACGTTAATTGGAGTCCTGATGTCACTGCTGTGTGGAGGCGGAGCGGAGGTCAAAGTGAGCGGTGAGCGCGGGGGTGGGAGAGAGGAGGAGACTTTCACAGATGCGTGTAGAAGAACAGGAGGATTAGAGTGGACGGGACACGGTGAAGGTGGTGAGTGCTGGTCTGTCTCTGGTGACACTACCTGATGCTTGCGGCTGCCCTCATGATGACTGAAGGTTCTCAGTCAGGGATAGACCCTGCTCCAGCCCAGATCCAGGCCCCAGCAAGCCCAGTGACAGTCCCCAGGCAGGCCCCAGGGGGTAAATGTCTGATAAAGGGGTAGGGGGATGTCTGGTGAAGGTGGTCAGTGGCACAGGGGTTGGGGGAGAGGGATCACTTAAAATGACACAGGAGGATCAGAGGGGGCAATCAAAATGACACAGGAGGATCAAAAGGGGTTACTAAAATGGTAATCCCCCCCTCTGATTCTCCTGTGCCATTTTGATTTCCCCTTCTGATCCCCCATGTGTCATTTTAAGTAATCCCCCTCCCTCCACCTTAATACCCCAATTCCTTTTTTTTAACCCCTAGAAATGAGCACAAAAAGAAAAAGCTACTCTGTGGAGTACAAGAAAGGAATCGTGGAAGACTCTTGGGGCCAAAATCTTACTGCTTTCTGCAAAGAGAAGATGTTGAGTATCCGATTGGTCTGAAAATTGCGAGCAGAGTATGGTAACCTCATTGAACAAGTGGACAAGGGAAATGCTAAAAAGCACAAGTGTGGATCAGGTCAGCAACCATTATTTTCCGAGCTGGAAGACCTGATCTGTGAATGGGTTGTTGACAGGAGAGCAAAGGCTTTGGTTGTGAATAGGGCTCAGATTCAAGAATTTGCCCTTGCAATGGCACCACAGTTTGACATAGCCCCCAAAGACTTCAAAGCATCACAACACTGGCTGGATAATATCCTTCAGTGAAGTGAACTGTTTTTAAGAAGATCTACCGGTACAACATTGTTTAGGTTGGAAGATATTCAAGTTATTAAGCGAGCACTTGATTCAAGTCCTTTATTGATGATGCTGACTTCTCTAAATACAATCTTTCCAACATGATTGCTATGGATGAAACTGCAGTGTTTATGGGCCAATCATCTCAAACAACAATTGAACAGCGGGGTGCCTCCTTAGTGTACATTCCCTCCACTGCTTACGAAAGTGCACGTGTTTCCTGTATTTTGGCAATTCATCTGGATGGCACTAAATTCCCACCTTTAATCATTTCTAAGGGCAAGAAGGAAAAGATTGAACGTGTTTTGGATGTTTTTATTCTTGAAACTGAAAAAGCCTGGGCCACACAAGCAGTTATAAGAAAGTGGGTCAGTTTAATGCTGCCGCTTGTTATGCGAGGGAGCCAAAGAGGTCTTCTAGTCTGGGATGCAACCAGCACTCACCTCGCGAAAGACATGAAGACATTTTTTCACGGAAGAAAAATAGATCAGATAATAATTCTTGCAGGAATGACGGCCTATCTCCAGACTCTTGATATTGCAATAAACAAGCAATTCAAAGACAATTTGCGTGTGGAAATTAATGACTACATCGAAAATAGAATGGAGAGAAATCAGCGTGGAAACTTTGTGAAACCTAAACCGCAAGAAGTTGTGACTTGGGTGAAGAATTCATGGGAGAAAATCACTGACAGGTGCATTGCAAATGCACTGTGAGCAGGCTACCTTGACAAGAAGTACTCATTTAAAGACAGTGCTATTAGGGTCGGGTGCGGCCAGGCCCAGAGCAGCGGCTGCCAGACTGGGAGCGGCCAGGCCCGGAGCAGCCGGGTCGGGTGTGGCCAGGCCCGGAGTAGCGGCTGCCAGGCTGGGAGCGGCCAGGCCCGGAACAGCAGGGTCGGGTGCGGCCAGGCCCGGAGCAGCGGCTGCCGGGCTGGGAGCGGCCAGGCCCAGATCATCAGGGTCGGGTGCAGCCAGGCCCGGAGCAGCGGCTGCCGGGCTGGGAGCGACCAGGCCCGGAACAACAGGGTCGGGTGCGGCCAGGCCCGGAGCAGCGGCTGCCAGGCTGGGAGCGGCCAGGCCCGGAGCAGCAGGGTCGGGTGCAGCCAGGCCCAGAGCAGCAGCAGCCAAGTCCAGAGCAACTAGGTCGGGAGCAGCTGGTTGTGGTACGAACGAGAGCAACAGAGGCCAGGCCCGGTACAGCCAGGCCCGAAACAGCTCGCTCCTCGCCTGCCCCCGCCCCAAGGCTGCCTCTCAGACATGGCTGGAGACTTTGGTGGGAACTTGAGGGTCTGCTGAATCAAGTGATGAAGGCTTAGATCTGAATGTGTTGAGTTAGTATAGCACTGGGGTGTTGATCTGTAAGCGCCTTGGGTGGGGCCTGGATGAGGTTGGTTGACCTATTTGGAAATGTCTTTTGTCTGAAGTGTATCATTGGGCATGTGGAGGTATTATTGATATGAGAAAATGCTAAGTTACTGATTTACTATCTGAAAAGGGATTTACTATCGAGGAAAGGGAGGGAGGAAGAGACTGAACATAAACTGTGCACCTATGGATGAGGACAGTGGGGGATGGGGAGGGGGTGGAGGGTGGGGTGGGAACCTGGTGGAGGGGGGAGGAAATGAGGAACCTGTGTAATATTATGAACAATAAAGATAGATTAAAAAAAATAAAAAAAAATAAAGACAGTGCTATTGCTAAACATGAGAGATTTGGTCCACCGATTCTGAAAGAAATGGAGTCACAAGAAATTCACCAGGAAATTCAGGAATTGGATTGTTATGATGATGTTCCAGAAGATGATGACATGATTGTCATTAAATAAATGAGTAAATTCTTGATACGGTAGGATTCACAGTTAGTCTGGTTTCTGTTGACAACTACCGTACTACCATACCATATACAGGTAATAAATTTCCTTTATTTTCATTTAACAATAAATGTGTACCGTATTCTTCTTCATGGAAAAATAAGACATCCCCTGAAAATAAGACCTAGAGCATCTTTGGGAGCAAAAATTAATATAAGACCCTGTCTTATTTTTGGGGAAACATGCTATTACCAAAAATATTGAGTTTACTTGATTTCCTGACTAATATTAACAATTATATTATTTTCTGCCTGGTGTAGAAAAATAGATATTTTATTCAACCTCCCAGTCAGCTGCCCATCACTCTTGAACATCTCTTCTCTGCATCAGCTCTTCAGAGTGTCAAGTTGGACTGCTGACGAGCCAACTGATAATATGTTCCAATCCTCAGAGATTCATCAGAAATAGATTCTAGGAACGGGACATGGACTTTTTGCCTTCCTCACCATTTTGACATTTGTTCTCTATTTCAGTACTTGTTACTATTCCAATATCATAAAAGTTCTGCCTAGAAACTCTGTTCTCTTAGGGTGTCTGTCCTCCTAGGGTTTCTGGTTGGGCCTCAGATGAGTCTCGAGTCCCAGGCACGTGTTCCACATCCTGAAGAGATGAGATGTCTCCAAAGACTTAGCCACCAACCATTCCTGGAACTTGATAACGTCTCCAGAATGTTCTTAATGGCATTAATCCTGATACCCCAAGACTAGAAACAATTTGTGGGTCAGTAGTGGAATAGATAAATACTTTGTTATAATGCAGTGGAGGAATACTATACAGCACTGAAAATGAAAAAGCATTGATGAATGCACAACAACATTGATGATGAGTATCACAAACTCTAGAGAGAAAAACACAAAGGATTATATACAGTATAATCCTATTTACATAACATTTAAAAACATATAAAGTAGTCTATAGTGTTAGAAATCAGGAGAGAAGTTACCTTTGGGAACAAGTGAGGTGGTGACAAGAGATGGCATGAAGGAGCTCCTGTAGTGCTGGGAATGGTCTCATTTTTTATATGAGTAGGGATGACATGGTTCTGTTCACTTTAAAAATAATTCTAGCTATACACTTGTGAATTGTGCATTTTCTGCACAAGTTATGCTTCAATATAAGAGTTTTTTTTTTAAAAAAAAGATAACATTGAATTTGCAGTAAATCTAGTTTTTCACACCATGTGCTCTTGCATTTATTCTTCTGAAATTTGATTATTTTAGTCAGTTAAGATATTTGGAATCCTGACTTTGTCATTCAATCCATTAGCTCTCCTTCCAGTTTTATCTTCGTTTCCGTCCCAGGCATGACCAGGAAGGCTCCCCTCTGAGTGGACAGTAGACAAACAAGCCAATACCCTCCAGGTCTGATTGTTGACCAGCCAACTACATTTCTATCACTCTTATAATTTTGTATCTTGCCCACAAGGATGTAAGAAATTTAGCTAAATGCCTCGTTAAAGTCAAGTTACATAGCATTCTCTTTTTAAAAGTGTAATAACCCTTCAAAAAAGGAAGTTAGGCTAATTTGCTCTTGGCTCTGAATCCATTTTGACCCCTTTTAATCAACCTATTACTGATCTAAGCGCTCACCTATTGTCGGGTATGGTAACAAGGCTGCTCGCAGGGATTCCAGCTCTTTCCCAATGCACACATGGAGGCTAGCACTTCCACACCTACTTGAAATTAGACATGTCTGCATAACTTGCTTTGGTCAATGTCACGTGAGTGGCAGTGACATATGTCAGTTCTGGAAGAACACTTTAGGAATGAGCCTGTCCCACTGACTCTCCCCACTGTCCTGGCAGCCAGAATGTCCCAGGTTGGGTCCCAAAGTGAAGGCAAGAATAGAGCAGAGCTTGAGCCAACCTGCAATGGCCACATATCATGAGAAAAAGACGAACAAGGAATAAGCCTTTGTTATTTCAAGTCACTGGGATTTTGTAATTACTTGTTAAGGAAGCAAAACCCAATCTCTACTGACTGGCTTGATACATTATGTTTACAAGTCTGTTTTCTGGAGTCTGCAGATAGCCTCATCTTTCAACATTTAGAACATCTCCAGTTTTTTAGCCCATCTTTTGTTCTCCATTATTTTTTGAGATTATAGACATATCTGTCAGTGCTTTCAATATCTGTGGATATAGGTTATCTGGGGCTGACTACTCGAATTTATTTTAAATGACTGGGGGCTTTATCACCACTTTCTTATCTTGGATTTCAATTCTTTATCAGCAATATTTGTTATACTTTTCAATTCTCCATAGTGGAGAAGGCAGAAATAAAAGAATTGTGTACTCCATCTTACTTAAGCTTTGTTATTATTCTGCTTTTATTAATAACCTTGCTTCCAATAAAACCTGAAAAAGCCCCGTTAGTTTCTCTTAACATCAGCATTTGTCTTAGATCTCAGGTTTTTCTTGGCATTCTGTTTTCTCACACCTTCCCTTATCAAATGCACTATCAGAAATTGTTTTATTTACTTATTATCTATTGATTGTTCCTCATTACTTGCTATGGCTTAATGCTGCTATTAAAAAACAAATAAAAACAAAAAAAGAACAAAAACCTTAGCTATATGCTTCTTTTTCTATCTTTTGTTAACTTCTTAACATTTAAGTTCACCACGGCTTTCCTTTTATTTTTTATTGATTTCAAAGAAGAAGGGAGAGGGAAAGAGAGATAGAATCATCCATGATGAGACAGAATCATTGAATGGCTGCCTTTTGTCCGCCCCCTACTGGGGATTGAGCCCACAACCCCAGGCATGTGCCCTTTACTGAAATCAAACCCAAGACCCTTCAGTCCACAGGTCAATGCTCTATCCACCAAGTCAAACCAACTAGGGTCCAGCTTTTCCTTTTACAGATGATCTAATACCTAATCCTATATAATAAAAGCCTAATATGCTAAGTGTCTGATAGTCCGTTCAGACAATCAAAGTGTAATATGCTAATGACATGCTAAGGCTGCTCAACCACTGGCTATAATGTGCAATGACCACCAGGGGGCAGACAGTTGACTGGTCAACCAATCAGGACTGAGCAAGATGGACTGGACACGCCCTGGAGCCCTCCCACAATCCCTCTCCAGCTGACCAACCTCCCACGTCCCTCCCCAGCCCTGATTGTATACTGGTGGGGTCCTTCAGCCTGGCCTGCACCCTCTCATAATCTGGGACCTCTCAGGGGATGTCAGAGAGCTGGTTTTGACCCAATCCTGCAGGCTGGGCTGAGGGACCCCACTGGTACATGAATTCTTGCACCAGACCTCTAGTATTTAATACTCATTTTTAGAGGTTGCTATATATTTTAAAGTTTGTTAAATATACTAATGTTTTCCCTGATTTTTTTCTTTTTCTTTTTTCTTAAATTTCTTTAAGGTATTACATATGTGTCCTCATCTCTCCATTAACCCCACCACCCCCCTTCACACTCATACCCTCACCCCACTGGTGTACGTGTCCTTTGATTAGGTTTATATTCATGCATACAAGTCCTTTGGTTGATCTCTCCTCCTTTCCCCCACCCTCCCCTATCTTCCCTCTGAGGTTTGGCAGTCTGATGGATGCTTCTCTGTCTCTGGATCTGTCCCTGTTCATCCCTGATTTTAAAAGAATGCTTTTCTTACTCTAAGATACATGTTAACTACCTCACTTTTTCCTTGTAATACTTTTATGTACCCCAATATGACCTACCTCTGATTGGAATTTCTAACCAGTTCCTTCCTGTTGCTAAATAATACCGTGTTTCCCTGAAAATAAGACATCCTCCAAAAATAAGACCTAGTGCATGGAAAGATAAGATATCCCCTGAAAATAATTCCTAGCACAACTTTGGAAGAAAAAACTTATTTTCGGGGAAACAGGGTAGTTCCTCCTTTTTAAAACATTCTCTTGTTTTCTGTATCACCTATTCTGGGAACTTGGATTGCTCTGAAAAAGTGGGGGGTGCAATCCCCGTTTAAGGTGGTAGAGTGTGAGCATTTGATTTGCCCCAGCAGCTAACGAAAGGCCTTAGGAAGACCTAGCTTTCTCAGAACTAACAAACAAATTACAATATCCACATTTCCTTCCACTCACAGTTTAAAGCCATACACATGTACACACATACACACACACACACACACACACACAGGCTTTAAATGTTTCCCTCTAAGGCTGTACCTTAATACACTTAATTTCTTTTTTATATATAGTTCTCCACTTCCCTAGTCACCTTTATATAGCCACACACATAAACACACGTCTACACTATTTCTTTTTATTTCCTAAAAAGGAGAGAGAAAAGATAAAAGGGAGAGGGAGCCCCGCCGGCGTGGCTCAGTGGTTGAGCGTCTACTAACCAGGAGGTCACAGTTCCTGGCCAGGGCACATGCCCGGGGTTGCAGCCTCTCGCCCCAGTATAGGGCATGCAGGAGGCAGCCAATCAGTGATTCTCATCATTGATATTTCTATCTCTCTCCCAATCCTTTCCTCTTTGAAATCAATAAAAATAAAAAAGTAATTTTTTTTTAAATAAAAGGGATGGGGGAGGAAAGAGGAAACATGAGGCCCGGATTGAGTGAACAGTGCCCGGCCACTGTGTCCCAGGAAGGCGCCCCCTTCATGGCAATGGACAGAGCCCTTCAGCTCCCCTCCTGCACCCCAGCCTGGGTTCAGGGTGCTCACCCCGGTAACCGCTGTCTGAGGGCCCGGCCTAGTTCTCTTATAGAACGTTGGCCCTTTTGAAGGTGACTCGACAACTCAGGCCCCATACCCCCAGCCGCTTCCATAAGCAGTCCACAGGTTACACCAAAGCAAAGGGAAGATAGAAATAGGAAAGTGAGTGAATGGCTCTACGTCGGATTGCCTCCACTCTCAGCTTCTCTTTCCAGAAGGTGAGTGTGGGGGCTGCTTGCTGTGACCCTAAGCTGCGCGTCGGTGTGGAGCATGAGCACGCCGGGCGAGGAGCCGCAGGACCGAGCCATCGTCAGGATCGCCGCCCACCTGCCGGACCTCATCGTGTATGGAGAGTTCTGCTCCAAGCGGCCCTCGGTGGATTACTTTGACGGAGTCTTGATGTTTGTTGATATTTCAGGCAAGCACGACAGGGATGTTCAATGTGGGCAAGTGATAGGTTGGCATCAGAGTTGTCCATTGGTGGCAGGCTGCCTTTGCCAGCTTTTTATGAAAACATCTTCACCTGCTAAAACATGTCAGGTCACCGGCAGCCTTCAAGGTGCCCAAGTCCCTGACCTGGAACTTCAGGCTCCCGGGTCCCTGCCCCGATTTCAGTGACTCAACCACCAGGCTCCACACACATCTCAGGCAAAAGGGACCTCCGCAAATGGTCTCTCCAGATGGCGTTTCCATCGTCACCGTAAGCTGGCCGCCGCTTCCGAAGTGTTGGGATTTTGTGTGCTTTCCTTACCTTGGGATGGAAGCTCTAGACCCCGTTGAAGGAATGTGGTCATTCCTGTGCAGTGGAGGGATTTGGAGGGAGGAGGTCCCCGGTGCTTTCCCCTGACCCCTCAGCTGATCACCGGAGGGCGGAGGCTGCACAGCTGACACCTGGCCAGCCACAGAGGCCTGGAAGAAGCCTGGCCAGTAGCTAACGCAGGGCCCGCGGCTCCCAGTGACCCCCTCTCCTGCTCTGGCTGCTTCCTCCAAGCAGCCAGGGAACCGCCTGCCCTGTGCTGCAGGTTTCACAGCCATGACCGAGAAGTTCAGCAAAGCCATGTACATGGACCGAGGGGCTGAGCAGCTGGTGGAGATCCTCAACTACTACATAAGCGCGATAGTGGAGAGTGAGTGTCCCCCGGGCCTGGCCAAGGCCATTGCAGTTGGTGGTTTTCCTTAATTGTTGGTTATGAGCTGATGTGGTCCCGTAGCTTAGCGTTCAGTTTCCCCCAGGAAATGTGCACGAAGCCAGTCTTTTTGAAATACAATACAGTGCAAGGGAAGGAATGCAAACCAGCCTCACCAACACAGAGTATTCGAGGGAAAGGATGTTTTGCATTGGTTCAAGGACTGGCCAAGCCGAAACCGGTTTGGCTCAGTGGTAGAGCGTCGGTCTGCGGACTGAAGGGTCCCAGGTTCGATTCCGGTCAAGGGCATGTACATTGGTTGTGGGCACATTCCCGGTGGGGGGTGTGCAAGAGGCAGCTGGTCGATGTTTCTCTCTCATCAACATTTCTAACTCTCTCTCCCTCTCCCTTCCTCTCTGTAAAAAATCAATAAAATATATTTAAAAAAAAAAAAAAAGGACTGGCCGAGAGCCTCCTTTGAAAGGAACTGTAGGGTGATACTCAATAACACCAAAAGGCCAGCACTGGTATAACCCGAAAGTAGTCATTAGGAGAATGCCGTGTGAAGAGGTGGGTGGTTTATAAGTAACTCATCAGTGATTTGTCTTCCAATGACGGCTTCTGAAACGTGTAGAAATGGCTGAAAACCTGGTCTCCTTTTCAACCTCTGCCCACCGCCTTGGCATTATTAACATGAACTATTCATGAAGAAAAGGAGTGCCCTGGCCAGTGTTTCTGAGTGTTGGCCCGCTTATGGAAGGGTCACGGTTCTATTCCCGATCAAGGGCGTGTTCCCAGGTTTTACATTCAATCTCCAGCCCCAGTTGGGGCACCTGCAGGGGGTGGCCAATCGATGTGTCTCCATCACATTCTCTCTCTCTCTCTCTCTCTCTCTCTCTCTTTCTCTACCCCCCTCCCTTCCACTCTCTCTAAAACTCTTTGGAAAAAATATTTGTGAATGAGGATTATCAGGGGAAAAGAGAAAAAAGAAAAAGATTTACCCTGTTAAGGTGAACTTGGGTCTCATCTTCTATGAGGCTCTAAGTCCCCTAGGAATGCCTTATATCAGCCTCTAAGCAAAATGTGATACTTCTGGAAAGCAAAAACTATACCTTTTTTTTTTTTTCATCCCACTCAGCACAACAGTATTCAACAAGTTTGTGATGAAACGTATATAGGAGGAAAAATTTTTCCTTTATGTCAAAAAACCTAAAGGAACAAAATGCAAGTTGGTAATAAACAAAGCCTGAGTTGGCCATGGAGGTGGTTTCCCATTTTCCTGACTCTCAGTTCTTATGGGTCCTGCCACGTACCCCTCACCGGGTCACTCAGCCTCAGCTCAGAGTGCTGACATTGAGCACAGGAGCCTCCATTACCACAGGAGTAGGGTATAGGTCCCCGGACCTCATTGGAGATCCCACCTCCTCCTCTCCCGGTTTCCCGTTCACAGACCAGAGCATGTTCACAGTCTAGTTCAATGTCCTCACTCTGTGGGTGAGGAAACACACCAGGCAAGTTTCAGTAACTTGTCTGAGTTGACATCTTTTTTTTAATCCTCACCTAAGGATATTTTTCTTTCTTTTTTTTTTTTTAATGACTTTATCAATTAAGGTATCACATAAGGTATTTGTTCTTATCCCCCGCCCCCATTCCCATCCCAAACCCCTCCCCACCCATGCCCCTACCCCCTGTTGTCCGTGACCACTGGTTAGGCTAATATGCATGCACACAAGTCCTTTGATTGATCCCTCTCCTTTATCCCCACTCTCCCCTACCTGCCCTCTGAGGTCCGACAGTCTGATCCATGCCTCCTTGTCTCTGGGTCTGTTCTTGTTCATCAGTCTATGTTCATCATTTCCCCTAGATGAGTGAGATCAAGTGATACTAGAAATACACTTATAAGAACCGAAAATAAGACAAGCAATAATGGTTATGCTGAGAGGCAAATGAATCAGTCTATAGTGAATTTCTTTCTGGGCCAACAGTTCTTTTGAGTCCCAATTTCTAAAACAAACAGTTCTAAGGGTATTTTTCCACTAATTTTTAGGGAGAGTGGAAGAGAGAGGGAAAGACAGAGAGAAATATCGATGTAAGAGAAACACATTGATTGTTTGCTTCCTGCACGAGCCCTGAACAGGGCCTAGGACTGGGGAGGAGCCTGAAGCTTAGATACAGGCTCTTGACTGGAATCAAACCCGGGACTCTTTGGTCCACAGACTGACGCTCAGTCCACTGAGCCAAACTGGCTATGGCTGAGATGACATCTTTAGCACAAGTCTGCTCTCTGAATTGCTGTTCTCTTGACCTAATTTCTGCTCCATGAAGAATGAATTCTTTTTATTAGCTTTAAACAATTCAAGTTTGACTTAACTTTTTTTCTTTTCTTTTTTTTTTCTCAGAGGTGTTGATTTTTGGAGGAGACATCTTAAAATTTGCAGGTATGGGAGGCGTCTCAGAGGCAGCGGCGCCAGGAGACTGGGTAGAGGCACGCTTGAGTCCAGATTTCATACAGAGCAGACTGGTCTCCAGGGCAGGTCATGAGCCCCTGTGGTCTGTCTCCTCAAGGTGACGCCCTGCTTGCCCTGTGGAAGGTGGAGCGAAAGCAACTGAAAAACATGATCACGGTGGTAGTTAAGTGTAGCCTGGAGATCCACGAGCTGTTTGGGACCCAGGAGTTAGAAGGCATGGACATCCGCGTCAAGATAGGTAGGCTTTTTGCCCTGGCTGCTTTGGCTCAGTGGATAGAGTATCAGCCTGTGGACTGAAGGGTCCCAGGTTTGATTCTGGTCAAGGGCATGTACCTTGATTGCTACTTTATCCCAGTGGCAGCCAATCAGTGATCCTCTTACATCATTGATGTTTCTATCTCTTCCTCCTTCTCCCTTCCACTCTGAAACCAATAAAGATATAGTAACAACAACAACAACAACAAAAAACCCACACACACACACAAAACAAAACAAAACAAAACAAAAAAGATACGTAAAGTTTTTGAGGAAGGAGAGACAGCTGGGTCCTCTAAGGAGATAAATGTCACAGGAAGATGAGATCTGGTAGCTGGCTTTCTGGCTTTGGGAGAGGAGGTGTTTTGGAATGCCTGGGCTCAGAAGAGGCGGTCACACCACAATACTGATTTTCCCAAGAACCCGTGCTGCTGGGAATATCCCAGAACTTCGCACACCTACCGTTTGCCTCCTCCCAGGACTGGCTGCGGGCCACATCACCATGCTGGTCTTCGGAGACGAGAAGCGCAACTTCTTCCTGGTGATCGGCCAGACGGTGGATGACGTGCGCCAAGCACAGAACATGGCGCAGATGAACGATGTCATTCTGTCACCGAACTGCTGGCAGCTCTGCGACCGGAGCATGATTGAGATCGAGAGGATCCCGGACCAGAGAGCAGTGAAGGTTTGTGAGGTGCTGCCGCTCGCAGAAAGCTGTAGCCTGGGCCAGGGGCCACCTGTCAGAAAAGCCACTGGGAAGGTGGGCCCCATGAGGCTCCTGACGGGAGACTCAGGTGGGGTCAGTGTGGGTCCACCTCAAGACTCTGGTCTGAGACACCTCAGCTGAGTTCAAGGGGAGATGGCCAGGCCCTGAGGTAACGAAGGGGTGGCATCTGGCGCAGAGGCCTCTGGGGCTGGTGCCCTGGCTGGAGGAAGAGAAACCATCTCCTGGCCAGTCCCCGGGAGCAGGGGGTTGTTGTTTTGGGGGCTGCCAATGGCCCCTCACCTGCACTACTCAATGCCCTCCTCGCTCAGGGCAGGGTCCATGGAGGTGAGCAGGGCAGCAGTTGGGGTGTGTGTATGGGGATGACTGTTGGGTGGCTGCCTGGTGGAAACACTGTGACTGTTGGGTGGCTGCCTGGTGGAAACACTGTGACGTGACACTGAAGGCTGATGTAAGCACGGCTGTCCTGGGCATATGGTCACTTAGGGAAGCTGTGCCTTCCAAGTGTGTGAAGGGGAGGAGAGCTGTGCTGACTGGGCCAGGAAAGGGCTGTGTGGCAGAAAGGAAAATGGAGGGCCCACGTAGAGGCTGGCAAAGGCGAGAGCCCCCACTGGGCCAGTGTGTCCCTCCCACCCACCACTTGCTCTTCCACACGCCCTCATACCCATTTAGCCACTCCTTATATCTTTCAAGATAGTTTTAATTTTTCATTAATTTTAGCCTCAGAAAAATTTTAAAATAATAGTTTCCTTATATTCAGCTTCCCCGAAAGGTAACTTCTACACTAATAAAAGAGAAAGATGCAAATTAACCATACCTCTGTGATGCCCAACAGCCAATCAGGAGTGATTATGCAAATTAACCCAACAAAGATGGTGGGTTAATTTGCATATGCAGGCTTCTCCTAGTCTGTAGGCCTGCATGTAGGCCCTGAGCGGCCGCGGTCCCAGAATGCCCCCGGCTACTCCGGGCCTGTGGGTGCAGGCACCAAGCAGCTGGGGGTGGGGCGGGAACATCTGTGCAAGCACTGGTGTCAAACAGCCTGAGTCCATGCCCCCAGCCCGGGAGACAAAATGTGGAGTCCTGGCAAGACACAACACAGTCTACTGGCCTTGGGGTGTAAACCTGGCGGCCAGGGATACACCCTTTAGCCCAGAGGACATAATGCAGGGCATCCTCTAGGCATGAGCTGCAGAAGAAATGCTTTTTCTTTTCTTTTTAAAAAATGTATTTTATTGCCGAAACCGGTTTGTCTCAGTGGATAGAGCGTCAGCCTGTGGACTGAAGGGTCCCGGATTCGATTCCGGTCAAGGGCATGTACCTTGGCTGTGGGCACATCCCCAGTAGGGGGTGTGCAAGAGGCAACTGGTCTTTTTCTCTCTCATCGACGTTTCTAGCCTTCTATCCCTCTTCCTTCCTCTCTGTAAAAATCAATAAAATATATTTTAAAATATATATATATATATATATTATTGATTTTTTTTTTTACAGAGAAGAGGGGAGAGGACTAGCAGTCAGAAACATCGATGAGAGAGAAACATTGATCAGCTGCCTCCTGCACTCTCCCCACTGGGCATGTGCCCCAACCAAGGCATATGCTCTTAACAGGAATCAAACCTGGGACCCTTCAGTCTGCAGGCCAATGCTCTATCCACTGAGACAAACCAGTTCAAGCATAAACACCTTTTCAGACCACTGATTGGTTAAGCTCCCTATATGCCGCCACTTGCAGTGTTCTTGGTAACTTGGGTATAAGAATCCAAGAAGGTGATCTAGGGTTTTTCCACCACACTCCTGGAGGAAAAAGCAAAGGTCTGCTGCTGGAGGGGCTAAGAAATGTCGTATCCTGCCCTAACCTGTGGAGCTCAATGAATAGAGCCTCAGCCTGCAAACCGCAGGGGTCCGGGTTTGATTCTGATCAAGGGCATGTAACTAGGTTACAGGCTCCTCCCTGGCTGGGGCCCAGGTCAGGGCCCATGCAGGAGGCAACCAATCAAAGTGTCCCTCTCACATTGAAGTTTCTCTCTGTCTCTCCCTCTTTCTTTCACACTCTCTAAAAATCAATGAAAACATACCTTCAGGTGAGGAGGAGGAGGAAGGAAGGAAGGAAGGAAGGAAGGGAGGGAGAAAGAAATGTCATAGGCTGATGTAAGCCTATGAAAGAGACATCAAGATGAAAGAGACATCTTGAAAATACCTTTTAAAAAGTTGTCATTTTTTCATGGTGAAGGGACTGGAGTCCGTGTTGATGAAAACACCTTGGCAGCTGCAGTGGCTGGCTCATCGCTTCCTGGTCTTTTATGACCTCGACACCTAAGAGAACTGTGGGTCCGTTATTTTGTTGAATGTCCCTCCATTTTGTTTTGCCTGGTGTTTTTTCATTATTGGACTAAGGCTGTCCATTTTGGGGCAAGAACAACACAGGAACGAGGCTGTACCATTTTCTGCGTATCCTGCCATGGGGGCACGATCCCGACATGAATCTCATGACTGGTGGTGTTCCTAATGCATCATGGGGCACCAGCCCCTTTACAGGTATAGGAAAGAAGTGGTGTATGGTTTAGCCAGGTTTTACATGAATTAAAATGTTATGAAAGGCAAAGAAAAAAAAAGAAATAGAAAGTTCTAAGAGTGGGAAATTATGTGGGTTGGCCCCCTGGAATGGCCTTCGGTGTGCATATTTAGGATTGTAATCTTAAGCAATTGGAGACATTTTATGTAATCACATGCCAATTAAAGGGTGCCATTGTTTGTGCCTCTGTTCACCATGTCCTAGAAGCCCCCTGCTTGTGCTGCTGAGAGATGACTTTCAAAAGGCCAGCCAACATTCAGAATAACCAAAACTTCTGTTTCTTTAATTTAGGTTAATTTCTTAAAACTACCCCCTACTTTTAACTTTGAAGAATTTTTCACCAAGTGTATGGCTTTCATGGATTATTATCCTTCCGGAGACCACAAAAGTAAGTACCCTCCATGGACAAGCACCTCTGCCTCCACCGGTGGTCAGCAGGTGTTTCCAATGCCCAGGGCCCCATCCCATGTGCCGCTGTCCTCAGTAAGCACCCAGCCCCGAGCAGCCCACAAAGGGGCCTCCTGCCTGTCCCCACAATGGCTCCTTTCACCCATCTTCCAAACATTGCGTCTCCCCGACAATGAAAGAAAAAACAAAAACATCCATGAATCCCATTTCCCTAGTCGTCATCACCAAAGTTCTCAAGAGACTAACCTTGCATCCACACCTCTCTTCTCTCCAGGCTCTCACTCATTTATTCGCCCAATAAATACTGTTGGCAAGTGCCTCAGGGGCATATGCTTATTCTTTGACCTTGAGCCTTGGACATCTAGCTCCTTATCCTATTCTCCTCCTGTCTACCGAGACTGTTTACGTCAAGGCCACTTATGACCATCAATTTGCCAACCTGTGTGGCCTCTCCTCAGGTCTCATCCTAGGCTGGCCTTAGGTTACTCTCTTTTTCTGGGCACTATCTTCACCTCTTTCCTATGATCAAGAATATTCTCCAGTTTTGCTCTTACCCCTCCAAGCCCCCGGATTCAGTGCCCTTTGCAAAGTCTCCTTCCAGCCCTTAAATATTAGTGATTCCCTGCTTATCTCTCGGAGAACATTCATCCATGCTTGACTCCCTGCAACTTCCAGGAGAGCTTGGACTAGGGGGAGGAACGCAGGAACCCGGGGCACAAAATGTGAGGGTCTTGTGAGTTGCCCGCTAACTGCCAGAATCCAGCCCCGGACTTGTGTCCTGAATTGTAGATGCATACAACAGTTGCCTAGGGGCCATCCCCACTTCCAACATTAACATGTTAAAAAAATGAATAAAGAAGATAATTTCTCAACTTACTTTACTTAACATAAAGTGGGCAGTTTATTTAACATAACATGGACAGTTCCTTGCAAAGAAGTGCGAAATGGGCCGGAAGTGAAGAAGCTTTAATAGCGTAGAGAATAAAGAGCAGGAAGAAACAAATGAGAAAAGATTCGATTGGCTGGCGCCACATAGTAGACCTTGTTTGGGGTGAGAAGGCCCCCCAAGTTGGTTTGGCACTTTTAGATTGGCTGCTGGATAGACTTCCTACGGGGACAGAATGTCATCTAAGCTTTGGTTGCTCACGTGGAACCAGGGGAGTAGGTGACTTGTTTAGGCTCACACACTGAGTTCCTGTCAGACCTGGGATGAGAATCCAGTCTCCTGAATTTTATCCCTGCTGTTCTTTCAACCCCATCACCTCCTCCATTCTGTCATCATTCTCTCTATCATCATCATCCCCTCACCTGCCCACTCCCATCCACCTGTGGCAAAAGTGTTAGCTCAAGCCTAGATGTAAAAATCTTCCCAAGTTCCAGAGTGAACATAATTAAAACAGGGCTTTGAGCGACATGCAATTGCATTTCGATAAAACCACAACCTCTAAGAATGTCTCCCCGGAGTTCCCTTGGCCCTGTTTAACCTCTGCCCCTGACTGGCTGGGATGACTGCTGCCCCAGGGCCGCGGCTGGGAGGCTCCACTCTCCACCACCGAGCCAGCCTCTCTTTACAAGCCTGCTCCTCTTCCGATCTCTCAGACATCCTGAGGCTTGCGTGCATGCTGGAGTCCGACCCTGAACTGGAGATTTCCCTGCAAAAGTATGTGATGGAAAGCATATCTAAACAGGTTTGTTCATCATTTAATTTATTGTTGGGGGCGGGGGGGGGTATCGGGGACCTTGGATAGCTGGAAAGATCAAGAAATCTCATAGCTAGTAATCTGTGTCCTTAAAACAGTGGTCGGCAAACTGCGGCTTGTGACCACTGCCCTAGGGGAAAATACTTTATAAAAACATTTTAATAATGTACTAATGTCTTTAACCTGAAGTCAAAACTTCTGGGTAAGGGTAATGCCTTGTGCAGTGATCAGCAAACTCATTCGTCAACAGAGAGGCAAACCACGGCTCTTGAGCCGCATGTGGCTCGCAAGCCGCACGCAATCTGGCGACCACTGTCTTAAAATAAGAGGTGGACTGACCTTCTCCTTGTGTAGAGGACTGCAAATTTGTTATTCCCATCAGGATACTTTTCAGAATTAGGGCATCATTCATTACTATACTGTGACAGCAGGTGTAAACTAGGACGCAGCCACTTTCTACCGCCGGGCAAACCGGAACTGCCTCCAGTTAGAACCTATGGCCGCCCTTCCCAAACAGCACAGCAGAGCGATAGCACATGGGTGAGCAGGGACACCATTTCTCCAAGTCACTTGCATTAGATTCCAGGCCTTGAAAGCTAACAATATGGGTAATTATAACTCTCAGAACTACCTTTAACCCCCTTTTATAAAACATTTCTCCTTTTATTCACTTGGATCTAGGCTCTCAAATGTATGAATCCATAGGAATTCTAGCCACGGCAGGCTCTCCGCTGTGGCATGATCTCCCTGCCCATCCTTGTGGATATCTGCAGCTCCCTTTTACAGGCGAGGAAGGGGAGACCCAGAGGGTCCCAGGGTCATTCCTGAGGCTGCAAAGGAAGAGCTTGTGGCTTCAATTAAACCCTCTTCTATCTGAACCTACTGTGTGTGTGGATGCATGCGCACAGGCTGTTCCATTATTTGATGTCTCTGACTCTATTTTATTCATCAGTTTATTTTGTTCATTAGATTCCTTGTTTGTATTTTGATTTTTAGATTCAATTATCGATAGATATGTATTTATTGCCATTATATTGTTCATATTTTTTTAAAATCTTTTTTCCTCCTCCTCCTCCTCCTTCTTCTCCTCCTTCTTCTACTTCTTCTTCAAGAATACACTTCAACATTTCATGTAATACTGGTTTAGTGGTGATGAACTACTTTAGCTTCTTCTTGTCTGTGAAGCTCTTTATCTGACCTTCAATTCTAAATGACAGCTTTGCTGGCTAGAGTAATCTTGGTTGTAGGTCCTTGCTAATCATCATTTTGAATATTTCTTGCTACTCCCTTCTGGCCTGAAAAGCTTCAGTTGAGAAATCAGCTGACAGTCTTATGGATGCTCCCTCATAGGTAACTAACTGCTTTTCTCTTGCTGCCTTTATGATTCTCTCTTTGTCTTTAATCTTTGGCATTTTAATTATGATGTGTCTTGGTGTGGGCCTCTTTGGGTTCCTCTTGTTTAGGACTCTCTGAACTTCCTGGACTTGTAAGTCTATTTCTCTCACCAGATAGGGGAAGTTTTCTGTCATTATTCCTTCAAGTAGGTTTGCAATCTCTTGCTCTCTCTCTCTTCTCTTTCTAGCACCCCCATGATGCAAATGTTGGTAACTTGAAATTGTCCCAGAGATTCTTTATATTATCTTCATATGTTTTTATTATTTTTGCTCTTGTGGTTGGTTGTTTTTTGCTTCCTCATATTCCAATCACTAATTTGATTTTTCAGATACTCTATTCTACTTTTGATTCCCTGTAAATTATTCTTCATTTCTGTTAATGTATCCTTCATTCCTGACTGTTTCTTTCTCATTTCTTTGATATTCTCACTAATTTCCTTGAAATTCTCACTAACATCCTTGAAATTCTCACAAAGTCCCTTGAAGCTCTCATTAAGATCCTTGAGCATCCTTATAACCATTGTTTTGAACTCTGTATCTAGTAGTTTGCTTGCTTCCATTTCACTGAGTTTTTTGTTGTTGTTTTTTTGGAGTTCTTCTGTTTTTCATTTGTAACATGTTTCTTTGTCTCTGTATTTGGCTGCTTCCCTATGTTTGTTTCTTGTATTATGTAGAACCGCTATGTCTCCTGGAATTGGTAAAGTGGCCTTGGGTAGTATGTGTCCTGTAGGGCCCTATGGCTCAGCCTCCCCAGTCACCTGAACTGGGCACTCTAGGTATGTGGGCTGTGTGCACTGTCTTGTTGTAGTTGAGCTCTGGTGTCACTAGGAGGAATTGACCCTCAGGCCAATTGGCTATGAGGAGCAGCTATTACTACAGTGGAAGAGACACCCCTATGGAGCAGGTCTTGCTTCATTGAGACTTTGATACTTACTGAGCCTGCCACTTTAATGTGTATCTCGTGGATGTGTAGAGTTGTAATTGGACATGGTCTGAAGCTGTCTACCAAGTACACTGGCTCTGTGGCCGCCCTGTAGGTGCAAAGTTAGGCACTGTCTGTGGCCTGCGTAGGGGCCACTTGTAGATGGCTGCTACTTGTATTGCAGGCTGCTGCTAGTGCCGGGCCTGAGGACTCTAATTAAGTGGTATGGGGCCATAGTATGCTATTCTTATCCTTAAACTGTAAGAGAGCCAAAATGAATGGTAGTTCTCTCTTATGGCAATGGCTACTATTGGCATGAGAGAGCACAGTAGGGGCAAGGAAGTGGTTCCTTTAAAACAAATCAGCAAATGTGTGAGTTCTCATCGTAAGATTTTGCTAGTGAATTCATTTCCATCTGCTTGAATTTGGGCTGGCTCTGCCATGCTGTGCCTCACACGTTCTGAGCATTTCACAGCTTCTCCAGAGAATTTCAGCAGGCTGGTTCCCAGTGAGAACGGTTTGTGTTGGTGGTGGGAGGAAGGTCCACAGCCAAGGGCAGGTGCAAAGTGAAGTGTCTCTACTTGGCAGATTGATGACAAGCAGCTTCGGGGTTATTTGTCTGAGCTCCGCCCGGTGACCATTGTGTTTGTGAACCTGGTGTTTAAGGACCAAGACAAAGCCGAAATCATAGGCCTGTCCATCCAGGATGCCTCTGTGCACATCAATTCTGTCCTGAGGGACTTCCAAGGCCAAATCAACAAAGTGTTCATGTTTGACAAGGTGAGTGTGATTTAACGGGTGGGAAGCTGTCAGCAGTTTAATGTTACCATCTGCGCTCAGGCACATCGGTGAGAGGAAAGCAATAGACACTTTTAACCTGGAAGCATTAGTCTTCATTTATATTGACGATAGCAGCTTCTGTGGTGAATGTGGCACTACTGCAATCCAGGTGTTGTTCTCAACAGTTTGCCTCTATGAACTCATTTCACCCTCACGGCCGCTCGGAGAGGTAGGTGCTCTTATCATTATTTCCATTTTACAGATGAGGAAGTTGAGGCAGAGATGAGGAAGCTGAGATAAGAAAAGTTTAGGTTTGGCTCATGGTCATCCAGCTAGTAAGTGGAGGGCTGGGATTCCAGTCCAGGTGATCTCCACATTCACCCATCTGGATCATGAGACAGGAGCACGGGACCCAAGAGCAGCCTTTAGTGTTTGCAGACATGGCTCCCACAATCCTGGGACTTCTCTGGGCCTTGGTTTGTTCATGGACAGTGAGAAGGACATTATTGGAACGGGAGAGTATTTGCCTGAAGGGATTGTTGCAAGTTTTGGGAAACGTGTGCGGCACTTGTAGCACCACGTGCTTCAGTGAGCTTCGGGTCTCGTGGCCACAGCCAGACCACTGCTCACCTGGCAGAGCCACTAGGCGACATTTCCAGGCAAGGCCGACCCACAGGGTCCCCAAACAGAGCCCTCTAGTCCCTCCACAGACCTGGAATCAGAGCCCAGTGCCCATCAGGACTGATCTGTGTACGTATATACCATTAAGCTCACACTGTCTATATGCATAAACTATAAAGTGTCTATGCTATATGAAAGTGTAAAATATATAGGGTACTATATGTGCTCTATTATGTGTAAGTATGCCATAAAGTAGTCCATAAAGTGTGTGTGTTGATTACATATAACATTACAATGAAATGTTTTAAGTACAGTAATCATTTTAGTAGCTAAAGCAATCTCGCAGGTCAGTGTTATATCCATTTTCATGCTGACCGAGGTTCATGGTGTGTCATCGACTTGTCCGGGTTTCTGCACAGATTTTCTGACTCGCGCTGGTGCCTCCGGCTGCTCTGTGCTGTTTCTTAGATTTGCAGCCTATGGCCCGCCCACCGGGAGGCTAGACAGGAGTGTGATCTAAGGAGCTCAGCAGGCCCATTATTCTGGAGCCAAAGCAACCCTTCCTGGGCTTGAGCCACCATAGAGGCTGCACCGGAAGTTACACGAAGTTTGCTAAGAATGAGACAGGGGCGAGAGGAATTACGAAGAGATCAGAAAGGGGATGTTGCTGCCCCCACCCCCTGGGCCTCGGCTGGTCTGAGCGAACAGGTCCTGCCCACTGCTGTGCTTGCTGACTCTCCCTCCAGGGCTGCTCCTTCCTCTGTGTCTTTGGTTTCCCTGGCGAAAAGGCACCCGATGAGGTCACTCACGCCTTAGAAAGTGCTGTGGATATATTCGACTTCTGCACTCAGGTCCCCAAAATCCAGTGAGTGTTGACCTCAGCCCCATCCTCTGGTCCCTGACCCCTGACCCTTCTGTGGGATATGGGGGTGGGGGGCAGAAGAAGGGTCAGGGAAGCAGGTGAGGGCTGTTTTTAACTGGATGTCCACCCACCTGCGTCCCTTCCCCTAAAGCACCAGCAGAGTGGGCAAGCCCCGCCCTGCCGCAGTGGGACGGGGATGGGAAAGGCACTGTGGAGAGAGGACACCCCTGGAAAGCCAACCTGGGCCAGGTTTGCAAGAGAACCCGACGAGTATCTCTCTGTGCTCTGGCTTGCTTCTTGGTAGAGGTCAAATTCCCAAGACCAAGCTGGAGGCCCGAGTTGGTTTTTAGTCACTGGGAGAGCAAGTGAGTCTTTGGGGTGGAAATGTGCGGAAGGACCTGGCCTCTGTGCAGCTGTGAGGTGAGGTTCACCACCCCAGCCTGGCCGCTCCCGCACAGCGCCCTCAGGCTCCCCCAGCCCCAGCGTCCAGTTCCCATCGGAGCCTTCTCTGATCAACCCCAACACACCACCCTCTACCCTGGGACCCTCGTCATCTATAGACACAGGTGGTGTATTGGCAAAATCAGGTTGGATGCTACCCACTGTATCTGAGTTACAATGACTCGTCCTTTCCAGCAATAACAAGGGAGGGTTATGTTGTTTACAACTAGTCCATTCAGGGAGAGGAGAACTTATTTTCCAGAAAAGTAGCTCAGACGAATACTTAACAGAAAAGTGAACCGGGTAACCACTACTGAGAACCTGGCTCTGGGTCCCAAACTCTTTCTCCCTCCAGATCATGTACAACTGCCCTGAACTAAGTCCAAAGGAGAAAGAGTAATTGACAATCCTTTCCCACCCTCCCCACCCCATTCCTCACCACGTCCCCCCTTCCCGCGTCCCCTCTGCTCACTGACTTTATCTCTTTCCCCACAACCTTCTCCTCGTCGGGCGCCAGTACCGTTTCCATCGGCGTGGCCAGCGGGACTGTCTTCTGTGGCATCGTGGGACACTCTGTGCGGCACGAGTACACAGGTGGGCTGAGCAGCTTAGCTCCGCTTTCCTTCCGCAAACACCGTGCCTCGACCCCAGCTTTGCGGGAGGAAGGACAGAGAGAATGGAGACCTGGGCCCTGTCCCAGCAAGTTTGCTGTCTCCCAGATGGGGCCATGCCATGTGGCTTTGCCCGCCGGCAGCTGGGTGTGTGCATTGCGGGGCTGTGCATAGGCATCGGTAGTTGAGAGAGAGCAGGGGGAGGCAGTGAGCTCGTGGAGGGAGAGGTCTTTCTAAATAATTTCCCGTTGACATTCAACAGTTACTCTTCCTATGGCCTGGAAGAGGTGAGGACTGCTTCTTAAAAATTATGGCTATTGGCATTCCTGGTGCATAATACTTATCTCAAAAGAGAGTTATCTCAAGTTTTCACTGCTCTTGCTATTATTTCCCTACTTCAATCCTAGTAGGGTTTCAGTTGTTCAGAAATAATACCTCTAAAACACTGAAATAGTTATGTCTGAAATGATGCAATTTCTGAGATTTTTCTTCAAAATATTACAGGATGGAGAGTAGGTGGGAGCAGGGTTGACCGTGGGTTACTGGCCTTTGGGAATGGGTGATGGGTGCATGAAGATTCATGAGGCTGTGTCTTATTGTATGGTCAAATTTCTCCATAATAAATAGTTTTTTGAAAAGGAATAACTTGATCAGAAGTATTTAAGTTTATGTTACAGTGCAACCATGAGTACCTAATTAGTTGTACTATTAACCGAGGTCTTACTAGCAGCCAGGCTCTATCCAAAGCGATGTGTATGTGTTAACTCGTTAATCGTCATAAACTACCCTCTGAGATAGGCACTGCTATCCCCATTTTACAGTTGAGGAGACTGAGGCATGATGAGTTAAAGTCATTTGGTAACAAACTAGTTGGAGGTAGAGCTGCGGTTCAGAGTCTGTGCACTACAGTACTTTACCCCTTAAAGCCACGCTTAAATCAGTCTTAAACATACGCCTCTTATAACCTCATTACACAGTCTTAAGGGATCACCAAATGAAGGTAATTCATTTTGAAAATGAAATGAAATGAAATGAAGAAGTTCATGCCCAGAAACATGCAGACCTAAAGGTGCCTCTTTGGAGGTCAGTGTCCCAGGTCCAAGCTTGTGCTTGTCCATCTTGTAGCCAAAGACCAGCTGTGCCTCACCCGAGAGCCTGCAGGCCCAGGGCGAGCCCACATACAGAGCCCTCTTCACACTCCAGGCCTCTCTGCCTCTGAGCAGATTGCCCCTGTGGCCTCCCAGCTGAGGCAGAAACTTTGCTGGTAACTGACTGAGTTCACTGCCTGCATGTTTTTAATGGCCACTGGCTGACTGCCTATGGGCAGTTGAAGGTGAGTTTGATGTCATTCGTGAGAGGCAAAGGCAATAAATGGTTAAGGTGCCACTTGGGGAAAGGATTCCTCAAGTTACATTCAGTTCCATGACGGTTTTCTCCCACTTTGCCTTTCTCTTTTCCGTTGCAGTCATTGGCCAAAAAGTCAACATAGCTGCCAGGATGATGATGTACTACCCAGGCATCGTGACTTGCGACTCCGTCACCTACAATAGCAGCAACCTGCCAGCCTACTTTTTCAAAGAGCTTCCGAAGAAAGTCATGAAAGGTGTTGCGGATTCTGGACCAATCTATCAGTGTCTGGGCCTTAACCAGAAAGTGTGAGTGTGGGGTGCTGACGTGGTAGTATTTTGCAGTAAAGAAGGGGGAGAATTACGACAGCAAAAGCAGTCACCCATTTCAGATTCAAATCCACTTTATGAAACTGAAATCTATCCCTTCCCTGGACGAAGGCCCAGATTTCAAAATCCTTCATCTTCCTCCATCCCATGGATATGGTGGAGGACCCCCTTCTGAGGATCAGAGGGGGATTCCTCAAAGGTTGTGCAGCCAGAACAGGAACCCCCACATTTGCATGCGTCTGTGGACCAACGTGGGAAAACCATTAAGTATTTATTTATCATTCCAACTTGGTGCCAGCATTGGTAGGACTAATAGAGTACGAGATATTGCTCCTCCTCTCGGCCTCCAGTGAAATATATTCCCCCAAAGCCCAGCCTGGATGCAAGGGTGTCACTTTGGGGCTTAAAATCCTTCAGTGGCTTCCAGTCATTTTCATGATACATTTCAATTCCTTGCAATGACATACAAGGTGACTATCTGCCTTTCCAACCTCACCTCCTCCCGTGTCCCCTCCTCTGGGGGTCTAAGTAGATTGTCCTCCCCATCACCCACCCCATCCCTCATCCACTGGGAAAACCACAGTCCATCTTAGAAATCCAGCTCAGGGTCCATTCCTCTGTGGGCCTGGCCCATCGCAGCCCAGCGAGTCCAGTGCTCCCCTCCTCCTGCAACGAACTCTACAGCCCGTGTTTCTCTGCGATCCCTCCTCACGCTCCTCACGGCTGCCACCCGCGGCCTTAAAAGCTCTCTGTGGATCGTGATTACTGCTGGTTCATTCTGACAGCCCCGTGCCTGGTGCACAGAAGGCACTTGGCACTGAGGAGTGAGTGAATGACTCGCACGGAAAGCGCAGACGTATTATTCTGTGTACTAGCCAGCTGGAACCTAAGTTTTAAAGGGCCAGATAACAGAACTGGGGCTGCAGTAGATTCAAGGAGTCTTTATTATTCACCTTTGTATTCCCAGGGCTCAGCGCTGTGCTTGGCATGTTTATGCCATCAATAAAATGCTGCTTGAATAAGTGAATGAATAGTAATAATTTTTTTGTGAGCCCATATTAAATATTAGGTACTTTATCTCAAAATATACAATGTATTCTTTTTGTTGTTGTTAATCCTCACCTGAGGATATTTTTTCTATTGATTTTTAAAGAGTGGGAGAGCAGGGTGGAGGGGGAAGGGAAAGAGAGAGAGAGAGAGAGAGGAGACAAAAGAGAGAAGAGAGAATGAGACCTGTGGTGCATGGGCCGACACTCTAACCACTGAGAAACACCAGCCAGAACTTTAATGCTTCTTTCCTTTTTGAAAAATCCTTACTTGAGGCTTTCTTCCCATTGATTTTATATAGAGTTGAAGGGAGAGAGGGAGGAAGAGAGAGAAATAGAGAGAAACATCAATGTGAGAGAGACACATTGATTGGTTGCCTCCCACACGTGTCCTGACTAGGGCCAGGGATTGAACCTTCAACCCAGGTACATGCCTTTGACCAGGAGTCAAGCCCAGACTGCCTGACTCCAGAGCCTGCCACTTCGTGGCTTCCCTCTGCCATCTCTGCAAATGAGAGTGTGGAGCCCGGCCAGTGTGGCTCAGTGGTTGGGTGTTAGCCCATGAACCAGGAGGTTATGGTTTGATTCCTGGTCAGGGCACATGCCTGGGTTGTGGGGTTGCAGGGACTCAATCCTAAATAGGAGACTTGCAGGAGGCAACTGATCAATGAGTCTCTCTCATCATCGATATTTCTATCCCTCTCCCTTCCTCTCTCTGAAATCAATAATTTTTTTAAAAAATCTTATTTTAAAGAAAGAGTGCAGAAATACAAATACGAACAGGGCCTCCCACGGGAGGTTGCTGTTGCTATACCAGGCGGAGCCGGGTAGTACGACATGCAGACAGGGAATGAGCGATTTGACAAAAGGCTCCTTCAAGAGAGAATATGTGATCAGGCATGAGCGCCCTGCCTAGTCACCACTGGGCCCGGGACCTTGGGCAAGATGAACTCTGCGCCTCTGCTTCCTCACTTGTAAAATGGACAGAATCATAGTATCTCCTCAGTAAGGTTTTGTCAGGAGCAAAGGAAATGATATCTATGTAAAGCACTCATAACTGCCAGGCATGTAGCATGTGCTCAGCAAAGGTGAGGGGGCTGTGTGAGCATTGGGGGACTCCTCCCAGGATGAGGACAGTGCGCCACATCTATGCTGATTGGTCCCCCATGGGGTGTCTGGTTCCCTAGAAACGGGTCAGTTCTGCCAGTGCACACTCCGCAGGCAGTTACTGAGCAAGGTGCCGGAGAGGGCGGCTGTAAGTCGCTGGGACTCTGTCGCCAGGTAAGAACACCTCTTTCTCCTCCTCTTGGCGGCTGCAGCCCGCGAGCCCGTGAGCCTGGGGCCGTCGGTTGGACTGGAAAGGAGGCTCCGGCCCTGCTGTGACTCTAACATCTCTGTTCTCTTCTCAGCATGTTTGGCATGGCCTACCTCATCTGCAACAGGAGTGAGGCTTACCCTCTGCTGGGTACGTAGTGGGCCTTGATTTTTCAACTCCCCTAGGGAACTGTAACAAAGCGTGCAGAACAGTGTGCCAATGCTAAGTCTGCAGCCTCATGAATCATCATCAATGAAGCCATGGTCACTATCCAGGCCAACAAAGAAAAAGAGCAGTGTTCGGGGCACCCCACGTGCTTGGTCTTTCCCTCATCGCAAAGACCCTGACACCCTCCTCCCAAAGACCCTGGCACCCTCCTCCCCAAAGACCCTGACACCCTCCTTCCCAAAGACCCTGACACCCTTCTCCCCAAAGACCCAGGCACCCTCCTCCCCAAAGACCCTGACACCCTCCTCCCCAAAGACCCTGACACCCTTCTCCCCAAAGACTCAGGCACCCTCCTCCCCAAAGACCCTGACACCCTCCTCCCCAAAGACCCTGACACCCTCTTCCCCAAAGACCCAGGCACCCCCCTTCCCCAAAGACCTCGATGCTCTCCATTTCTTAGGCCATTTTTAAAAATCATGTTGATGAAATGATATATCATATCATTATATGTGCCTTCTGATAATCCACGGAGAACAAGACTGGCCTTGCACAGGAGCTGCCAGAAAAGCTTTGGCCCCAAATGAGCCTTCAGCTCTGTTGACAGGATGTGCTTGTTCCCGTGGAATCCCAGTCCGACCTGCTCCTTCCCGTCCAGGTTTCAAAGACTGTGGCCGGCTTTCCGATGTTAATGGGGACACCCATTATATATACAACACACACTAACAGTGATGGGGCTGCAGCCCAAGCTGACTTCGGTTTTCTTTTCCTTTTCTACATTTTCCATGTTTTCTAATTTGTTACATTTATAATAGTAAAACACCCCTAAAATTCCTTTTTACTAAAAATTTAGGTTCTTAGGAGTAAGTCTGTATGATTTTTTAATAAGTTGCATTTTCTTATCACTGGTAACGCTGCTAGTAGCCATGAGATAACTGTAATTGCTCACTCACGGAGAGCAAGTTTCCTTGGCAGAATTGGAAATAAAACATATCCATAATCACTCAACACAGAAACCCTAACTACAATAAATGTATCTGCCAGTGTAATTATCTTTAGATGACTTCCACTGTGTGTCAAATAGCTCATTCGTAGGGGAAAAAAGGAAAAGGAAGGGAAAACCAGAATTGAAGCTGCGAACGCCTGGTTTCTTTTCTGGCTGTGTGATCCCAGCGCACCTCACTGTCCTGCACTAAAATTCAATGGACGTTTCAATGCGCGTTATAAGAGTTGCATCTATAATGCGCGTCGCTGGAAATCACAACTGGAAAGCTCTAGAAAAAGACGTGAGAACATTTCAAAGTGTGCAGGACCTCACGAGAGCCCGTGAACAGGTCTCCTTGGGTGTCATGTCTCTGTGTGCTTCTGTCTCTCCACTACTTCACGTTGACTGGGTTTGCTTTCTTCTTAAAAATGAAAATGGCAGGCCGTGAGAAGGAGCTGAGATACTTCAGGTGCAGTATGAAGGAATTTCTGATGTCCAACTGCAGCCGCATCCTCATGTATGAAGGCTTGCCCGGCTATGGAAAGAGCCAGATACTCATGGAAATCGAGTACCTGTCCCAAGGTGAGAACCACAGGTGAGTGTCTGGCGATGGCCGTTTCTCTCTTGTCCACCCGGAGAAGCCGGATGTCCTTAAAAGTCTCACCTATTTTAAAGCTCCTCCCCTTTTACATGTTATTTGCATCATGTAAACTGCATACAACCTGTCTGTCACGGGTGCCGTGCCCCTTGTGCTAAATAAATAAATAATGACAATCACATTGAACCAAGACAATGAGAAGCCTGGCTGAGCCCCAGGGACCCTGATTCCAAGCCAGGTGGAGCCTCGCCATCATAGGTCAGAGCCTCCTGGGCGAGCCCAGCGTGCAGGCAGGCCGAGAGCAGCTGGCAAGAGGTGGGGACCAGGCTAGGGCGGGTGTGCAGGACGAGCACATGCATCTCTCCAGCCGGCTGGCTGACAGTCACGGGCGCACACCGTCGAGCTCTGTCCGGGGCTGGGAGCGACAGGGACAGGCTTCTGCATTGTCCTTGGGAAGGCCAAGCTGGTGTGTTTACCGGGTCCTCCTTTCCTGGCGTGGATGTGGGAGGGCTCTCTGGGACAGCCCTCTAGCACCCTCCCTGAGGTCAGCGTGGGCGTCAGTCGCAATGATGGTGACCAGGTGCCGATGCTGATGTCTCACCGCCTTCCACCACTCAACCTGAATGAAGGCTTTAGGGGAAAATGCTTATTAGCCTTCCATTATTGGTAGCTGTACTTCTACTCTTTGATGTCAGGCCTGAGAGAGGCCTGTTTTGAAATATCTTTAACATTGTTAAGGAGATAACCCATAACAACCAGAAGACATTCATTTGTTCATTCCATACCTTACTGAGTTAGTACTATGCTTCAGGAACTGTTAAGAGACAAACAGAAATTTGTTGAGAGTGAGGTGCCGGCAGGGCTGGAGTCTTCTGAGAGCCGTGAGGGACCACCTGTCTGTGCTCCTCCCCTGGCTCCTGGTGCGATGACTGGTGTTCCTTGGGTCATGGAAAGATCACTCCAACCTCTGCCTTCATCTTCGCATGATATCCTCCTTGTCTCCAAATTCCCCAGTCAGACTGGCTTAGGGGCCCACCCTACTCCAGCTTGCCCTCAACTTAATTTCATCACATCCACAATGACCCTGTGGCCAAAGCAGGCCACGCTGTGAGGCACGGAGGTTCAGACACAGCAGATGACTTTGGGTGGGGCACGAGTCAGCCCGTAGCCAGTGCCAATGCCCCGGAGATGAAGAACATCCGATCCCTGCCCTGCAGGAGCTCTCACAGGAAAGAGAGGACAGTAGAAATGGGATGTGGAAAGGACAATGGCAGGGGCCTACTAGAGAGTGTGGTGGGAGCTGAGGGGGAGGCATGTGTAAGGCAGCCGTGGGACTCAGGGAGAGGGCAGGAGGCTGCGCCTGCACGGAGAGGCACAGATGAGCAGGGCTGGGAGACGCTGCAGGACGTGATCACACCCCAGCTGGGAGGCAGGAAACGAAGGCACGGAGAGCGTAGACAGTCCTGTGCTGTCTGGTGGTGGTGGAGGAGAGGCTGCTGTACAGAGAGTGGCAGGAAAGCACATGGTGAGGCCTTGGAGAGTCTTGTATGTCACAGAGAGGAGTCCAGACTTACCCCTTTTAGAGGGTGGGAGCCACTGGACAGTTCTAAGTAGCAGAGAAGCTCTGCATCTATTTGAAAAAGTAGCCTCTGTGAAGACAATGCATGCGGTGTCATGACGCCAGGCAGGGCAAGAGGTGTGCCATTGGGTAGCACGGGTGAGAGGATGAGGTCTGAGGAAGAAGGCGAACCGAACTGGGCTTAGGAACCCAGGGGAACAGGCCGAGTGTCTGAAGCAGAATTAAGACAGGCCTGCAGATCGCTTGGGGAGTTGCTGTTAGGACGACTGAATATGAAGAGTCAGAGCTTGCCTTCAGCCTTTATTAATTTCATAAAATATATTTAAGCTCATCCGGTGTTGCTCAGAGGTTGAGCATTGACATCTGAACCAGGAGGTCACACGCCCCGGTTGTGGGCTTGGTCCCCAGTCAGGAGAGAAGGCGGGGGTGGGGGGGCATGCAGGAGGCAGCCAATCAACGATTCTCTTTCCTCTTGATGTTTTTTATCTCTCTCCCTCCCTCTCTCTTAAATCAATAGAAACATATTTAAAATATGTATTTATTTTTAAACTCTCTTCTGATTCTTGACTTTCTTACAAACAGGACTATTGCTATTGCCTTGACTAAGATCAACTTCCATCAAAAATTTTATACCATCCAGATCCTCATGGCCAATGTCTTAGGTCTGGATACTTGTAAACACTACAAAGAACGACAGACCAACATTCAAAATAAAGTCAAGACACTGTTGGATGAGAAATTCCACTGTATCTTTAATGACATTTTCCACGTCCAGGTAACTTCCTCTCGTTAGACTTCCTCCGGAAATGGTGATGGGGCAGGTGTAACGAGTCCTCCAGATGCTCGGCGACCTGGCATCCCTGACTGTGGATCCTTTTCTTTTCCCACCTGGTGAGGAAGTGCCTCCCAATCTTCCCGGAAGGAGCATCCCCTTCCTGAGAAAAGTCACACTCCAGAAAATCTATCTGCTGGTTGCCTTTTCTTCACCTTTCTTTTTTCTTTTCTTTCTTTTTTTTTTAAAAAAATACATTTTATTGATTTTTTACAGAGAGGAAGGGAGAGAGATAGAGAGTTAGAAACACATCGACCAGATGCCTCTTGCACACCCCCTAACCGGGATGTGCCCACAACCAATGTACATGCCCTTGACCAGAATCGAACCTGGGACCTTTCAGTCCACAGACAGACGCTCTACCACTGAGCCAAACCGGTTTAGGCTTTCTTCGCCTTTCTATCAAAGCTGTACAGTGCTAGCCCACGCCTCTGCTCCAGCGGGGCCTGCCAGTGCAGGACCGAGTGTGCCCTGCTCGTCCCCGTATCTACTAGACCCAGTGACAAAGGGTATTAGCTGAAAAGGGCATTATGGATTATCTGACACACGAGGATCTGAAGGCACAGAACAGCAAAGTGGTTTGCTCAAAATCACACAGCTAGTAGTTTCCTTTGCTGCTTTCCCATACTTAACGTTCGCATTATTCTTCACACAGTTCCCTACCTCACGAGAGGTTTCCAAGATGAGCACTTTGAGAAAGCAGAAGCAGCTGGAAGCATTATTTATGAAGATCTTGGAGAGAGTAAGAACGTCTGCGGGTCGAGCAATGAGGGGAGGAAAACTGGGCATCGCATCCCAGAGCTGGGTGACCTGAGGGGCGGGAAGCTTTGAATTGTGGGAAACCTTGTATCCTGAAGTGTTTCTTTCTCCTCCCTCCTTCCAACCTTGAGCTCGGAGTCCATTCAGAGGGTAGCCCCAGGCTGCCCCCTCTCAGTGCCCCTGGCTGGGAGCTCAGATTATGCTAAATTTGAACTAGTCCCTTAACATTATTCCCGGGAGTGTGGCCTCTCCTAAAACTTCCTCTTTGTCTCCCATCTGTAAGAGATGCAGGACATGTGAGAGGCTTGTATGTAGCCTCTGCAGCAGATTATCCAGGGTGGAACCTCCAGCAAGTGACTTAACCTGCCTACCCATTCGCGTTATCATCTGTAAGATGGGGAAACAATAGTGCCTAGCTCCCAGGGTCCTAAGTCTGAAATGAAACACTCAACCAGGCTTAGCGCTCTCTGTATATTGATGGTCACCTCTAGTTCCCACCTCTCTCATAAGTCCCAGACCGCACTTCCAAGGACGAATACTCCACTCGATGCAGTAACTCCCATTCACTTTAGTGGCTGGTAGTACATCTATTTTCCTACTCCAGTGCCCTTTCTTCCTCATTCTGATCCCAAGCCTTGATTAGCTCCTGGCAAATTCATTCATGAATCATTAACTCCTTTCCACTTTGCTCCCCTCCTCACCAGTTGCCACATCCACACGTCTCCTATTTCTCCGTTGGGCGCCCTCTGGAATCCCCAGTGCTCTTCCCCCTGCTGTATCGGGCTCCTCTGGACCATAGTCATAGTTTCCAACCAATCTCTGCACCTCACCCTTCCTCACCCCAACTCATCCTCCATATAAGGGCCAGAGAAGATGCAAATCCAGTTAGCCTACACTTCATACTCTCTGAGTAATCCCCATTGCTAATGAGATAAAAACCAACATATATATATATATATAAATTTTATTATTATTATTTTTTTAACCTGGAGAAATGCTACTCATCCTTCAGCATCACCTCTTTGATGAGAACTTCCCAAATCATTAGGCATAACTAACTAACTAACTAACGCCTCTTCTACCTGCTTCTGTGGCACTTCGGACATATTTCTGGTTGTATTTTCCCCACTGTGTCTGTGAGCCTCGAGGGACGGGAGTCGCTTGCTCCTGGTTGTATCGCTATCGGCCGGCATTGTTTCTGGCACATGATCACTGATCACTGGCATATAATGCAGGTGGCATTGACTCAGGCTTACCCTTCAACACTCTCCTTCCCCATCCGGGCACATAAACAAGGGCAGTGTGGGCACTTCTGAGTGCCAGGCTTTGGACCATGTGCACACAAGTGTCCTGGAGGCTTCTTAGAAAAGACAGACCCATGAGTCCCACCCCTAAAGACCCAAAGGGATCTGCTCAGCTTTGTGCCGTTGTTTTTAAACTTCTCAGTTGGTTCTAGTGCACAGTGTGGTTTGGAAGCCACCACTGACGATGTGCTTTCACCGTGGGCTGCGATGACAATGGTTTACTCCGTGGCCGTGGCCGGTCACCTGCCCTGTCTGAGTTTAACCTGCGCCTCCGGAGACCCAGCAGCCCCACCTCCCCTGAGCGCACGCAGGACTCAGCAGCCCCATGTCCCCTGAGCACACGCAGGGCTCAGCAGCTAGTTTATGTGAAGACGCGCACAGCGTGGGCGTGGCCCCTGCTGCTTCTACTCACATTAAAGAATCTGTTCGCTGTCCTCGTTTTAGGTTTAAAGAACTGGGTCCCGTAATGGACTCTCAAATTCATGCTGTTTTGTTTCTTACTCTATTCTCCTCGGTTCACAAATAGCACTGGCAGCACCATTAATTAAACTTCTCCGGGTCAGTGAACTTGTTACGTGTGTGCGACAAGGCAGCTTATAATACTCGGAACGACTGTCTGGGAGACTTGAAGCGTTAAAGTAGCCTTTGCTGATTGTATGTATACTAGAGGCCCAAGGCATGAAATTCGTGCAAGAGTATTATTCGTGCAAGCTGCCGGCACCAGCTTCCCTCCCAGCCCCAGCTTTGTCCGGAAGGTCTTTCGGTCTAATTAGCATATTACTCTTTTATTATTATAGATTATTATTGATTTCAGAGAGGAAGGGAGAGAGAGGGGAAAATAGAAACATTGATTAAGAGAATCATTGATTGGCTGCCCTCTACATGCCCCCTACTGAGGATCGAACCCGCAACTCAGGCATGTGCCCCTAACCTGACCGGAATCAAACCTGGGACCTTTCAGTCTGCAGGCCAATGCGCTATCTACTGAGCCAAACCGGATAGAGCTGCTGCTTTTATTTATTAAAAACATAGAGGAGCCGAAGCTGGTTTGGCTCAGTGGTAGAGCGTCGGTCTGCGGACTGAAAGGTCCCAGGTTCGATTCCGGTCAAGGGCATGTACCTTGGTTGTGGGCACATCCCCGGAAGGGGGTGTGCAAGAGGCAGCTGGTCGATGTTTCTCTCTCATCGACGTTTCTAGCTCTCTATCTCTCTCCCTTCCTCTCTGTAAAAAATCCATAAAATATATTTTAAAAAAAACATAGAGGAAAAGAATGGGTAACCTCATCTCTTCTCAGAAGGAACCACAAAAAGCTAACCCAGCCTGGGGGAGTGAGAGGGGGCAGGTTCCCAATCGATGCTAGTGTGCAAATACACAATTCAGGCCAGGCAGGGAAAGGCAGTCTGCACAGAAGAGTGTATGGGGTCTGCATTTAGTGTGACCCACTCAGAGTTCCAGCTGGAGCAGCAGCAGGTGCTGGGGTGCAGGACTGGCTCTGCCACTTCGAGTGCAGCCTCTGCAGGCCTAGCCCCGTGTGTGTGGCCAGTGTATGCAGCCAGTGCTTGTGGTCAGTGTGCGTGGCCGGTGTGTGTGGCCGGTGTGCGCTGGATATGCATGGGTGGAATGAACAAGATTTGTCCAAGTAGGAGTCCACTCAAGCCAGCTCTCTCCAATTTTCCACAAATTCCAAGCTCGTGGCATCTGAATTCAGCTTTGTTGGGAAGAAAAATGTTTCATTCAGCCCCACACAACCCAGGGGTCCTCACGCAGACCCACACGTGGATAAACCCCGAAGTCCCACCCACTGCATTCGTCTTCCTGTTTCTGTCCCTTGTCCAGACAGCGAAACAGGAAAAGGTTATTTTCATCATCGATGAGGCCCAGTTTGTGGACGTGACCTCCTGGGCCTTTCTGGAGAAGCTTATCCAGACCGTCCCTATCTTCATCATCATGTCCCTGAGCCCGTTCCTCGACATCCCCTGCGAAGCCGCCAGCGCCATCATAAAGAACAGGAACACCACCTACGTCGTCATTGGCGCCGTGCAGCCCTGTGACATCCGCAACAAGGTCTGCCTGGACCTCAACGTCAAGGGCATCCCCAAAGAACTGGACTTGTGAGTAGCCTGTTCTGTCCCGAAGGCATCTTGCCTTCACTGCGCAGGTCCAGGCCACTTCAGATTCCTTAAGATGCGGCTTCAAGTGACGATTTCCGCCTCTCGTAGCGGGCATCCCTCGGGCTGGTAGGAGGGATGCTGTCCTCCTTTCCTTGTTAGAGTCCCTGCTCAGACTATAGTCCCTGCTCAGGCACCCTCGTTGTGCCTGCTCAGACTGCATGGGGACGTCAGTTTGTTTCCCTCTCCTCTTGCTGGGTGTGGGTTCTACTCTAATCAAGTCTTAGGACATTATCAATGAGCAAGTGACTCAAAAGTCAAAATGGTAAACGTGAAAGACCACAACCTGCACTAATCACCTAATCGAGGTCCTGCTCGGCGGGCCGCGGGGTGGCCTGGTGATGGCGTTGTCTACCGGTGCACGTTGAAAGCTGCTGTCTAGTCAGTGACACCCGAGCCACTCCGTCACCTCCTCCTGGGACTTGACAGGAGTCCCCTGGGGCACACAGACAGCACCTCCCCCTCCTTTAGCTGGCTGTTCACAGCCCACCTGGTCTCTGCCGAGGTTCTTTCTAATAAGGATGTCTTGCTTCTGCAAGAAACATTGAAAAATATAAACCAGAAATCAATGAAAATGGCCATTTATAAGGTGAGGAAGGGAAACAAGACTGAGGATGTCCCTTATTTTATAGTTTTGGCCTTGGATAGATGGTAAATGCTGTAGGTAATTAGAAAAGGAAAGAAAAGCAATCGAGTCTAAGAAGAGATTATCTTCACGTGATTGAGAAGACTCCAGTGGCTCTTCCAGGTAAGGAGGTGCCTTGCGTTCCCTGCAGGTACCTGGTGGAGGGAAGCTGTGGGATCCCGTTCTACTGCGAAGAGTTGCTGAAAAACCTTGACCAGCACAGGGTGCTTTTTTTCCAGCCCATGCAGTCTGGGGAAAAGGCGAATGTGTCCTGGAATAACCTGTTCGGTGAGTCCCACAGCGAGGGCTTCCCCTGTCCTTCCGCAGAGAGGGCAGCCAGAGGGGGCTTTTCCCTGGGTGGCTCCGCGAGGGCCAGAGGGTTGGGGGAGTCAAGGACCGTGGGACCTGGTACCTCCAACGGCGAGAGAACGTAGCATTTTCGAGTCCCAGAAGACAGCATTACTAGGCAAGTTGACTATTCAGGCTTTGCCATTTTTTATCTATCTCTTTCTGATCCTATCCAAGTCACAAGTAGAGTACCGTCTCCTTTTGAATGTGTTGGCATCTGAGTGTGGGTATTGAACATGTGTAAAATATATGTTTTTTAAAAATCATTATTGTTGAGAGTATTACAATGTGCCCCTTTCTTCCCCACATTCACCCTCCCCCGTGCCCCTGTCCACCCCACCCACAGGCCTTCACCACACTATTGTCTGTGTCCATAAGTGATACATACATGCATATAAGATCTTTGGCTAATCTTTTCCTTCCCTCTGAGAATCGTCAGTGTTCCATGTTTTCATGCCTCTGGTTTTATTTTATTCATCAGTTTATTTTGTTCATTAGATTATTTGTTCATTTATTTTGATTTATTGATATATATCAATTGTTTATAGGTAAGTATCTATTGGCATTTTTTGTTCATATTTTTTTCTCACTTTTTTATTAAGGTTTTATATGTGTACATATCTTACCATTGCCCCACCCCCCACCCCACTCCCATACATGCCCTCACCCCCCAGAGTTTTGTGTCCATTGATTATGCTTATATGCATGCATACAAGTCTTTCAGTTGGTCTCTGATCTCCACCACCACTCCCTAACCTTCTCGCTGTAATTCGACAGTCTGTTTGATGCTTTACTGCCTCTGTATCTATCTTTTTGTTCAACAGTTTATAATTTTCTTTATTATCCATAAATGAGTGAGATCATGTGGTATTTTTCTTTCATTGACTAGCTTATTTCACTTAGCATAAAGTTCTCCAATTCCACCCAGGTTGCTGCAAATGGTAAGAATTCCTTCTTTTTTATGACAGCATAGTATTCCAATGTGTAGATGTACCATAGTTTTCTGATCCAGTCATCTGATGACGGGCACCTAGGCTGTTTCCAAATCTTAGCTATTGCAAATTATGCTGCTATGAACATAGGGGTGCATATATCCTTTCTTATTGGTGTTTCCAATTTCTTAGGATATATTCCTAGGAATGGGATTACTGGGTCAAATGGGAGTTCCATTTTCAGTTTTTTGAGGAAACTCCACACTGTTCTCCACAGTGGCTGCACCAGTCTGCATTCCCACCAGCAGTGCATGAGGGTTCCTATTTCTCCACATCCTCGCCAACACTTGTCTTTTGTTGATTTGTTGATGATTGCCATTCTGACAGGTGTGAGATGGTACCACATTGTCGTTTTGATTTGCATCTCTCAGATAATTGGTGACATTGAGCATGTTTTCATGTGTCTCTTGGCCTTCCTTCTGTCTTCTTTTGAAAATATTCTATTTAGGTCCAATGCCCATTTCTTTATTGGGTTATTTATCATCCTTTTATTAAGTTGTATAAGTTGCCTATAAATGTTGGAGATTAAACCTATATCAGTGATAACATTTGCAAATATGTTCTCTCATACAGTGGAATTTCTTGTTGTTTTGTTCATAGTTTCTTTTGCTGTGAAAAAGCTTTTTATTTTGATGTAGTCCCATTTGTTTATTTTCTCTTTAGCTTCCATTGCCCTAGGGGCAGTATCAGTGAAGAAGTTCTTTTGGCATATGTCTGAGATTTTGCTGCCTGTAGATTCCTCTTATGTTTAAGAACTGTATCCATTTTGAGTTTATTTTTGTGTATGGTGTAAGTTGGTGATCTAGTTTCATTTTTTTGCATGTATCTGTCCAATTTTCCCAACACCATTTATTGAAGAGACTGTCTTGACTCCATTGTATGTTCATGCCTCCTTTGTCAAATATTAATTAAGCATAGTGATTTGAGTTGATATCTGGATTCTCTATTCTATTCCATTGATCTATATGTCTGTTCTTGTGCCAGTACCATGCTGTTTTAAGAACAGTTGTTTTGTAATACAGCTTGAAATCTGGTATTGAGATCCCTCCTACTTTGTTCTTCTTTCTCAGGATTGCTGTGGCTATTCGGGGTCTTTTTTAAATCCAGATGAATTTTTGGAAAGTTCTTTCTAGGTCTGTGAAATATGCCATTGGTATTTTAATAGGGAGTGCATTGAATCTATAGATTGCTTTGGGTAGTATGGACATTTTAATGATGTTGACTCTGCCAATCCATGAACATGGTATGTTCTTCCATCTTTTTACATTTTCCTCTATCTCTTTTTTCAGTGTCCTGTAGTTTTCCACGTATAGCTCTTTTACCTCCTTAGTTAAGCTTATTCCTAGGTATCTTAATTTTTTTTTTGTGCGAAGGTAAATGGGATTGCTTTTTTAGTTTCTCTTTCTGTAAGTTCACAATTGGTGTATAGAAAGGCCATAGATTTCTTGGCATTTTTGTTCATATTTTTTTCCTCCTCTTCTTCCTCCTCCTCCTTCTTCAAGAATATTCTTCAACATTTATGTAATACTGGTTTGGTGATGATGAACTCTTTTAGCTTTTTCTTGTTTGTGAAGCTCTTTATCTGACCTTCAATTCTAAATGACAGCTTTGCTGGCTAGAGTAATCTTGGTTGTAGGTCCTTGCTAATCATCATTTTGAATATTTCTTGCTACTCCCTTCTGGCCTGAAAAGCTTCAGTTGAGAAATCAGCTGACAGTCTTATGGATGCTCCCTCATAGGTAACTAACTGCTTTTCTCTTGCTGCCTTTATGATTCTCTCTTTGTCTTTAATCTTTGGCATTTTAATTATGATGTGTCTTGGTGTGGGCCTCTTTGGGTTCCTCTTGTTTAGGACTCTCTGAACTTCCTGGAATTGTAAGTCTATTTCTCTCACCAGATAGGGGAAGTTTTCTGTCATTATTTCTTCAAATAGGTTTGCAATCTCTTGCTCTCTCTCTCTTCTCTTTCTAGCACCCCCATGATGCAAATGTTGGTAACTTGAAATTGTCCCAGAGATTCTTTATACTATCTTCATATGTTTTTATTATTTTTGCTCTTCTGGTTGGTTGTTTTCTGCTTCCTCATATTCCAATCACTGATTTGATTTTTTGCATACTCTATTCTACTTTTGATTCTGTGTAAATTACTTTTCATTTCTGTTAGTGTATCCTTAGTTCCTGACTGTTTCTTTCTCATTTCTTTGATATTCTCACTAATTTCCTTGAAATTCTCACTAAAATCCTTGAAATTCTCACAAAGTCCCTTGAAGCTCTCCTTATAACCATAAAGATCCTTGAGCATCCTTATAACCATTCTTTTGAACTCTGTATCTAGTAGTTCTTTTTTCTGGAGATTTCTTCTGTTCTTTCATTTATGACATGTTTCTCTGCATCCACATTTTGGTTGCTTCCCTTGTGTTTATTTCTTATATTATGTAGAACTTCTATTTCTCCTAGAATTGGTAGAGAGGTCTTGTGAAGTATGTGTCCTATAAGGTCCAATGGCTCAGCCTCCCCAGTCACCTGAGTTGGGCACTCTAGGTGTTCCCCTGTTTCATCTGTGTTCACTGAATTATTGTGGTTAACCCTTGATTGCTATTGGTATCATTGGGAGGAATGGACCCACAGGCCAATTGGCTGTGAGGGCCATCTGCGACTACAGTGGAAGAGCTGCTGTGTGGGAAATACCCCTATGGAGCAGGACTTGCTTCATTGGGGCTTTGGTGCTCACTGAGTCTTCCCCTTGAGTATGTCACTTGTGAATGTGTAGAGTTGTAATCTGGTGTGGTCTGAAGCTATCCACCTGGTGCACTGGCTCTAGGGCTTCCAGGGAGATGTAAAATTAGCCACTGCTTGGGACCACCCGGCAGGAGCTATAGAGAGATCTTCAGGTGGCTGATACTTGTATTGGGCTTAGAAGTGTTGAGCTGGAGAGCAAGGCAAGCTGGTGCTAGTGCCAGGTTTTGGGCCTTTCATTGATAGGTTTGGGGAAGGCTGCTTGTTTGAGAGGTTTTAGCAAAGTCTGAAGCCTGAACCACGACAGGCCATTCATCTGGAAAAGCTGCTGCAAACAGCTTGGGTTAGACTGCAAATTGGATGGGGCACGGCCTAAGGAGATCATCAACATGGAACAAAAAGTGTGGGTCATGCTGATGGAAACTCAGATATGGCTGCCAGTCAGCTCTGGGACAGGGGAGGTCCAGCACAGGAACAGTGACTCCTCTGAGCACCATGGTCAGGGAGACAGCCGCCTCCTAGTTCCTGCCCCATTGCCGGACAATCCAGATCCTCCCCTTATGGCCCTGGCTCCCCCAAGGTGTTGCTCAGAGGAAGCAGACCATGAAGGTTATGGCCCTCTAAGAGGATCTTCCTGGGGCTCCAGCAGCTTCTGTGTCACTCAGCCACAACCCCTACTCGTTTTTATAGCCCTAAGTTGTGGAGACTTCTCTTCCCAACTCTTTAACCCTGGGCTGGGGGACTGGTGTGGTGCTGAGACCCCTTATTCTCATGCGAGGCCTTTACAACAAAGATATCCCTCCCAATTAAACACACACACACACACACACACACACACACACACCACGTGTCAGTGTCAACTAGCCCATTCTGCACCTCCACCAGTCTTGTTGTACTTTCTTCTTTATTTCTATAGTTGTAGGACTCTCGTTCAGCCAGATTTCAGGCAGTTCTAAATGACGGTTGTTTTGTATTTTAGTTGTAATTTTGATGTGGTTGTGGGAGGCAGCAAGTACTGGCATTTACCTATGCCACCATCTTGGTTCCCTAAAATATATGATGTTATATACTATGAGATACTTAGTGATAATCTTTAAGTCAAATTTTTGTGAAACTGCATGTACTTTAATAGTTTTTGTTTGTGGGGGGGGGCAGGGAAATAAAACATCTTTTTTGTTATTGTTGTTAATCCGCACCTGAGGATATTTTTTTCCATCAATTTTTTTTTTTTTTTTTTTTTTTTTTTTTTTTGAGAGAGAGAGAGGAGGGAAGGGGGAGAAACAGAGAGAGTAAGAGAGATGTAAGAGAGACATATTGATTGGTTGCCTCCCGCATTCTCTCCAACTAGGGCTGGGACAGAACTTGCAACCCAGATACATACCCTTGACCAGGAATTTAACCTGTACCCTTTGGTACATGGGGAAATTCTCTAATCATTGAGTGATATTGGCAGGACAAAACATCTTTGGAATAAATTTAGATTTTTTTTTTCATATATCATTTTTACTTAAAAACAATATTCCAAACTATTTGGTGAGCCAACACACACTTCTGCCTGTTCTTCCTCATGTGAGACCACCTCAAAGTGCATCTGAAAATCAGGATAATGACAGAACAGTGACTGTCCACTTTTCTTGCCTTTTACCTCCTGATAGAGAATGTTGCTAAGCCAACGGAGATGTTAAAAATATTTACTCTCAGTGGTGATGGTGGAAATGAAGTCTGCAAACTCGCTGGTGGTGTCAGATTGAAGAATTTGTCACCACCAGCATCACTGAAAGGTAAAGACAACTCGACCTGCTGCTCCTTCTCCAGAGCCTGGGCACCCTCTGCTTCCTACAGTGTTTCCCAAAGTCTGGTACGCATACCCCCAGGGGCACGGGAAGAGTTTGGTGGGAGTACACGTTGCACCGGAGTTTGGTGGGGATATGCACTGCACCGGGCTTAGCTGCGCCTAATTCTACGTTCTCATGAGTACAAGGGGTACTCAGCATTATGAAAATTATAGAAGGGGTACACATATGTCAAAAGTTTGGGAAACACTGCTAGGACGAGGGACTGAAAGCACCCGGGCGTGGCTTGCTTCTCCTCGCCCTGGGTGGGGGAGGCTCCAGGAAGGTGGGACTTTTCTGCTTCTAACTAGGAGCCACCTCCCTCGTGTGCATATTTTGGAGTCTTATTTGAACAAAGTTTTCTTTTAAAAAAAAAATATATATATTATTGATTTTTTTTACAGAGAGGAAGGGAGAGAGACAGAGAGCTAAAAACGTCAATGAGAGAGAAACACCGACCAGCTGCCTCCTGCACACCCCCTACCGGGGATGTGCCCCCAACCAATGTACATGCCCTTGACCGGAATCGAACCTGGGACCTTTCAGTCGCAGACCGATGCTCTACCGCTGAGCCAAACCGGTTTTCGGCTGATTTGAACAAAGTTTTCTTTCACTGCATGCGAGAATGAGGTGCAGTACATTCTCAATTAAACAGAAACCAAGTAAGGAGAGAGAGAAGGTAATACTGAAAGTTCTCTGCCATTTGTTTTTGTAAGAGATGGCAAAGAGGAGAATTTATATCAGAGATGTGTCAAAGAAAACAATTTCCCAGCCAAGTTCTTATATATACTCAGCTCCAATTCATGCTAGCTATAAAGAACTTTAAATGATTCAAAGGATGACCGAGGGGGTGCCTCAAGGTTCTCAGTCTCCAAAAGAGCCTCTAGCTCATTTCTGTGTTTTCATTCACTATGTCCACCAGCATAGGAAGGTGGCCTAGCATGGCTTCTATAGTGGTCTGTGGACAAGTTGAGAAGTTCTCATTTTGTCCCTGAGGAGGGTGAGGTGATGACATTCTGGTCCGATGTCCAGGAAGACATGTGAGCTCTGACACTGAGCTTAGAAGAGAAGCTGGGATTGGTGCTGGGAACCCTCTGACACTTTGTCGTGAACATAGAGATGGGAGTGGCGTGTCACAGGGAAAAAGGACCTCTGGGGAGCACAGAGGGAAGCCCGATTGCTAGGAGATCCCAGGAGAGAGAGTAGCCAGGGAAGGAGATAGAGGACCAGCTATCCTCCGGCATACCGAGGGCAGGCCCTGTGCCTTCGCCTGCTGTGCCCATCCTTGTCACACTTTTAACACCATCAGAACGTTGACATCAGTGTGATGTTTGCCTGGCCTTCATGCCATGCGCATTTTTAGGCCCTAGCCTATGCATTGTTCATGCTCTCAGCACCCGCACTCTGTGAAGTGGGCACTGAGCAAACACTCCTTCTGGCCTCACCTGGTGGGGTCTCTGTGACCAAGCGCCGTAGAGCAGGACAGGGGTCTGTCTCTAGAAAGTATCTGATAAAGACAGACATGCAGCTCCCTCCCGTGCGGCTTTGCGCTTGCAGAGATCTCTCTGGTCCAGCTGGACAGCATGAGCCTCTCGCACCAGATGTTGGTCAGATGTGCGGCCATCATTGGCCTGACCTTCACCACGGAGCTGCTGTTTGAGATCCTCCCGTGCTGGAACATGAAGAGGATGATCAACGCCCTGGCGACCCTTGTGGAATCCAACATCTTTGATTGTTTCCGGAACGGCAAGGAGCTCCGGAAGGCCCTGAAGCAGAATTCGGCCTCGTTTGAGGTGTGCCATCGCTCCTCGTTTCTGAAGCCCGCCGAAGGACGGGGTGAGCGGGGCCTGGAAGGGACCCGTGTCTCCTCTTAGGGAAGGCACAGCTGGGTCAGAGCTGACCCACGGTAAGCAGTGGGAGCAGGCTCGTGCCCCCGACTCCCCACCTGGCTGAAAAGCGCTCTGTTCCCTCCAGTTCACGGGGAGAGCGAAGCGCTTCATGAGCTGGAGAGCGAGGTGATCGAGTGCCACATCATCCGGTTCTGCAGGCCGATGATGCAGAAGACAGCCTACGAGCTGTGGCTGAAGGACCAGAAGGTGGACATGCACTTGAAATGTGCCCGCTTCTTAGAAGAAAATGCCCACAGGTGCGACCAATGCCACAGCGGGGACTTCATCCCCTATCATCATTTCACGGTGGACATTCGGCTCAACTCCTTGGACATGGACTCCATCAGGAAGATGGCCAAATCCCAGGAATTTAAAAGTAAACTTACCTTCTTTCTTAATTAGCTCTAACCATTCCTGGAGAAGGTGAAGGTTTCAAGTCCCCTTGAGATACACCAGATGGCAGTTTCAGAGCAGGGGGCAGGGAGGTGGGCAAACCAACCCTCTCTCATCTGAGAAGGACCTTGGGAGAGGCCTGCACAGAAGGCTGTGGGCACTGATCCTGGGGGGGCAGGGGCACAGAAGTCTTTCAGAAGACGGTGATAACGAGGGCTTCTGCTGTTCTTCTATAAATTTATAGATCTGCAGAGCAAAGCGTTTGCCCGGAAGCCAGCAGACGTATGACAAGTCTCTCTCCTCCCGAGATAGAGAAGTGGCTAGAAAAAACAATTCTCATTTGTTTTCTGTTTTCAGGTCATCATGGAATTTTCTAACATATTTAAGTTAGGCTGGCCTGAAGGTTTTTTGTGCTTTTTTAAAATCCTCACCAGAGGATATGTTTATTGATTTTAGAGGAGAGAGGAAGGGAGAGAGAGAGAAACATTGATGTGAGAAACATTGATCAGTTGGCTTCTGTACTCGCCCCGACAGGGGATCGAACCCCCAATCTTTTGGTGAATAGGACTATGCTCCAACCAAATGAGCCATCTGGCCAGGGGTGACTGCACATTTGAAGTCAAGGTTCCCTGCTCCTTGTAACTAAACACCAGGCATGTGCCGGGCAGAGCAGCTCACTGACCTATACAACTCATTTATTTTCTAGCTGAAGACGTCTTATCCAAAATAGAGATCATGAGGAAGTCTGAGACAATTTCAGAAACTTCCAGGTACAGGCACATATATAAGTGTGTAGGGGGTACAGCATAGACAACAGTCATTCAGTTCCATAGACTGCTAGAGTCATCCATCCGGCCCGCACCTCTGGCCTCTGAGGCAAAGTGGAGAAAGGAAGAGGTGTCAGGGAGGTTTGGTCAGTTGGATCTACATTAGGTTTTCTTATCTTGTCTTTTCTTAGTCTGTAAAGATGTTTTCGTTTCAAAAGCTATACTGGTCCTGGCTGGTGAGCTCAGTGGTTAGAGTGTTGGCCGAAGACTGAAGGGTCTCAGGTTCCATTCTGGTCTAGGGCACCTACCTGGGTTGCAGGCTTGGTCCCCGGCCCCAGTTGGTGGGGGGAGGGGGAGGAGGAGGGGAGACAACCAATCCATGTGTCTCTCTCACATTGATGTTTCTCTTTCTCTGTCTCTCCCCATCCCTTCCACTCTCTCTAAAAATCAGTGGGAAAATATCCTCAGGTGAGGATTAACAGCGACAACAACAAAAGCTATACTGTGTCTGCGTGTAATGACTCCTCTCTATTTCTGCATTTGGACAGTTTCGAAGAAATCAGAGAAAAGATGCTGAATTTCATTGACGTCATCATAACAAAAATAAGGCCAGCTCATGAAGACATCATCCCCTTGGAGTCGTGCCAGTGCGAGGAGATCCTGGAGGTGGCCGTCATGCCACTGGCCTACCACTTCCTGGCTCTGGGGGAGAACAGCAAGGCCTTGTACTACTTCCTGGAGGCCGCGTCCGCCTATCTCCTCCTGGAGGATAACTACATGGTAAGCTGCTCCCACCCCGCTCTCCTCCGGGGCCCCAGTGGAGGAGTGGGAGCCACGGGGAGCACAGCCCTCCGCTCCTCCTGTTCCTTCTACCTGCCAGCGGCCCTTCCTTTGAGAATCAATTGCTCAGACAGGAAATTGAGGAGAAAAAAAAAGGTGCCTAGCTGGTTTGGCTCAGTGGATAGAGGTCGGCCTGTGGACTGAAGCGTTCCAGGTTCCATTCTGGTCAAGGGCACACACCTCAGCTGCAGGCTCCTCCCCGGCCGGAGCCCTGGTTGGGGCATGTGCAGGAGACAACCAAATCGGTGTGTGTTTCTCACCTTGATGTTTCTCTCTGTTCCCCTTTCCCTTCCACTCTCTCTAAAAATCAATGGAAAAGGAATCTCAGGTGAGGATAAAAATAAAATAGTGAGGACAAATTGCAAATAGCATTATGCGTTATTTGTAGAAACCTGCAGTGAATTGTCTACCTACATTTGGGGGGAGGGGATGGAAGAGGGGAGGAGAGTATACATCATTCCCAAATGGATGCAGAGAGGACGCCTGGCGTCTCTGCCTCAGGCTCCCCGACTTGGCCAGCTTTGCAGCCCTGAGGAGCCAGGCCTGCATCCCTGACCCCACAGCTCACAACCCGTAGCCAGCGCTGTCGCCACAGCAGGCCAACCAACCCTCGCACTTTAGATTTGCCTACCATTTAAAATTAAACCCTCCCCAGTGTCAGAAAGCCCCAGTTCTCTCAAGCATGTATGTTAAGAATGAAAGTCTCCTCGGCACATTGGATACACACATGTAGGCCGGGTGGACGTGGCCAGTGAGTCCCAGAAAGACACGGTTTTCAGGAGCCCTGGGGCCAACTTGCTAAACCCGTAGGGAGTGAGATGCCAGGAAGACGAGGATAGGATGCTGAGCTCAGAGAAGGTTCTAGAATGTGCCTTTCACACCCTCCTCTCCAAAAGTCTGGTAAGACCAGGGCTGGCCACACACTCCTGTCTCCCTCTGCCTCCCACTCATGCCCCTTGGGCTGCATGAGACTTGGGGAGAGGAGCTTTTGGGCTTCATCTCTTCCAGGCTGACCTTGCGGTCACATGTGCGAGGACACCCTGTCTAACAATGCCATAAGAGGTAGAAGAAGAAGTGAGGAGAGTTGCTCAGGCCTTTCCTTCCTCTTCCAGTTCCCCAAAGATGGCCTTGGAAAGGGACATGGGGATGAGGCATAACTGGTCCCAACAGCAGACCAGCTTCCCGCAGGTGTGGGGCGGTGTCAAGGCCATGAATGTGTTGCTGGAAATAAGGGAGGTGCGGGGTGGAAGTACTCAAAGGAGAAATTTTAGGCCAGGGGGCTGATGTGACAACCTGAAGATGCGGAGATTTCTAGATTCATCCTCTAGAATGAGTGATCCAGTGAACAGAGATGGGCATGCAAGTGGCCCCTGTCTTCAGCTGGTGTTACCCATCCTGGTCCTGTCTAGACTTTGGAGGCCCTGTCTAATCAGGAGTGGGCGTGGAGGTGGAGGCGAGATCTGAAGTGGCCCCGGTTCTCCTCCTCCAGTGGCACCTGGGGTGGTGGCCCCTCTGTGGTCTGGGTCCCTGCTGACTCAGCACTCCGATCTGCAGGCATACACATATTTGAATGAGGGAGAGAGGTTGCTGAAAATCCTCAAGAAGAAAAAGTCTTGGAGTCATACTTTTGAGTCTGCCATCTTCTATGGCCTCAAAGGTCAGGTAAGAAACCATGAAAAAGATAATTTTTCTGTGATTTTCCATTGGGGCTGTACATAGAAGAAGTAGACACCACCCCTGTACTTTGTACAACCTCTTCCATCCTCTACCCCAGTTCCTTTTCTAAGACTCCTCCCAAGTGCCAGGACTCAGACCTCCTCACTGTCACTTGCCAGCAGCAAGGTCTTCCTTGTCTTTCTTGATATTGTTATGAAATATCCTAACAGATCCCCAAAATGGGCATGGGCGGGTAAACATATTCTCCAAGGTAGATGATTCACACCAAAAATGCTAAGTGCTAGTCATTCAACCATCCTTCCACGCACACATCCAAGAAACACCACTATGCACAGGGTGGTTGTTCCTGCCCTCATTGGCCATTTTCCTGTTAAAATCCCAAAAGGCTGTATTGTTGGAACACACCAACTAAGCCCAGAATCACTGCTTTCCCTCCTCTCCCATAGGTCTGTTTTAACATGGGCCAGATGGTACTTGCCAAGAAAATGCTGAAGAAGTCTCTGCAGCTCCTCAACCGAACTTTCCCTTTCACCCTCATCTCCATGTTTTTCTATATCCATGTTGAGAAAAACAAACATCATTATTATATGAATCAGCAGACCCTAGACAGCTCACCTCCAGGGTAAGGGAAGGAGCCGGGAAGAGCTGGGTTCTCGTCTCACTCCGGAGGAGGGAGGTCTAAGCATACACCAGAGACCAGACCCCAAAACAGTTGTGGAGGTTGGACGTCTGAGGTCGGGCAAGGGCCTTGTTGGGGTCACTAACTTCTCAGTGTGCCCCTATGTGGTGAAAGGGGTTGGGGGGCTCTGTGGAGCTCATGATAACACCAGCCCCACTCCAGAAGGGCTCCATCCTCATGACCTGATCACCTGCTCACGTCATCACTTTTGGGGGTTCAGATTCAACAGATGAATTTAGGGGGATGCGTACAGACCACAGCAGAATGTAGTTGTTAAAATTAGGTAGTTCCTCCACTGAGCTGAGACTCAGCCGCCAAGAGCAGCATGCAGAGGAGGAAATGACATGCTGGACTGGCTTGGCTGGAGGTGGATGAGTGTGGGGCCTAGCTGTGTGACTCTGAGTCTCACCTTCTGCTTATGTAGAAGAACCTTGGTTCTTGAACCTCTCCAATCTCGAACAACTTGCTTCTCAACCATTTCATGCTGATACCTGTATGTCAGTGACATGTGTCTTGGGTGGCAGACAGAGGAGTGTATGAGTTAGTTTACCAATAAATCTCATGTAGTTAACATCTCAGGAAATTGTGCTGTGAAAATTTTTGTATTTTCTTGCTTTTGTTGCTGCTTATTATTAAACTGGAGGAACAATGCATGAAGATTCATGCAAGAATGGGTCTTCCTTCCCCTGGCTGCCAGCACTGCCTTCACTCGGCTGGAGCTGCCTTTCTGCTTTCCCATGCTGTCCAGAGGCCCTGAGTGGCTAGGGCGGTGCTGAGGGCGACAACACAGGCATCCCACCCTGCTCCCAGCCACTTGGCACCTGTGTCTCCAAATTAACTTTCCATCTTTGTTGGGTCAATTTGCATACTCACTCATGATTGGCTGGTGGGTGTTATGAAGGTCTGGTCAATTTGCATCTGTCTCTTTTATTGGTGTATATACATACAGTAAATCTCCATGGGTCCTGAGAAGGTTAGTGACAGCAGCAGAGTGAAAGGAAAATTGTGAGAAGAACGATAGAGCTTCGACATGCACTGCCTATAAGAAAGGTTAAAGTGGGGGCTCATTTAGGGTCTGGAACAGATTAATTCAATTCACATTATTTCTCATGGGGGAAAAACTCTTCGGTTTTTGAACAAATCACTTCTTGAACAGCCTTCTGGGATGAATTAGGTTTGAGAACTGAGGTTCCTTCCATACATGGTGGTCATCAGTATCAAGCGTGATTAAATGATAACAGTGTGTTTTTTAAGTAGCTTCACTTAAAGACCAATGACCGGACTGCTGATTTACATGAACAATCTTAATGCTCACAAGGTCGCTATTCTAGTGCCCATTTTGCAGCGAAGAACATGTGTTCAGAACACTGATGTGCCGCTGGGAGGGGCGGCCGCAGCGAGGGGCAGAGCTGACCCTTCCTCTGTGACCCCCCACCCCGCCCGCCCTCCCTCTCGCAGGAAGAAGCGGCTGGCGGAACTGCACCAGCAGGTCACCTGCTTCTCCCTGCTGTGGAGGATCTACAGCCTGAACTACTTTTTCCACTACAAGTACTACGCCTACCTGGCGGCGCTGATGGAACTGAACACTGCCATGGAAACACAAGACAAGTTGGAGGTAGGGGGCTTTCGTGGCCGCTTCTTAAATTTCTGCATCTTATTTGGCGAGACAAGCCGGGCCCAAGCCAGCGGGGTCTCAGTCAGGAGGACCGATCCCAGCCTCCCGCAGGCCTGCTCTGAGGCCAGTGGTTCAGCACTCTGATCCCAGGGTCCCTTACACGCCTGATGATTCTCCAGGACCTCAAAATAGCTTTTATTTCTATGGGTTGTAGCTATGATAGTATGATGTAAGAAACAAAAACAAGAAAATATTTTAAAAATAATGAATCCATTACATATTAACACAACATTTCCATGGGGGAGGAGGGAGGGAGTATTTCTCTAAACAAAACATTTAGTGAGAAGAGTGGCAAGTGTTGATTCGGTTTGCTAAATTTTTGCAAATACCTTGATGCCTGACTTCCTGGAAGACAGGTTCTCACTCTGCTTGTTGCAGAATTTACCAGGCGACCGAAAACACACAACGGGTGCTCTGAAGATTCCAGAAAAACCCTTTATTTGCAGATGGACTAGGACGGTGACTCCGGGGAGTCGAATGCAGAGGGTCTCTCCCATGCACCCCCTTGGTTTCTCTGTCTCCCCAAATGTGGACCAGGCTTCCGGACTTTTCTCGGGCTGCGCAGTCCCTCTGTGGGTTGGGGTGGGGGAAGTGAGATTTCACCCAAAGGCCTGGCCTGGGTGGTGCCAGTGACCTCCCCTCTGGCTGTTAAATGCTTGGTGTGTGGCCCTGGCAAACTGGGGGTGCTTAGGAAAACAGATGATTGCCTAAGGAGGGGGCAGTGACTTAATGACAGGCTAACAGGAATGTGCACTAGGATGCCGGTGACTGGCACAGATTCAGATTGCTAACCCCCCCTTCCCCAGTTTGTCCCCTATATTCCCCCTCAGGCTCCCGCCGTGCTCACTCACACCCCTCTCCCCTGGAAAACGCTGTGTACCTGTGAGAGAAAGTGCCGAATCATGACTCACATGTCAAAGGTTTTACCAACTCACTAATTAGTAAGGGAGCTGGTAAAAGTTTCCACCGGGTCCAAGGAGGATTCCATTTACGAAAGGATGCGAAACAGCTAATCAAAGGGCAATCAGTCATTGCTGTGTCCTGCCTCCGTTCCCATTTCCACGGGAAAGCTGCTGGCCTCGGTCTCCTGTGGCATCCGGAGCTGCACAGAGACAGGGACGAGCAGAGACCGCAGTGCCGGGAGCTAGACAGGACACCCACTAAATTCCGTGGTTGTCCCCCATTTTGATCTTTCACTATTTTTCCCAACACAAAATATCTTCATATTAAGAAATCAGCTTTGACCTCTGTGTGTCCTCCCCAAAAGGGTCGCAGGGACCACACAGGGAGAAGCCCTAGTCTGGATCCAACCTGGCAAGTCCTTGATTAGATGAAAAAAAACTCCAAGTCACATGATCAAGAAATGATTAAGCTCAATGGTTAGTGCATCGGCCCACTGACTGAAGGGTCTTGAGTTCCATTCCTGATCAAGGGCATGTACCTCAGTTGCAGGTTTGATCCCTTCCCACACGCACCTGTCATAACACATAACTGGTGCGTGAGGGAAGCAACCAATTGATGTGTCTCTCTCATATAGGTTTCTCTCTCCCTCCCCACTTCCTCCTTCACTCTCGCTAACAAAAAAAACAAAAACAAAAACAAAATGGAAAAAATATCCTTGGGTGAAGATTAAAAGATAACTGATTAAGCTAAATCTAGCTCATCTAATCAAAGAGACCCCAGTTCCTTTATAAAAGTACATCAAGTCTGGGCTCCTGAAGCCATCATTCCTTCTCGGAGCCGTCAGTCATTGAGTGAAATGCATGTGGGATGACTAAGTTCCACCATTCGTTCTTTCAGGAGGCCAGGTACGCAAGAAGGTATGAGGCCCATCGGACTGGGCCTCTGCCTGTGTCCCGCCATCCTCTCCTAGCTCCCCGGCCCCTAAGGGTTGCTCAGACATCTAAGCTCGGCCGTCGAAGGGTCCCCGCCCTGGTTGTCTCCTTGGCCTGGAGTGCTCATCCTGGGGCCTTGGCTGGGCTCCCACTTTGCAGCTGGAAGGTCGCCTCCTCAGCGAAGCCTTCCTTGATCCCCTCACCCCTTCACTGTCCAGTCTGTCCCCCTCTTTCAGTGGCTCATTCCTGCCTGACGTTCTCTTTCACTCCGTAGTCAGTGTGTGGCCTGCGTGCCCCCGCCGGTGTGTCCGCTCCGTGAGAGCGAGCGGGTGCCTTGCTGTTGTCTCGTTCAGTCAGTGCTGAGCTCCGAGGACGGTGTCTGGCACCTACCTAACCATGCCCAACAAGTACTTACGGAATGAAATGCTTTACTTCTCCGGCAATTCTGGGGCTTTCTCCTAAAAACGTGGTGGCGTTGGGGGGCCATGGAGGGTCAGATGGAAAACTGGACCAGCAGACGCCGTGAGGGAGATGGCTGTGCCTGAGGGCAGGACGGCACGGGAGGAGGGAGCGTGAGCTCAGCTTCCAGGACCCCCTGCCTGGGTGTGACCACCTGCGAGCCGCGTGCCTCCGGGCGGGGCATTTTCCCGGCACGTGAAGCAGGGGGACTGTGTTCTCTTGGCCCCGGTCCAAGCAGCCCCTGGCTTCACTGCAGTTTGGACTTCTCATTGCCCAGCAGCCCTCTCTCATCCACCACCACTTCCGGCCACCCTGCTCTGCTGTCAGCGCCTTTGGAAACATGCTCTCAGAGAGCAAACCAGCCTTTCCTTCTTACTAAGTTACAAAAATGAGACGTGCCTGTCCTAACACATTAAACACTGCAGACATGCATAACGTGGAAAGTAAAGTCGCTCTTCTCCCTTTTCTCCATTGTCCAGCCCCAACAAGAGGTCTCCATTGTCCAGCCCCAACACGTGGGGGTGAGTCCTGCGGGCTCTTTACCATGTGACCACAACAGCCACCCAATATAAGCCATTGCTTTTATTTTTACACAGAAATTGAACTTCTTGTTTAAGGCCTCTCTGGCAAGAGGGGCCATCAAGCTTGTCCTGAGTGGTTTGGTGGAGAGGTGGCAGAAACCCAGTTTAATTTCTGTACCAAAGCCCGGGGCATGGCCAGGTGGCCAGTTCCATTCTCTAGCAGATATTGGGCAGCTTCTCCCAGCTGCCTGCGCTGGCTCCATCTCGGTCCTGCCCTTCTCTCCCCCATCTGCCATGTCAGATCATCAAGGCCTACCTGGACTACTCGCTGCTCGAACAGCTGGCCAGCCAGAACAGCACGTGGTTCAAATACGAAATCATGGCCATGGAGATGATCTTCAGCATACCCCTGAAAGCCGAGGGCATTGAGATCATGGGGTACTTGGCCGACACACTGGGCTACAACAAGTTCTTAATGGGTCATTTGGACTTGGCCATTGACTTCGGTAAGGGCTGGCTGAGCCGGACGGGACATGTAGGTATAAGTAACACCCGGAAATCTACTGAAATTGATTTCTCCTCAGGCTCTCGGGCCCAGAAGATATGGGGACTGCTCCGGAATCCCTACAAACAATACAAGGTCTTCTGCTGGCTCTGTAGAAGTCTTTACCTGAAAATCAGGTATTTCTCTTTTTCTTTTTTATAATATATTTTATTGATTTAAAATTTTTTTTTTTTTTTTTACAGAGAGGAAGGGAGAAGGGATAGAAAGTTAGAAACATTGATGAGAGAGAAACATCAATCAGCTGCCTCCTGCACACCCCTACTGAGGATGTGCCCACAACCCAGGTACATGCCCTTGACCGGAATCGAACCTGGGACCCTTGAGTCTGCAGGCCGACGCTCTCTATTCACTGAGCCAAACCGGTCAGGGCCAGGTATTTTTATTAAAGCATTTTCCAAAATTAGGGGGAGAAGCATAGTGATTGAGTGTTCTGGGCTCACTACCCTGGCCCTCAGGTGGGTGGGGAGGAAGCTGTACAGAAAGATGATGTCGTGGATCATCGTCATCCTTTAGAAACCAGTGCTCTTTCCCAGAATTCTTCCACACTTAGCGCCTCTCTCCTCTCTGGCCAGTGACCAGAGGAGGACCAGATGGCCATCCCCACCATGGGCATCAGAGGGAGGGAACAGGAAAAGCTGCCTGAGAGGAGCAATGCCCAAAGACTAGCAGCCAGGACCAGAGCCCCGAGGGGGCCTGAGCCTGGCCACCCCAATGGGGAGGTCCACGGAATCACAATCTGAACGAGGAGTCGACTGGAGATTTAGGGGTGGGTTTGAAGCATTTGGTCCTGAAGTACCAGGCAGGACTGAGACAGGGCCAGCACTGGCCTTGATTCTCTTCTCCCTGAATCTGACCTCAGGCACAAGCAGCTGATCCAGGTGCTGGGGTGGCTGTGGGACATCTCCGTGGCAGAAGAGAACATCATCAGCAAGGCGTTCTTCTACTCCATGTGCCTGGACACCATGCTTTATTCTGGTGAGCCTGGCTTCGGGGTCTTTAAAGGACTTGCGGGGGGGGGGGGGGCGGGGGTGTGTGACACTCATCTTGGAGTGTGTGGCAGCCGTCAGGGCTGGGGCTACGGGTCACTAGGTTTCTGCCAGAAAGAGGAGAGGCCGGTGTTAGGGGGTGAGGGCCGTCTGGAAGGTGCAAGGATTGCGAGGCCAGCAAGGAAAAGAATTCAGTTTGGAGGACCCTGTCAGCCATAAGCTGCCAGTTAGTGTCCCATCAATTCACACGAGTGACAGTGTCACGTTGTGTCCTTAAATAAGGCATTTTAATTACTCAGGATATATGGAGTAATGTCAGGTTGAGAGTGAAGGTAGGATTGCTGATGGTGGGAGTTCCGGGTCACTGGCAGCTGCTGGTGATTTGGAAAACAAATCCGCTAACCTCCAGGTTCCCTCGCGTGGGCAGCACTCAGGGCACATGTTAAATCAGAGGGCCCCTGGGTTGGGCTTCCTCACCGGGTTTGGAAGGGGCAGCAAATGCTGCTGCTGACGGGAAGGGTGGGTGGGAGACAGGCAGTCCCAGGCGGCACTCGGCCAACTTCTTGGGCTCAGGCAGGGAGAGCTGGTTTGTACCCCGCTCCTGCCTGGTCAGCTGTGTGGAAGTGAATCATGTCTACCCACACATCCACGAAAGCTGGGCATGGCCACCACGGGCAGAACAACGATGTGGCTGTGGCAATCCACAGGTGTCTCTGTTGTCAGGCCACTCTGACGCCTTCTATTAATCTTGGGTATCCTATCTAATAAAGAGGGTATATGCAAATTAACCATCACTCCATAACAAAATGGCTGTGCCCACAGAGGAGGCTGATTCCTGTAATGAGCCTTAAGGAGCAATCAGCAGGGACCTGAGGCTGCACTCCCCGCCTGGTGACAGGGAGCCTCAGCCCATGCCTCCTGCCCCAGTGCCAGGCTGGGAGACCTCAGGCTGTGCCCCCCCTCACCATGCAGGGCTTGACAGGGGACCTCAAGGTGCACCCCCTGGCCCAGGCTGGGGAGCCTCAGGCCACACTCCCCACCCCAGAGTCAGACCAGGTGACCTGAGGCCAACCCCCCCTCCCCCACATGGTGGGGCTTGCCAGGTCTGGGTCTCACGTGATTTCAAGGTGCACGTGGATGGGCGGGGACTTGACTCTGGTTCCCATGGTGTGCCCCAGACTCAGACAGTAGGAAGATTTTCATATACATTTTACTAATTTTCTTTCATCTCTGACACTTCTATTATAGAGAAAGGGCAAATAGCAATATTAAAATATTTCCTCTAATTCCCTTTTGATGTGCATGAATTTTGTGCACCGGGTCACTAGCGATTTATAAATACCCGAGTCCCCCCTCCCCCCCCCCCCCCCCCCGGATTCACAAAGAAACAGGAGGTTTGACCTCTCTCCACGATGGGAAGTTCGCTGAGAGCCACCTTCCCTCAGCAAAGCTCCCTCGCCTCCCTCCCAGGGTTTGTTTACAGGGCCTTCAACGAGTGTGTGGAATTCATCCAGGAAAACGAGGACAACAGGATCCTCAAGTTCCAGAGCGGGATCCTCCTGGCCCTGCACTCGTGTGTGGCGATCTGGTAACCGTGGGCTGCCTGTCATTCAACCCCTAACTCTGAACCCATTCAGCCCCAGAGAAAAGTTCTTTTGAGATTTATTTATTTTTTTTTAAGTGAAAGTGTTTATAAATCATCCCTGAGACAGATAGAAGGCACCAGGGAATCGCTGCTAGTTTGCGCCCCTCCCCCAAGACGGGGAGAGACGCTACCTCAGGTGTAGGCATGGCAACCAGCATCGCCTGAGCCGGTCCCGCCGCGGTGCTCGGTGCTCTGGAGACCAGGGGAGAGAACACGTGCCCCCGAGGAGGGCTGAGGTTGAGGGAGACTAATAAAGAGCAACGCTTGCCCCTCCCCGAGATCTGACCGTGCAGACAGACATTGCTGGTGGAGCTGGTGTTGGAGGGTGTGGCCGATAGCTGCCAGCGCGCGGGCCTCATGTGGGGCTCCGCGGTGGGCAGTTCTTGGGAGCTACAGTGTCGCCCACGGAGGCGGAGGGAAGAGCATGTCCCTGCTGGCTCTGGGCATCGCTGGCTCTCAAGGTGGAGGGGAGGGTACTGAGCTCTGCCTGCCTAACTCTTCTCCCAAAGTCTGCCATCCACCACGTCACTCCTGGTCATCGGAGGAGGGAGGGAGGCCAGGAACGGGCACGGAGCTGTGTGCCAGGGAGGGCCGCCGCGTCAAGGCAAGGTCAAGGGTGAGGGAGAAGCATCCTGCGCCTGCTCAGCCAGGGAGCCCGAGGCTTGGTCCTTTGCCCTGTTCAGTGTCTCTCTCAGCAAGCCTGCAGCCGTGGCCTTGGCTTCAGGCAGCAGGCCAGTAAGGCTCAGAGCTCTTCATGGAACTCCTTCCCTCGCCGTCCCCAAGGCTGGCAGTCACTCCCGCTCCACTTCCCATCTCAAATCACACGTGCAGCCGTGTTGCCCGGTATTCAGAGATGCCGGGGGAGAGGTCAGATGACAATGTGGAGACATTGCTGTGCAAAGGGCCACAAACTAGAGCTGTTCCGAATGTGAACGGCGGTCTCCTCTTATCAGAATGCCCCGGGGAGAAGTGAAAGCCCCCGAAGGAATCACCCTTGCCAATAAAGGGCCCAAGAGATTAAAGTTCAAAGTCAAATTAACTTGCCAGCGTGAGTTCAAGTTCAAGGAGTCTAAAGTCCAAAGGTTGTCCTAATTTATTACTCTACTCTGCAAAAGCTCTTTCAACAGCTGCGGCCTCAGCATCCCCCAGAGAGCTTCTCACACGGATCCCCGTCCGTCCCCCGTCTGCTTGACGCAGATCTGAAATGGACCAGAAAGCCAGCATTTCTGTGGCGCATCTGCCTGACCTTGATGATGCCAGTGTGTGGCCCACACTTTGGGCAGCACTGGCTCAGGCCACCTCTCTATGGATTTGGAGCCATGTCTTCAAGCCCCGGAAGTTACGGCTCCACGTGTCTTATCGGCTTCACTTTTTAGAGTTCAGAGGGTTAAATGGATGGTGGCTAGTAAGGCCAGAGTGTTCCCAAGGATTCTATTCATCTCACACCATCAAAACATCCTAGTCTCCCCTTGTCCATACCACATAGCGCCCCCCGGTGGGCTCCCAGAAGCCCACGTGCTGGGCCCCCTCGGGCACGGCCAGTGTGAGCCCTGCGCCCACGCCACGGCTGACCCGCACTCCCCTGTCTTTCTGCGGCGGCGCAGGTATGCCAGACTCCAGCAGTGGGATGAGTTTCAGATCTTTTTCAATAAAACCAAAAACCTGGTGCCAAGAAGGATGCCCACGGCTTTTTACCTCCAAGGGATCTGCAGGTACTTGGAGGCCCAGGCCCTGCACCTCCAGAAGCAGATGGAAGGGCAGTCGGAGTACGCGCAGGACAGCGGCGTGGAGCTGCTCAAGGTGAGGCTGCCGCTGGGCTCCGGGTGGGTTCTGTCTCTTCCGGGGACCGCGGCTCCCGCACCTCCAGACTGCAAGCAGCCCCCCCAGCTTTCTAGAGAGCGCTCCGGCCAAACGCCTGCCTGTCTTCACGCCATCTGTCCCAGTGGTGCCTAAGCAAACGCTCATCCACCCTTCAACAACCATGGGTTACCTTGGAGGGCATTTCATATTTTAAAAATCCGAATTTCTGATCCTTCTTTTAAAACCTGGAGTAGATGGCAGCCTGAGGCCCTCCGTCCTGAAGGGCAGCTATTGGCTGGACCTGACAGGTGACCCTCAGGGCACACTCTCTCCGGGGGGAGGTGGTCCCCGCTGCTGCTCAGCGACATCAGCCTGCTTACCTGAGTCACTTCCTGGCTCCTGTCAATATGCAAACCCATGAGCCCTGAAGCGGAGGAACCACGTCACTGAGAAATGTTCATAGCAGGATGTGAAGTGAGGAAAACAGTGTTAGTCTGCCACGTGATTAGTATGATCCTAACTGTGGTGGGTGTAAGTGTGTGTGTGTGAGCGGGTTTGTGAGTGTGTGAGTCTGTGTGAGAGAGTGTGTGAGTGTGAGTGAGCATATGTGTGAGTGTGTGTGTGAGTCTGTTTGTGAGTGTGTGAGCCTGTGTGTGTGAGTGTGAGTGTGTGTGTGTGTGTGAGAGAGAGAGAGAGAGAGAGAGAGAGAGAGGGAGAAAATATAACAAAATAGTGAGAAAGTGTGAACCCAAATTATTTCCTTCTGTGCCAGGGTTATGGGTGATTTTTACATTTTTTGCTCTTCTTTTAATTTTCCCCGGAAACCTTAAACCATCGACTTCTATTGCTTTGTAATCAAAAGAAGACCTATTTTTTCACAGCGGTTGCAGGGAGGGCTGGTGCGCTGCAAGGCCGCCCCTTGCCGGGGCGGGCCGGCGTGCACACCCGGGATTGGGAGAAGCCGGGAGCAGCTGGAGGCGGATGGGGGAGACTCTGTGTGAGCAGCCATCGCACACACAGGAGCGGCAGACCGCGCAGTTCTCCTGGCGCAGCAGCAAACACAGAGCGGCCTCGCTGGCTGCTCAGAACGTGCTTTTAGGCCAAGTCAGACAGTGACATCGGCGCTGGTGCGCACCGGGAGGCCACTGGTCATGCCTTCCCCGGCGGGGGCGAAGGGCCCTGACCCTGCGAACACCCAGTGAGCTCTGCTCAGGGTCCCACGCAAGTCCACCCGGTCCGCACTCTGGGTCTGGGTGGACCCCCGCCCTGCGTCGTCTCACCTCCACCCTGTCCCAGGTCGGCCTCGGTGGCATGTTTTCCTTGATGGCTCTGTAAACAGACATGTCCCCAAATCCTCTGTGGAGGGAAGGCTGCAGCCCAGGGCCGCTCTGGGGCCCTCACACGCTGGCTCTTCCTCAGAACCTGGAGAGCATGGTGGCTCAGAACATCACCGGCCCCATCTTCCTGCCGAGGCTGTACCACCTGATGGCCTACGTGTGCATCCTCATGGGCGACGGGAAGAACTGCGACCTCTTCTTGAACACGGCCTTGCAGCTCGCTGAGAACCACGGGAACATGCTGGAGATGTGCTGGCTGAGCCTGAACAGGGTGCGCGCCGGCCGCAGCAGGCGGGGTGTGTGTGTGTGTGTGGACATTCACTCTTCTGAGATGCTGGGAGCTGAGCGCTGAGGTTTGGAGGGTGTGGGAGGCCTCGGGAATCTTACTGCGAGGGGTGACACGTCCACAGCTCGGGCATGTGCACCTCCTCTTCCCCTCCGAGTCCCACGGGTCCTGCCCCCTCCAGAGCCCTTGAGCCAGACCGAGGCCCCCCTCCCGTGGCCCTCGCCGCTTTACAGTTTGCGTTACATCTGAGTGCATCTCTCTTCTCCCCCTGAGCAGCAGGAACCGCACTCAGCACCCAGCACAGTGCCTTCTGCCCGGGTCAGCGGGATGACGAATGGGAGTGCATGTCGCCGTGTTTGTTTACAGTCACGTGTCAGCAGTTTGGGCAGAAACATTCATTCTTCGTGGCTCCACATGGTTTCCAAAGCCCGGAGATCTGAGCCCGGATCTCACTGGCCGGCGAGCACTGACCGGGCCTGTGTTCTCTCTGTCCCCCCAGGAATGGTGGTACTCCAACTCCAAACTGAACAAGGACCAGTGGCTGCACACCGTCGTGAACCTCCCCACGTGGGAATGCATCTTATCCGGCAAGGTCAAGGGGCAGGACATTCAGAAAAACAAGTTCCTCATGAAAGTGAACATCCTGGACAATCCTTTCTAACTTCTCCTGAGAGTGGAGATTTTAGTGACTCGTCCATCACCACCTTCCTCTGGCCAGCGCTCCAGCCCCTCACTCCCTCTCCTGTGCCCAGAGCCAGGCCTGGTGGCTTCCTCCGCCCAGGGCCCCCCTGGGCCGCGGGCAGCGCCCCCTCCCCCGCTGCACACCCATGGCCTGCGCCCCTCCCGCCGTGTTCCCCCCCTGGCTGCTCCCGCCCGTGTGGGGCTAGCACACGGGGAGACAGCAACACTGAGATGGAACATGTAACAGATGCGTTTCTAGTTAAGCTATTAAACCGAGCATGTTTATTTGTAAATGCCCAGCTATCCAGTCTGTGGAGGTGCACAGGTTTGCACACAGCACATTCCCGTCACGGTCTGCGAGGACCGGACTGGAGGAGCTGATGTCGCAGAGCCTGGCGGCTGCTCCCAAAGCCTCCTCCCCACCTGCCCCACCGACTCTGCCTGAGCGAAAACGTTAAAGGTGGAGCCACTAGCCATTTGGCTGCGGGCATCTTTTACACAAATACAGTTTCCACCTTTTTATGTGTGACGGAGCGGCAGCAGCACGTCCCGGAGGTCAGAGGCGCTGCCCGAGGCCGCCTCGCCGGCCCTGGGCAGAGGGAGCTCTTCCTGGCCCTGGCGCCTCTGAGGCCCGCCGGGATCGGTGCCAGGCCAGCCGCTCTGCCCCGAGCCCGCGCCCCATACAGGTGGCCTCCCCCAGCGGTGCACACCGGCTTCCCTTTGCCGAGTCCCGTCGCCTTCTGATCCTGGAAGGGGGTTCCCCGATGAGCACACCCGACTCCCACCTTGCCACAGGCAGTACCCACGCGGCGCCCCTTTCGCAGGCCGGCATCTCATTGTCCTTCTGCCAGGGCACGGCGTGCCTTGTTCCTCCCGAGAACACAGCGGAGCTCCAGGAGGGGATGGGGCCCTGGCCCCGGGGGGCCAGAGGCGAGGAAACACGAGCTTCGGGCTCTGGCAGGGGCCCCCAGCTCTGCAGCAGTCACCTGGCCTCTCTGTTCAGTGCGTGCACCCCGGGAGATGGAGTCCTCAGTGTGAAGCCGGAACCGGGGAGCGGCCAGCTGGGGAGGACAGGTACCCACCTCCTCCAAACCTCACAAACGTCTTTCACTTGGTTTATTGGCCCGTAACCGAGTGAAAGCAAGACTGGGCGCGGCTGGAGGCGGCCGTGGAGAGGGCGGCGGCATTGGATGTGGAGGATGAGAGTCCAAGCGCTGATGAGAGACAGGGCAGAGGAGGGGTGAGCAAAGGAGGGCAGACTGAAGACTTAACCTTCCACGCGTCTGCATCCAGAGGTGCATGCGTCCGGCTTTGCAGGAATCCTGGTTTATGCCACCAACCCGTTGGTTGTGTGACCTCTGCGTCAGTTTCCTCAGGGCTGGCCTAAGCAGATTGTGACACGGTCCCTCCCCTCTCCATCCTGCTGTGATTCCAATGGACGGCCGTGGGTGCATCCTCTTTCTCACCAGCAGATGGCAGCACCCGCTGTGTTGTGGCCGCCGCCCAAGGAAGAGTCAGCCTCTCCTAAGCTTCAGTCTTCAGAGGCACAGCCTCAGCACCCACAGCCCCACCCTCATTGCTGCCAGAAGCTTCCAGCATCACCTAAGAAGGCAGATTCTGGCTGGAATTCTTTTAAAAATATATATATATTTTATTGATTTTTTACAGAGAGAAAGGGAGAGGGATCGAGAGTTAGAAACATCAATGAGAGAGAATCATCAATCAGCTGCCTCTTGCACACCCCCTACTAGAGATGTGCCCGCAACCAGTGTACATGCCCTTGACCGGAATCGAACCCCGGACCTTTCAGTCCGTCGACCAACGCTCTATCCACTGAGCCAAACGGGTTTTGGCCTGGCTGGAATTCTTTATAGGAGAAGGCAGATAATCCACGAAGGTCTCAGGAGCAGAGAGGAATGGAGACATGACAATCTTTTTTCCTCTAATATGTCTGACCTCTCCTCCACTGACCTAGGAACTCCTGGAGGGCAGTCTCCAGCACTCTGCCAAGTAAGTGCTCAGAAAGGGTTACGAACTAATGAGCCTGTTGAATAACTTTAAAAAAAAAAAAAAAAGCGGCAGTCACCGGGAGCACCCTTATGAGGTGTCCCCCTCCCACCCACTGCCCCCCCATAGCGAGAGAAAAGGGGTGAGGGGACCCTGTAGCATGTGGAACCCGGCACACCCATCCGGAGGCTGCCAACTCCTGCAGCCACTCCAGCGCCGCCAACAGAACTGCCGGGGACGAGGACCCTCCGGTCCGCCCACACGCCATGCTGGCTTCGAGATGTGCTCAGCGGACAGAGGGTCAGGCCTTTACCTCTGCTTTCACTTTCACCAGCATCAATTGTAATGGCTGTGCGTGGCCTGCGCAGTAATGTCTGCAATCACCTTAAAACGCCACCGCAGCCGAAACCGGTTTGGCTTAGTGGATAGAGCGTTGGCCTGCAGACTGAAAGGTCCCGGGTTTGATTCTGGTCAAGGGCATGTACCCTGGATGCCGGCACATCCCCAGTAGGGGGTGTGCAAGAGGCATCTGATCCATGATTCTCTCATCGATGTTTCTAGCTCTCTATCCCTCTCTCTTCCTCTCTGTAAAAAATCAATAAAAAATATATTTTTAAAAAAATGCCACCGCAGAGCCCCTGAAGGTTGGACATGGTGGTTGCCATAGTAGAAGGTAAGACCAGCGTGGCGTGGAGGGGAGACAGTAAACGATCAGAAAGCGAATCCGGCCAGAGAAGCCTAACCACTTCTGAGTCACTGGCGTGATCCGGGGCTTCCTGGCGCTGGACAGGGAGTTCCGTGTTAACTGGCGCCTCTCCCCTCCGGAGGGCGGCTCTGTCCCCGGGCCTCTGCGTCCTCGGAGAGGAAGCATTGCAGGAGGTCAGGGCAGTGCAGGGACAGGGAGGGGCCGGGCCGGGAAGAGCGCCCTCTGAGCCGGACTGAGATAGACATGAAGCTGACAGCGGGAACCGCATCCCATGTTCCCCTGTGGGCTGAAGCCCTGCGTTTCCAGCCAAGCGGTTCTGCTCCGGAGTTACTGCTTCTCCTCGTGGGCTTGTCCTCTGCGGCTCCACCTCAGTGAGCCAACATGAGATCATGCGCTCAGCTCCCCTCCCGGAGCCGTGTCCTGAGGCGCCCTGGGGCAGAGGCCTGGGCTCCGCTTCCCGGCTCACAGGGCGTGGGGCCCCCTGGCTGCCTCCCCGAGGTTCCCCGTGGGTTCCGAGGAGGTTGTACATTCCTGGAAACCAAATCCTGGAGCAAGCTCTCAGAAACAACACCCGCCTCCGCGCCTGGCCCTCCCCCCTCTGCGCCACCCCCCCCACTCCCTCCTCCCTTTGCTCCCCCCTCCAATGCTCTGTTCAGCAATGGCTGCCAGCGGAGAGGGCTGGGCTTTAACCCCAGCACATCCAGACACGCTCTGAACTGGGTGTGCTGGGGTTCGAGCCGCCAGGGCTGCTGCTGGGTCAGCAGGAGCAGAGACAGGGGTTTGCAAACGTCCCACATCCCTCCGGGCCTAAGCACACATTCCAAGAGATTCCCTAAAATGTAAGTCTAGATTTTACGTTCCTTTTTATCTGGTTGAAAGAAACTCTGTCATTAAAAAATAAAAATAAAAAATCCAAAGCCAGCGAAAGCACAGAGAATGGATCTAGATTAAAAACCCCGTGTCCTTGGAGTCCTTGCTCATCGGGGGAAGGGGCCCTTCGGGTCCCTGTGCCTGCTGTGCCCACTCCCACGGCGGGGCGGCCAGGCAGGCACAGGGCCCAGCTCACAGGCCCTGGAGGACGGAGAAACACGCCTGTGCCTGCCATGAGCTGTGGAGGGCAGGGCTCCAGCTCCACAGCGCAGCAGACCTCAGACTTCCTCTTCCAGATGCAGGAGATCAAAGCACACCTGGCCCGCCCCACGCTCAGGCCCTTTAAAAGGCCAGCGCACAGGCCCGTGGGGAAGGGACAATGGACAATGGCTTCCCCCGGTTGCAGGGGGAAGGAAGGGGAAGCAGCAGTCCCCGCAGAGATCCGCGTTTCCTTCCCTGTAAACACAGCCTGGTCTCGCTCCCTGGGCCCCGCCCAGCCCTGGAGCAGCTCCCAGGGGCTCCGAGAGGGTGTGAGGAGGGAGCTGGGCTGGGAGCTGGCGGACCACCCGGACCCCACTGCCCAGGGGCCAGGCGGCTTCTCTCAGCCTGGGCTGCCTTTGACCTGCCTTTGCCTTTTGTTTGTTTGTTTGTTTAATAAGGACAAAGGACTCTTCCAATATCACTGGTGATGGGCAAAAGTAAGAGAACTGGGAACGACCTAAATACCCAAAAACGCGATGGTCCGTCTACGGAAGACAAGGCCCTGCAGGGTTAACAGCCGAGGGCCTGTGCCTGCTGAACCCGCAGGGAGCGGGGGAAGAAGCCAGCTGCAGGCCCCGAGGCCCGTGTTTGTCCTTAAAACACACACAGCAGCCCGGTCCTGGCTCGATTCCCGGCCAGGGCGCACGCCCGGGGTTGTGGGCTTGATCTCCAGGTGGGGCGTGCAGGAGGCAGCCGATCAACGACCCTCATCATTAATGTTCCTAATTCTCTCTCCCTCTTCTTCCCTCTCTGAAATCAATAAAGATGTACTTTAAAAATAAATGAGTAAAATGAAATACACAGGACAGCTTTCCTGGAGCGCTGTGAGCCTGCTGCGAGGGAGCCATTTGTGAAAAGTCCGTGTGAAGAGGAATCGCTTGTTTAAATGTGTGTTTACAACGTTTCCACTAAATGTGACAGGATGCTAGGGTTATGTCAGGAAATGCCCATGTTTTTTTAATGGATGCACACTGGAGAATGGAGGGGTGTGGGCCTGATTTGGGGATTGGTTTTAAAACAATTCAGAAAAGAGGAAAAAGACAAAAAGGACGGGTGGATGACTGAAGACCTGTATGCAGAGGTCAATTCGACTGCTCCCTCTTCTGGGCATGTCTAGAAGTCTTCCTAGTGACATATCTTGCATATACAGGGGAAAGTGGGAGGAGGGGCGCCGTAAAAGCAGACGGTCAGTCCCTAACCCGACCTCTGCCCCTATAAATGCCCTTCTCTGCTGGGAGGGCTACTCGCCGGCACCTGAACAGGGTCAGCAGTCAGCACCCCGCACGCACCCCAGGGTGAGCCTCGGCCCTCAGCGGATCTGGAGCTCCCCTGCTCCGGTGCTGGGCCGGCTCCCGGGCCGGCTCCCGCTCCCAGCGGTTACGTGCGCAGCAGGGACGGTCTGTGCAGCTGGGCCCAGCAGCCGGGGAAACTCCCGAGCACTTCGCTCCAACGTGGGAGGAGCATGGACGGGGGAGCCGCGGGGACGAGGGAGACGGAGCAGCCAGGGCCCCGTGACTGCTGCCCGAGCCGGAGAAACATCCCTGCTCTCGCCAGATCCTGTGAGGGCCGTGGTCCCGGCCCCGTGAGATCCCCCAAGGGCGGCCCTGCAGCCCCAGCTCTTCCTCCCGATCCAGAGAGTTACGCAAGCCTGGCTCCAAAGTGCGGTGATGCATAAAGTTCCCAACGCCGAGCTTCGTCAGTAACAAGGTCTTGGTGACACGGCTCTCCACAGACTGTCACCGAGGGGAAGGCCCCGGCACCTGTGTTCCCACCCCTGCACATCCACCTCCCCGTCTCCCTCTCCAGCTCCAGAGGCCCAGGGAAAAGCCGCACATCAGGCACTCCCCGCCCCCCTGCACACACACACACACACACACACACACGCACACACACACATACACACACACACACACACATACACGCACACACACACACATACACACATACACACACACACACATTTATTTCAGGGCGGAAGTGAGGCTCCTGTCTTTGTGGAGTTTGGGGAGAGGTTAAGCACCAGGCCTTGGACAGACAGAGCCAGCCCCGCCTCCCTGCCGGTCACATACCCTAAGCCCGATGCCGTCTTCCTCAGGTGGGCGTGAGATTCCTGCCCGCGTTAACTCAGGGCGGCAGAGGGAGACATGCGAAGGGGGCACACAGCTCTCAGTGATTACCGTGTCACCTGTCACCGCTCTCTGGGCAGGCTCCCTGGGCCCACCTTCTCCGTGGTTCCCTCACGCCAGCCCAGGACAGGCCTCATGTAGATTCGCCAAACCGATCAGTCCGTCCATCCAGCTGCCACTGACGGGGCAGCTGCCGGCTGGCCAGGAGCTTCACTATGGCCGAGGATGGGGCAGTGAAGCCAGCAGCAGAGTGCTGGCCCCTGTGCCGGGTTCTCTGGGGGAGCCGGCCGGCACCCATGTCGGGGTGTAGGAGGAATAGAGCAGGAAGCAGGGGTGAGGAGAGAGAGGAGGGGGTGAGGAGAGAGAGGAAGGGGTGAGGAGAGAGAGGAGGGGGTGAGGAGAGAGAGGAGGGGGTGAGGAGAGAGGAGGGGGTGAGGAGAGAGAGGAGGGGGTGAGGAGAGAGAGGAGGGGGTGAGGAGAGAGAGGAGGGGGTGAGGAGAGAGAGGAGGGGGTGAGGAGAGGCCATTTATGACAAAGGTCTGAGAAGGGGACACTGGGGCAGAGACGTAAAGGACGGGCGGGAGCAGAGCCGCGGGTCCAGGTGTGTCCCGGGCAGAGGCCGCGGTGTGTCAAAGGGCTGAGCGGGCTGTGCTTGGTGCTCGAGGAGCAGGAGGCACTGCGGCTGGGGGGGCGGGGGGTTGGGGGGGAGTGGGAATGAATGAGAAGGCTTTTCACTCTTTTTCTCTTTGATTAAAAATGAGCATGCAACACAATTCAGTCACTGAAAAAGGTGTATTAAAATATTCACAAAAGTACAACAACTGAAAAAGAAAACAAAAGACAAAGAACTGGGTGGTTTTCCCAGCTGGATGCATTTCCATGGAAAAGCTAGAGGGTTTGGGATTGAGTCTCTAGGTGCCCCCTTTCAGGGCTGCCTTACAAAAGCCACATGTCACTCAGGAGGGCCGCTCTGCGGGGAGGAGGACGGCAGAGCTCTTCCATTTAGAAAACCCGCGGCTGGCCTGGGACAGGACGGCGGGGACACAGGAGCGAGGGCCCCAGACCACAGGAGGTGGGTGAGGGGAGGAGGAGGCACTGCGGTGTGAGCCAGAGTGGTGGCTGTGACGCCCGGCGGGGCGGCCCGCTGCCAAGTGCTGAGCCACCTGAGGGGCTGGCTGGGTGGGCGGTGGCGTGTGGGGCAGGAGGTCGCATGGGGAGCCGAGAGGCCACCCGTGTGGTTGGAGGGAGTGCAGGCAGGTGCTCCGGGTGGCAGCTCTCGGTCCAAAACGAGAGGAGAAACTGAGGCTGTTGCTCCTGAGCAATCAGGAGTGTCTGGTTTATTCCCAGGGCCTGGTGAGGAGAAACAGGAGAGCGCCCCTTCTCTCTGTAAACGTGGCCGTCAGGGAGACGGAGGAGCCAGGGGCCCCGTGACTGCTGCCCGAGTTCCCACCCCTGTACATCCACTTCCCCGTCTCCCCCTCCAGCTCCAGAGGCCCAGGGAGAAGCCGCACATCAGGCACTGCCCCCCCCTCCCCCACACACACATTTATTTCAGGGTGGAAGAGAGGAACACCCCAATCTAACCGCACACCTGCCTCTGGGCGTGTCCTTTCCGGCTTCAAACAAAGGCTCACGAGGACCACGAGGACCGTTACCTGGGAATCCGCCTGGAGAGGGGACAGCCCAGCACCCAGCCGTCCTCCCACACCATGAGGGCTTGTTTTCAAACTGAGGCAGGAAGCTTTAGGGGCAAGGTGGACCCGGTGGACAGGTCCCGGGCGGACTCTGGGTCCCGGGCTCAGGTTGGGTCCAGGAGCAGGAGGAGAGAAGCCTCAGGGCGTGTACTCCCATGCCCACCCCCCCCCCCCCCCCCGCCAGCCCCTCAACGCAGACCACAGCCGCCAGCCTCCGGACACGGACACAGAGGGTGTGGCGTGATACAAAGCCCTCCCCGCGTGCGATATGTACATGAATGTTGGCTGGACACTGGGGAGCAGCTCCTCAGAAAACCAGGCCACACACATCTGCGGGCGCGCCTGGAGGCTCACGTGTCCGCTCCCATTTGATCACCTCCACACCTTTCCCCCAAACCCTGCTGGACTCGCTTCAGTCCTCCTGGCACCCGGCCAAACTGCCTCCCGACAGCGACAGAGCCGGAAGGAAGAGGAAGCAGCTGGTGGCGGACCCCACACCACGGGGGGAATGGACAGTGCCCGCCACTCCACGTCCCCAAACACATCCTGTGACTTCCCCCACTGTGGGCTCTTAGATCACTTCAGATTTAAAACTTATTTTAACACAAAAGAATCCAGGAAGTGGAGGAATGGTAAATATAAATAAATGTTTAATGATCTCAGTTTGCTTTTTATCCCCAGTAATCACAGAAATCATAGGTTTGAGATGGGGAGGGGTTGTCGAAGGGACAAAATAAATGACCTGAACTATCTGGATTTTTCCTCATCTGGTTGTTCATCAATTCCATCGATGGGGGAAATGTGGCAAACAAACAAAAGCATCCAAAACAGAGAAGAGAATCCAAAGGAGAAATACGAGCCCTCCTTGCTGATCTACCTCCTGTGGCCTGAGCCTCAGAGGCCCCTGCAGCTGCCTGAGCTCTGACAGTGTCAGAGCCGATTCCCTGGGGAGCGCTCTGGGATCCCAGCTGGCTCCCCAGTTACAGCCAACGCTCGCCTCGCCTCTCGGGGGCTCCCGTCCCCAACAATTCACATCTCAATTGGCAACCCTGTCCTGCTGAAACCTGTGTGATCCGTCTCGTGCCTCTCAGGCGGAGGACAAAGGAGAGGGTGGGAGAGTCTGAGTTCGTTTACCCCTAAACCTCACGTCGTTAACATCCGGGTCCTGATATAGATTCATCCTGTGAGTATTTTCATAGGTTGTTGTTTTTTTTGTGTGTATGTGTGTGTATTTGTTTTTTTTTCTTTGCTGCTTATTGTTATGTTTTCATTTTTTACAGTACGTTTCATCTTTTTGTTAAATTTTCACTTACATTTATGCCCTTTTTGTTCAAAAGTGTTTATTTATAAATTAAACAGTGCACTAGACATGTACTGTATATAGGAATCTTAAAACAGGGATCATTTGGGGGTCCGGAGTGGACCAATTCAGTTTACGTGATTTCTATGGGAAAAGATGATTCTGTTTTCGGACAGTTTTCTAGGATGAGTTAGGTTCGAGAACGGAGGTTCCATGTACCCCATTCCTGCCCACCTGCAAGGAAGTGAACTCAGGCTGGATTCCAGCAGCACAGGAGGTAACTGACACCTGAGCTCCCCGCCCCAGGCCGCCAGCTCCCCCCCAGGCCGCCAGCTCCCCCCTAGGCCGCCAGCTCCGCCCCAGGCCACCAACTCCCCCCAGGCCGCCAGCTCCGCCCCAGGCCGCCAGCTCCGCCCCAGGCCGCCAGCTCCTATTTCAGCTCCATGCACAGGGCTCTGGCCTGAGGGACCAAGGAAGACTGGCCCAGCAGCTACCCCTGCTGATCCCGCTGTGATGAACAAGATGACAGGAAAGGGTGTAATCTTAAAGTCCGTGTGACAACTGAGGAAGCAAAAATGCCCTTTGCTTTGAGCAGGGGTGGGGAACCTTCAACCCGAGGGCCGTGTAAGCTTGCAAAAGGCATCGGGGTGAGTGAATTAAATGTTTGACCAAATACAGCAGACTGATTTTAAGTTTATAATTCTGTCTGGCTCAAGAATGATACTATAAACATCCAAGTGGCTCTTGGCAGGAAAAAGGTTCCCCACCCCTGCTTTAGAGAGAAAAAAACATCGACAAACATTTCTCAAATTGTCTCCAAGTGGCATAGCTAACGGGTGTTTCCTAAAAACTACAACCAAAGAGCTGGAACAGACAGTGGGGGACAGGCCACCTTGTCTATGTCTCCCGCACAGTATCTTCACCCTCCAACTACAATAAATGCTAAGACTGGTTAAGCCCTTAGACAAAAAGGCCAAGTCTGCTGGGATACTAAGAGATCGCTACATCACCATTAAGGCACACCATATCCAAATGATGGTGACAGGAATGTTGCTGAATTTCCCCAACTGTAAATGACCCCGGATGCAAAAAAGTAAAAAAAACAGAACAACAAACAGCGAGACAATGTACATATATGTGGAATCATATCATCTTTTCTTCATGCACCACTGCTCCTCCCATCCGAGATTAAATAGAAGATTTATACATATCCTTTACAGCGCCTCCTCTCCGGCCTGTCCGTGTCCGGGCCACGTGCTGTGGGCCACACTGCTGCACAGGAGTCCGTTTGAGTTTGTTTCTCACTTAGGATATGATCTGGGTCTTCTCTTAATTTTTCCGGATGTCCGCGTACACCACAGACTCTGACTTGTTGATCTTGTCACTGTGATGTCCGCCGGAGTGGTCTAGCTGCGCGTATATGACTGGGCCCTGGCGGAGAGAGGCTGCGTTAGGTCTGGAACTCCCAGTGGAGGCAGAAGCGGTGACTGGGGTGACAGCGGCAGTCCCAGGGCACAGCTCCCTCCTTAGAACGCCTCCAGGAAGGCTTCCCGGGAACCCACGTCCCAGCGACTTTAACACAGACTCGGCCACTGTGAAAGCTGGTACGTGAGCGCGGGTACACTACTCTGTCTACTTCTGTGTCCATTTGGGAATGTCTATAATTATGCAATACTCCTTCTCAAGAATTATCCCTCTCTTAAAAGACCTGTCACACAATTCCTCAACCCTTGTATTGGGATCAGTCTTCGGGTCTAAGATGGGCACTTCCTCGAACGCGAGACCCCCTGGAGTCAGGATGCAGTTAAGAAACTAACCCACAGACACAATCTGAACTGGTCACTTCATGCAAATAGGCACTTACAATTTTCAAATTCTCTTTTTTTGTGTGTGAGCATTTTTAAATTGAATCTATTGGGGTGACACTGGTTAATATAATAATATAGGTTCCAGGGGTACAATCCTATAACACATCATCTGTATACTGTGTATTTATCATCCCAAGTTTCCTTCAATCACCATTTAGACCCCCTTCACCCTCTCCTACCTCCCCGCAACCTCCCCTTCCTCTGGGAATCACCGCACTGCTGTCTGTCTATGAGGTTTTTCACCCTCTCCTGCCCCCCGACAGCTGTCAGTGAGTCTCTGTATCTATGAGTTTATTTCTAATTTGTTTGTTCATGAGATTCTACATATAAGTGAAAGTATATGGTATTTGACTCATTTCACTTAGCATAATACTCTTCAGATCCATCCATGGTGTCTCAAGGGGTAAGTTTTCCTTTATTTTTATGGCTGAGTAGTATTCCATTTCAATATTCTTCCACATAGCATCTTAAAGTATGATTCTTTTAGTCTCATCCTATCATATTAATAAAAATATTGCTTCTTTGATATCTAAGATCACGTAACTGTTTTTCCCATTTTAAAGTAAAAAAAAAAAAAAGTCAGTTTCTATAGACAAGAAACCCTAGATGTCTGAGGTAGGCGATGAGAGCTGTTGGGTCCCAGCAGGAGAGCTGGGGGGGTGGGGGTGGGGGCTGCCTGAGGCAGGGGAGTGTCTTCTGACTCGGGGGCGAGGCCAGGGGTTCAAACATCTGACAGGTGGCTGCACATCCTGACCTCAGAGTCCCAGAGATTCTAAAATTTTAAACAGCAACTAGAAAAGCAGGAGAGGCCTGGTTCCAGAAGACGCGTTCAATAGAGCCCAAAGCCAACTGCCTGTGGGCCAGGGACAGTCTCCTGGAGAAGTCTGACATTGTACTTAAGCTTCCAACTTTGAACTAATAAGCTCAGCAGCTAAAAGCGTGCAGTTTAAAATAAACATCCTTGCCCTGGCCAGGAAGAGCATCGTCCTGATAACATTAAGGTTTTGGGTTCAATCCCTGGTCAGGGCACACACAAGAAGCAACCAATGACTGCATCAACAAGTGCAACAACACACAGATCTCTCTCTCTCTCTCGCTCTCTCTCCCTCCCTCCCTCCCTCCCTCCCTCCCTCCCTCCCTCCCTCCCTCCCTCCGTCTCTCTGGTTGGTAAGTGATGCTCTCACATCTGTTGTAGGTAATATCACATCACATTGTTAATACTGAGTCAGAGACTCTCTACATTCATGCCAGGAAGCTGCAAGGTACATGTAAGCCCAAAGGGAAAAGAAGTTGAAAAACACACAACCTATTTTCTACCACAGCTGACCCTTGAACGTGTCGGGTTTGTACTGCGTGGGTCCACTTATATTAATAATATCCTGGAAAGTGTTTTTGGAGATTTGTGTCCCTTTGGAAAACCCCACATTCCTATGGAGTAGCCTAGAAATATTGAAAAATTTTAAGGAAAAGGTATGGCACGAAGGCATGGAGCATTGTGGATGCTGGTCTATTCTGCATTTACCGCCATAAGGCACGCACAGTCACAGACAGCAGATTGGGAGCAGTTAAGTTTTGAGGAGTCAAAGTTGTATGCAAGTTTCCCACTGTGCGGAGTGTTGGAGCCCCTGACCCAGCGTCGTTCCAGGGGCAACAGAATGAGGACCAGAAGGAAAACAAAGCGTTCTCTTGTGAGTAACTGACCCCTGCTTGCAGTCACTTCCAAGGACAGGACAGACCCTGAAACTCATATGTAACTTCCCAGAGAACAACCCCACCGTAATTCATAAAGACCCACAAGGAGTGTGGGGTGTGCTCATGGGAGAAGGAGCTTATACATGAGACACGCCGTAAAAATGGCTACGAATCCTTTCTACTCTGCTCTGGTGTCCATGACAAATGCTGAAGAGAGACAAGGAATTGACACGGGGCTGAACTACTTCTCACCGCCCTCCAGAAAGCGCCAGAGGCAGGCCTGGGCGGGCAGGGAGCGGCGCCAGGAGGTGAGCCAGTCCTGACTCAGGGGCCATGGACCGGCAGGGGGAGGGGTGGGCCCTGAACACAGGCTGCGGCGGGCAAGTTCATGACCTGAACAGTGAGCCTCTCCCCTCTGCTCACCTCCCTGTGGAGACAACCAACCAACTCCAGAGAAAGGACCTTCGGCACTGACCGTGGAAGCCCCAAGCAGCTGGCCAGCCCTTTAAACCACGAAGCCCCGGCCCAGAGCCCGGCTCAGATCTGCGGCCGCGGGTCTGAGTGGAGAACCCAGGACCGCTGGGCATTTCAGGAAGCTTCTGACATGAGACCAAGAAATTGTAAGAGAAAAGGGGAATTCAACAGAAACAAAGCCAAGTCAGTATTAGAAGCAAGCTTTAAAAAATAGAGCTTGCAAAACACGAGAAAATGATATACTCAAAGAGATACGAAATGCATCCATGAAAACAAATGCAGGCATTATAATCAGAGAATAAGAAACGGCTCTTGAGATGGCATTTAGGACGCCACAGATGCAGCTCGCCACCCGCCATCCGCAGCCAGCATGCGGGCGTGAGGCAGGAAGGAAGGTGGCGCTCTCTGGGCCCAGGTTCCCGGACACGGTCTGAGGCCAGGTGGAAGGTGTGCGGGGCCTTCACACGCACTCCACGCTTCTACCGCCACAGCACATAAAGCAACTACACCTGGATTTCCAACAACTTTTATTTCCCCCAAATCTTCCTTAACCCTACGGAACAGGAAGCTGCCACTGAGGAGCGCGCGGGATAGGGGCTGCTTTCTTTTCTATACCCCCCCCCCAATAAACATCCAGATTTATTTTTGCGGTCCCCAAAAGTAGCTCTTGCAGATATTTTCAAAAGATAGCAGATATTAAATGCTCAACAAAAGCTGGAGGGTAAAGTTAGAGAAATTTTCTAGAAAGAACAAAAAAAGCAAAGCAGAAAAAAGGAAAAAACAAAAACTAAAACTAAAGAACTGAGGTAGGACATGGTCCAATTCTTAACAGGAATTTGCAAAAGAGAGAAAAAGAAAGGAGGAAAATTTCCAGAGAATAATGGGAGAAAATATCCTAAAACCGAAGGACATAGTTTTCGGGTTAAAAGAACCCGCTGAATAGCAGCACCATGATTAAAGAAGACCCACAATTCTGTGCAGTTCCAGACCATGAGGAATAAAAGCCATTCTGAGGAAGGGCCTGCGAAGAGGCAGAAATCAGAACAAAAGCGGAAAAGTCAGCCAAAGGCAAGAGAGAAGTGTCTTCCCACCTGGAATCGACGCAACCAGATCCTCACTCAAGCTCGAGGCAGGAGAAACCACATTACACCTGCTGCAAACAGATGCATCAGCTCCCAGTGGACGTCAGAGGGCTGACCCGGGGCTGCGTGTGATCAAGGTCATCAGGGCTGCGATCCCGTCGCCAGAGCTTCAGGGAAGACCTGTCTCCTTCCCCTCCCAGCAGATGGGAGCTGCCTGCATTCCTTGGCTCTTGGCCCAGCCTCCATTGTCAAAGCCAACAGCATAACCTCTTCAAATCGCACTGGATCTGACCCTGCGGCCTCCCTGTGGTCACTTTGGCCCACACAAATCACTCAGGAAAATCTCCCCATCGCAAGATACTTAACTCAGCTGCAAGGCCCTTCTGACCGGTGAGGTCATACACCCCACAGGCCCGGGGCAAGGACGTGGACATTTTGGAGGTTATTGCGCTGCCTCAGAATCTTTATCTCCCTTTCTCAAGCAGTTATGGAGGAAATGCTCCACCACAACATAGGAACAAACAAAGCAGGTGAAGGCACGCGGTCCCAAAGGAGAGGGGCCAGGAAATTCCTCGGGAGGGGGGCCCAGGAAGACTGCGGCCGGCAGCCCGAAGCACACAGAGCCAGCGGTGCAGACAGGCCCGTCTCCAGGAAGAAAATGAAAGCACAGGAGCATGTGTGTGTGGTGGATGGATGTTCCCAAGGGTTTTTAGGGGAGAGCTTTGAGATAGATGCGGATAGGTACTTGGAAGACTGAACAAATTTAAAAAGGCACATATTAGCTCCATAAAAATAGGACAATTGTACATGAAACAAATATATGTGGTACAATGGTGAAAACAACAGTACACGTCACACTGAAAAACATCTACCTCAATATAGTGAGATAAGCATCCTGGGAAGAGGCAAGTGTGCATACCGTAGATATATGCGTGTCGGGAGGAAGGGCTACGGGGAAGAAAGAACTCAATTCTCATTTCCATAATTTGGAGTCAATGAATAGTATCTAAAAGATGGAGAGTGTTTGGCTATGACTTCTTCAATGTTTTTTTCTCTCCCCTTTCCTTCTGAGATTCCAATCGGGCTGCTTGGGATCTCTGCCACAGTCACGGTTATTATAGTATGGCCTGCCATCAGCCACAGCGCTGGGTGCTGTGCAGGTTCCAACAAAGTTATGTTTCTCAGTACTCCCTACAAGGAGCAGGGTAAGCCTCTGCTTGTTCACGGGGCCAACTCATTATTCAGCCACGGGCCGACCTACAACTTCTAAAGAATCCATGCAAAACGATTTTTCTGCTATTATCAATATCAAGATCAATGTCCTCTGCTAATTCCTTGTCTTTTAAAGCACCTCAGAGGGGAATTCAATTCACTGGCTTTAGTTCCCTGAGCAGTAAGGAACCTTTCATGGCTGACAAAGCCACCTCCTGACTCTACGTTGACCATGGGAGCCACATCCCAAGGGCACAGTCTGTTAGTGGTGCTTTGGTGGGAACCTTAGCTCAGATCCGATTCCTTTCCCTCTCTCCGTCTCCGTCTGTCTGTCTGTCTGTCTGGCTGCCACTCTCTCCCTGGGTCGTGGCTCAGCACTCCCTCCCGCCCCAGGGTGGTGGCAGTGCCACCTGCACAGCCCGGGCAGCCAGTGTTACCTGGTGAGATCCAGAAGGCAGGCTCTTTACTAGGCCCTCTGTGGCGGAGGGGAACTTCCGTGGAGCCTGCTTAACCGGTGACACACTTTCTGAGGTGCTGCAGCTGATAAGATGGCAATTTGGAGAACAAACGTAAAAAAAAAAAAATGTTTTTAAACAAATGGAAACCAAAATACAGAAATGCAAGCGATGGCAAGACAAAGCGGCAGCAGATGAATATGAACAGAACAACAAGACGATGGTATCCAAAGAATCACATGTATAGAAACTGTCTCCCTGATGCTTGTGCTTCCACATCTGTGAAGCTCCCGCCGGGGAGTGGGAGCCCTCAGCCTGTTTGCAAGAGCGACATCAGCTGGATGGATCCTTGCTGTGTATGCTTGGCCCCTCGCCTTTCCCCTCTGCCATCAGCCCTCCTTTGGGATAAAGATTTAAGGGAGCAGCTATACTTCCTAAAGGCAATTCGCTTTTCGTGAGCAGCAAAGGCAAACCTCTTCTGAATGCATTTCAAAAATTACAGGCTCAGAGTCTTGGTTTGTCTCATTCCTTCCATTCCTGGTTTCCATATTTTGTTTCCCTACCAAGACAATGGCCAAACTAGAGAAGACCCAAGGCACTGTGAACGACAGGAAGCTGTGGAATGCCCATCGCAGCTGAGCCGTTCCAGGCAGAGGATCCTTAGCAAGCGGATCTCATAAATAAATCAGGGAAAGTGAGTGCTGGGAGGTAACTCATTAGAGATTTCCTAATGGGATGTGTCATTGGCAGAGCTTAAATCCTTTATGATGTGTTTTCTAAATCTTAGAGGAATTTTTGGGAGGATCCCATTTTAAGTGTTACTCTTAAGACTAAAGTATCCAATGAATTCTCTACTGTGCGTCTCTGAAACAGGAGGTTTTATGACCCAAACCAAATGGTTTGACTATTCTAACACAAAGAGTGTCCCAATTATTAATAATAAAATCACATATAAAAAAAAAAAAACTGAAACACGCGCGCGCGCACACACACACACACACACACATGCATTTTACATGAAGAACGTGTATTTTCCGATGATCTCAAGCCTCCATGTAACCTGACAACCCCATCTCACTGGGATGGTGTGCTCAGTATGTTTCTAAAACGGACATAGGACATATCGGTGGACAAATCATAACAGCTGCTGGGTTAGCTCAGAGCTAGCTGGTTAGTTGCCACCAAGGGAGATGGGCCAAACACACACATGAGTATTAACAGCAACGGGCAATGGGATTAGTTACCATGTGTCTAGTGGGAGGAGAGCCAGCCCTGTGACAGTCCCAGGGTCGGCTTTTCTGAACAAGTGGAGGATAAGCAGGCTCTATCCGGCACACGAGGTGGAAAGGCAGGGGAGGGGAACCTAAGTGAGAAGAACAGCAGCATTCACGATGCCATGCAGGATTCTAAGGCACACGCTCCGCCCCTTTATTAACCCAAGAGCAAGAACGACAGAGTCCGGCATGTCACCACTCTGGATTAGTCTCATGTTGAAAACCAATACTCCAGATATATGTCACCGAAAACCACTCACCATGCAAGAGGGTAGATACAGGTCAGCAGAACAGAGGCATTCCAAGCAAGTAAAATCTGAATTTGAACACTCAAGCTCATTAAAACACAGCACTCCTCCTAAAAACTAGAACCTCAGAGCCGAGAGAGAGAGAGAGGGAGAGAGAGAGAGACAGAGAGAGAGAGAGAGAGAGAGAGAGAAGGTTCCCAGCATCCACCAGGCAGGCAGTTGGGTGTGCAAGCCTCAGAGCACAGGCCCTCTGGGTGGCTGTGGTTAGCCCATGCACCTGTGCCAAACTCGTGTTAGCAATCGGCCTCCACTCTCTTACCACGTGAGTCCTACTTAGCTTATGTGGGTTAGCTTTCCAGCTGGCGTGGGGAGAAGAGAAGGTCCTGCAATTAGACTCACTCCCCAAGTCAAGAGTGTTCTCTTTGAGAAGACATAAACAAAAAGATCTACGTTTCTTTACTGCCGGTATATGTTGGTTTTCAACCCTTATTATCTCCACTGCAATGAGTCCAGCCATACATTCAAGAAAGACCAAAGCCATTCACTTGCCGGCAAAACTATAAAAAAGAGAAGCCCTGTGCCATCCCATGGGGTGGTGTGTGTGGGGGGGTGTCGTTTATTAGCACAACTCTTCTTGATTCATTTATAGCTGCCTAACTGAAAAGAAGCTCCTTATGAGATTATTGCCAAGAGATAATATTTAACTCCGAAACTGGGTAAGTGATGTCTGTGGCTTAATAATGCCACCGGCAGAGTGGCTGGCACTGAAACAGAGCCCAGACTGCGGAGCCACTGGCTGCACCAAATCTGGGGAAGAAACCGGGAAACAGGGATTCGCGTCAAATCCCACACTGACCAGCAGGCCACTGCTTCAGAGACCTAAGCAGACAGTAGCTAACTCTTCACAATTCTTTTCTCCATAAAAAATGCAGATGTTTTTGTAAACCCTGGTCCCTTCCCTCTGCCCTCCCCAGAAGCAGTTTCTCACCCGGCGTACTCCGGCTTCGAGCTTCTCCTCCTGTAGAGGACAGCCAGGATCATGCTGATGAGGAGGGTGAGACCCACAACCACAGCCGTCACTATCCCCACCACCACCCACACCGGAAACATGGGCAACGCCTCTGGAGAGAAAGAAGAAAACAGTGTTAAGGTCCATTGTGACAAAGAGAAGAAAAGAAATGTTATTCAACTAAGAGGCAAGTTATCATACCTCTGTTATTATCCAGATTATGAGATCCTAGTGTCTAAGTAATGACAGGCAAAGAGCAGCTGATAGAAAGAGAGACGCAAAACTCAGCATTTCTGCACACGCCTTCCCTCTCAATGCGCTAAGATCCAAGCAGAACTGGGCTGTGGCTTCCCCTCCACCTACTCACCAACAAAGCAGACGTCGTCTCAAAAGGAGACACCAGAACCTGCATTTCCTGCTGCTTCTCCAAAAATGGAAGAAACCGCGGTGTTGTTTTTACGAATGCTAACACTTTCCCTCGGAGAATACTGAAACAGTATTAACCTCCTTCTTTCCCCGGCTCAGCCCATCAATTGTCGTGAATCGGGTCTTACTTCCAATTCACATGAGAAAGTATCCTGAAACCGGGCCAGGAGGCTTCGGACGGCAGATGGGCACATGGAGAGGCCGGCTGCTCCCCCCACATGTGGGCAGCAGTGCCCACCCTCAGGTTCCCAGAAACAGGGCGCACAGCCACGGGAAGGATGCTCCCAGCACACACACCCCACAACATAACCCTCGCCTGCCACTCAACACGCAACAAAAGGGACTGCGCCCCTGCTGCCCAAGTGTCCGGAGGTACCTTTCTCTACCACATAGAGGCGGATGTATCCCGGGTACACGACGATGTCGGGCGGGTTTTTGACATCACAGATGTAGGTGCCGTTATGGATGAACTGTATGTTTTCTATGTTGATTGATGCGTCTTTCTTGTCCAGGTCTCCAGCCCAGGTGATCCTGTCCTTGAACGGCGGGTAGTCCCCGATGTACACTTGCCCTTGGGAGTAGTGGAAAAACTGCAATTAGAGAAAAAGGACACGTGAGCTCTTCCCGAAGGCACGAGTTCTCAACGCTGCACGGCGTGCTGAGCGGCTCTTCACTGAGACGTCACAGGGAAAGAAACACGTCCCGCTGCACATGCCACGGGATCTAAGCCAGACAGGGATCTGGAAATCAAGGGGTTCCGTTCTGTTCCTGCTGAAAAACACACTTGTGTGTCTTCTCTCCTCCTCTCGACATCCGGTGCTACAGGGATAGTTTATACACAAAGGGAGACCCAGGCCATTTCCTCGGGGTCACAGCTGATAACGGTCCTGCAGAGAGTCACAGAGGAGTGAGGCTCAGCCTGTGACTCGCTGGCTGGCGATGAACGGTCTGCACCCCAGGCTCTCCTCCTAACCCTCCCTGGGTACGGTCTCCAGCCTCCACTCCGCAGGCGAGAGGCGGGCGGCAGGCCCTGGGTAATAAGCACCCAGCCTGCCAGCACTCCTCTGGCTGGTGACTAACCTTCCTTTCAACCCCACTGCCCTGCACTTCTGTTCTGCCACCTCCTCAGGTGACTCATCGACAGTCTTACTCCTGCTTGTCCCCGGGGTGAGGGCACAGGCTGCTATCCCTCAGTTCTGAAGATCTCACAGACTGGCTGCGCAGAGAGCTCCCACAGACTGTCACTGGAACGGATGGACGTGTGTGTGCACGTGTGCATGTGTGTGTATGTGTGTGTGTGTGTGTGCGTGCGTGCGTGTGTGTAGAAATACTTAAAAGAAATACAAATAAAAGTGAGGCAAATGGCAGCTGAACGGATGCAGGATGAATTGTGATTAGAGTCAACAAGGTAAATCAGGGGCTGCTCTGTGGAAAAGAAACATTTCAAAACAGGAAGTGATGGTGGAGACGGGAGGGATGGCAGGTGACTGTGACACACAAACAGGAGAAAACAAGCTGCATTTAAGAGAAACTGGTCTTTCCTGGAGAGTCGGAAGCAAGAGCGGCGCCCTGAGGTCTGTACCAGACGGCAGCCTCGCTGGGTTGGGAGAGATGGGTCAGAAGAAGGGCTCATGAACGCCCTGCGGCGGCGGGGACCCTCTGAGGCAGGACTAGCCAAGAGCAGGCAGGCGCTCCTACCGACACGGTGGTGTGGGATCCCTCCGGCTGGAAGCTCCAGGAGATGGTGGTCAGCCTGCTGGTGGTGTTGGAAGACTTGAACTTGCACGGCAGCTTCCCCTGTGTCCCGTTTGCCACGTAGATTTCTTTTGGGGTGTACACCTCCAGGGCTGACACGCCAGCAGTCACTGGAGAGAGGGAAACAGGAGGATTAGGAACGGGATTTCATGGCCCTGCCTGGGGAGCTCAGTTGGTTAGAGCCAAAGTTAAGAGTTTGATTCTGTTCAGGGAACATATAAGAATCAACCAGTGAGTGTGTAAATAAGTAGAATAACAAATCCCTCTCTCTTTCTCTTTCTCTCTCCCATCCTCTGGGTCTTTCTCTCTAAATGCTATAAATGACAATTAAAAAAAAAAAAAAAGAGTAGGATTTAACATGAATACCACAGTGCATATTTATCAGAGATGACAAAGATACAAGAAAGTTATTACACACACACACACACACACACACACACACACATATATCCTATACAATAAAGAGGGAATATGCAAATTAACCATCACTCCATGGCACCCAAACTGGAAGCAGGGGTTTCCATAACACAAGATGACTGCACTCACAGCAGAGGCCAAGTTCCCCTAACGAGCCTTAACGAGCAATCAGCAGGGACCTGAGGCTTGCCCCCTGCCATGGCTCCAGGCCAGGGGACCTGAGGATGCTCCTCCCACTTGGCAGGGTTTCACAAGGTGGGACCAGCTGGGTCTGAATCTAGCCCAATTGAAGCGGGAAGTGGGGGGCGGGAAGCCAGGTCTGGGTCTCACACGATTTTGAGGCACTTGTGGCTGGGCAGGGACTTGACTTTGAGTTCCGTGGTGCTCCCCAGACTCTGACAGGAGGAAGATTTTCATATACATTTTATTAATTTTCTTTCATCTCTGACACTTCTATTATAGAAAAAGGGCAGAGCAATATTAAAATATTTCCTCTAATTAATCCCCTTATAATGTGCATGAATTTCATGCACTGGGCCACTAGTGTATGTATATGTGTACACACACACACACACACACACAGTAATTTGCTGCCATCTATATAAATCTGGCAAAAATATTCTATAGCCAGACACTTCCTACAAACAGGATAAATTGCTGATGGTCTGGGATAATTTTATTTTTTAGTAACAAGATGTTTTTAGTACTACTATAGTTTATCCATTCACTTGCTGAAGGATATCTTGGCTGCTTCTCTGATGGCCTGATTTTATTTTTTTTTTAAGTAAATTTTTATTGATTTAAGAGAGGAAAGGAGGAGAGAGAAACATCAATGATTAGAGGGAATCATTGATCAGCTGCCTCCTGCTGGGGATCTAGCCCACAACTTAGGCATGTGCCCTGATTGGGACTAGGACTGTGATTGCCTGGTTTGCAGATCGGCAGTCGGCGCTAAGCCACTGAGCCATGAGGGCCGGGTTCTGATGGTCTTATTTTAAAGATGTAGAAGCCATAGTTTTACTTCTTTAATTTTTTAAAAAATCCACATCTGTGGGTATGATTTTCATTCATTCTAGAGAGAGAGGAAAGGAGAGGGAGAGAGAAACATTGATCAATTGTCTCCTTCACATGCTCTGACTGAAGAATTGAACCTATGACCCTTTAGTGCACAGGATGATGCTCTAACCAACTGAGCCACACCAGCCAGGGAGGCTTTTCTTCTCCAAAGTGTTCTCACATTCACGTGTTACATTGTAGTTGCTAGCACACTGAACTTTTCTCATCTTCCTTTTTTTTTTTGTTTTTATTTGAGAGTGAGAGGAAGCGAAAGGGGAAGGGAACTAGAGAAAAAGGAAGAAACATTGATTTGTTGTTGTATTTATTTATGTATTCACTGGTTGCTTCTTATATGTACCTTCTTATATGTACCCTGACTAGGATTGAAACCTGCAATCTTGGCATATCAGAATGATGCTCTAATCAACTGAGCTACCCGGCCAGGGATTATCTTCTATATCTAAAGCAATTAAAGCTATTCTTGGTTAAGAGGACATATCATTTAAAGCCATGCTTTTTTTATTTAACCTACCACGGAAGCAGGCCTTCCCTGGTGAAGTCAGTATGCTAGGTACCTGCACACCCAGGACGTGGTCTACCACACTGGGTCCCATCTAATTCACCCGCTCAAGTTTGCCAATTAGCCTAAGCCCAGGAAATACCGTGTTTCTCCGAAAATAAGAAATCCTCTGAAAATAAGACCTACTTACAGTTTCCTTCTGAGTGAAATATAAGGCATCCCCCCGAAAATAAGGCTCCCCCCAGGCTAAACTGAGAGATTTGGTCCACTGATTCTGAAAGAAATGGAGTCACAAGAAATTCACCAGGGAATTCAGGAATTGGATTGTTATGATGATGTTCCAGAAGATGACGACATGATTGTCATTGAATAAATGAGTAAATTCTTGATACTGTAGGATTCACAGTCTGTCTGGTTTGTGTTGACAACTACAGTACTACCGTACCGAATACAGGTAATAAATTTCCTTTATTTTCATTTAAAATTAATATGTACCGTATTCTTCTTCATGGAAAAATAAGACATTCCCTGAAAATAAGATCTAGTGCATCTTTGGGAGCAAAAATTAATATAAGACACTGTCTTATTTTCGGAGAAACAGGGTAGTACTTAAAATCCTATCACTTGGAATATAAAAATAGCTCCCCCCCGCCCCAAGATCCATAATCAGAGGCAATTGTAGGAATTATGAAGGATTGTTGCTAAAATAAAATAACTTTCCTTCAGAAAGAGACACTTTCATGGAAGCAATGAAGGTTAGAAAAAAACTTATTTGGCCTAAAATTAGAAACCAGGCGAGCAAATTCAGAAAAGATTAAAAACACCCGTCTTCAAAATGAGGTATTTTTCTAAGAAATCACTTGGAGAGAATCTGTATCTGGAGTGTCCCTGTTATCCTCGGAATGTCACGGACCAGCAGAGTAAGGAGGGACTGTCCGGGGACTGAGGGGCACAGTCAGTTCTCCTTCCTGCGTCTTTCCTGGGACTCCCAGCCCTCACAACCACCTTCCAAATATTTATTCTCAGGACACAATGGGCACTTTTGGCTATTCTTCCAAATAAGCCGATAGCCACACTACACCAAGCAGACTTTTTCTGCTGCAGAGGGTGGGTTATTATTATAGGGAACAATGGATTATTATTTGTGGTCCAAGCCTCAAAACAAGCCTCCTTTCACACAAGAAGCAAACAAAAGGCGTCCCCCGCCATTGTGGGCAGCAGCATGGCAGCCCCGGGCCCTGGAGCTCGCCACGCAGGGCAGAGCCCGGACTGGCCGCTCTGACCCCCGATTCCAGGAAGTGGCGTGGCCTGGCAACCCTGATCTACCCTGTGATTCCGACCAGGGTTCTCCGCAGGGAAGAGCCCTGCAAGGAAAGCCTGTCTTTAAAGCCAATAAATAAGGTTTCTCAAGGATTTTCCCAAACCAGACCTGCCCCGAGGCCTGGCTGCAAGGCGGTCACCCTGAATGTGATTGACAGATGGAGCGTCCAAGTTCCCAGCGAGGAATTTTAACCAAAAATTAGCCAAAGCCCTGAATGGCTTTTGGACAATCGGGTTAGGACAGATTTATTTAGGCTGCCGTCTTGGTCCAGGCCTAGTTATCTCAGCGGCTTCCTACTGCTGGCTGTTCCCGCCTTCCCGCTCACCTGCCGCCAATCCAGGGAGAGGCCAGAGGGATCTGGTCCGAATGCCTGTCAGCTCTCATCAGTCCTTTGCTCAGAACCCTCCAGGGTCCCTCACATCAGCCAGGATCAAGCCACAGTCCTCACAGGCCTGGCCACCTCACAGACCTCTTCTACGAGCCCCCCCTTCCACGCTGATCACCTGGCTCCTCTGCTTGTGACGAGCACCCCAAGTCTAGAGATTGGAGGTGTCCTAGGCAATTGTGATGCGTGAGAAAGGAGGGGAGAGGGATCCCCTGTTGAAACGCTGAGTGTCTCTGCACAGCTGACCCCAGCGAGCAGGTCCAGCGGACAGAGGCCTTTGCATAACGCTGCCCGCGGTCACCACGCACAGGACAGACCCCAAAGCGCGTTTACCAAGCACGGCGCTGCGGTTTCTGCCAACCCTGAGGGGCCTGAACCAGACAGTTGGGAGGTTTCTCCCGCCTGGGTGATGGAGGAACCAAACACAGGCTTCCTCGGGGACCACATTCCCCGCAGCCCGGAAGGAGGAGCTGGCCGGCCTGCTAACGAGGGGAGCGGTGTGCTTTGTCCGGGAGTAACAGACATACACACAGAGCTCACTGTGCAATGCAGAGGGCTCCTCTTCAGAGCTGTAAGAGTTTCCAGGGGCTGGCTAAGGCAGAGATGTGAAGAAGGCTGAGATGTAGAGAAACGATTGTTCTAACCTACATCCTCCAGGCACTGCCATTGGAACTGGCTTGAATAGGAGCGTAAATAGGTTTCTTGTAGGCTGAAGAATTAATAATCAGGGGAGAGTGGCAACAATCGCTGCAAAAAATACGAAAGCTTCCGTTTAACAACCCACAGATGGCAGGGAAAGTGTTGAATCCCGGAAGAACCAATTGCCTCAGGAATAAAAACACAGAAATGAAATGAAATGAAATGAGAAGATGAAGTGATATGCCAACGTTTCCCTATCCCGACAACTCTGGATTCCAGGTATATGTTAACTCACACACACGCTTCACCATGGCAACAGGAGCTGAGCTCACTTTCTCCCTGAGGAAGGAATCTGTTCTCTGGAGTTGAAGGGCAAGGACACAAACGAAAAGAGCCCTTCATGGAGGAGCCAGAGTCCAATGAAAAGAGCCTGAAAATTATTAGAGAAGTAATCAAAAACTTGGAGAAATCTACTCACCAGGGGTCAAATATCAAACCCAGAAGTTGATGTTCTTCTGTTTTGGATGGAGAACCAAAACAGTTTGGGGGGAAGTAGGAGGGGGAAGCAAACGGAGAATACAAAACAACAACCATCCCAGCCACAACGAAAGCACACTCCAGGCTGGTTTGCCCAAGAGGCTATTCGGACAGGATCTGTCCTGTACTTTAGATGATTGCATTGATATAATATAAGTAACGCCTCCCAACGCGGCTGTCAAGATGATTTTACGCTAAGTGAACTCAAACTCTCACACCGTGAAGTCATCTGAGATACACTGGAGAGGCATTGCTAGAGCGAATCAACACTCTCACGGCCCAGATGCGGGTTGGAAACTGTTCTCATGGGAGCAATTCCTGGTCCTGTCACTGCTGGGTCCGTGTAGTTCCCTGGTTTGTCAAAACCTCATCCTGTTCACAGACTTATTAAGGTTCTCCTTGAGATGAAAAGAAGACTTTTGTTTTGAAAAATTTTGAAAGCACTTTGATGTCACCAGTATATTCACCTGCTTAATAGAGTGCAATAAAGCAATTTATTTAAAAATAGCGCTCCAGCCTGTCTGTCTGGTGTTGGCACACAGTGGGAGGTGAGACGGCAGTGTCTCCTGGTACAAGCATGGACATGACCTCTTACATCACATGAAAAGAGAGGAACCAGCGAGAACACCGGACACAAAATTCACCCAGTGGTCATGCTGCAGCCGGGGGCCGGGATGAAAAGGCACCACTGAGGATAATGCGCGATATTTCCTAGTCAGAATGGCAGCAGGCAAGCTTTGTGGGGTTTTTTTAATCCTCATCTAAGGATACTTTTTTATTGATTTTAGAGAAAAAGGAAGGGCAAGACAGAGAGAAATGTCGATGTGAGAGAGAAACATCAATTGGTGGCCTCCCATACACACCCTAATCAGGCGATCAAATCTGCAGCCTAGGTATGTGCCCTGACCGGGAATGGAACTCACAACCTTTTGGTGTACGGGACACTCCAATCGACTGAGCCACTGGCCAGGGCATGTGGGCTCATTTTAATGTTCCTCCACCGACTCTACACACATATCCCATACCTACACTCAATCACAATTTCCGTATATGTTTTATTTTTAATATATTTCATTTTTTATAATACAAACCGCTTTTTTAAAGACAGAAGACATCAGTAATTTGCTTCTTTAACCTGCATATGCCCAGTGAAAGCCATCAGCACATGACCAGGCTGGGGTGTGGCCACTGCCGATGGTCCTGAGGAGATGGTCCACCCTCCCAGAGCAGGGCTCCCTTCCTTCCTTCCAGAAGTGACTTCCGCCCAGGGTCAGCCCCAAACTCCCTGAGCTGTGCTCCCCCATCCAGCTTAGCCCCCATCAGGACACCCTCACTCTGCTTGGAATGACCAGGAGTGTGGGGACTATGTCCGTCTTGTCCACTGTGTTCTTCTCATTACCTCATGCCTTTCGTCAGCGTGTTCAACACACACTTATTAAAAGTCAGAAAAAAGGAATGAATGAATGAATGAATGAATGAATGAATGAAACTCACCATACTCAGATGGGCTCAGCCATAAAAATTACACTTGCTCCACCACAAATGGCTTTGCCATAATGGCCCCAAACACATGGTGTTGCAGAGATTCCTCGTCGAGTTTGATGCTGACACTCCCATACGGGAGGCTTAGCTGACTTTCTTCCATCACCTTCCTATTCGGATGAGAGCATCCCAAAGGAGAGCATCTCTTGAAATGCTCAATGAAAAGCACGCATGTACTTTTCCTAATACCCAGGATTACCCAGTTCTTCTCAGAGTCCATTCCGTCCCCCTGATCCACATCCAGCTGGCCTCCTCTCCATCCACAACCTTTTCTGCACCAACAAAGACCTTTCTGTTTCTCCAATGAGAGGGATTCAAGAGATCCTGAATCAGGCCAGTCACTGACCGAGTCACTTGACTCCCGCAAGCCCTGCTGCTGCTCTCTGCCCTCTGTGTGTGCTGTGCGTCTCTCTTCCTGGCCACCGCTTTCCTGTTTTCAGTCAGCCCTTCCTTCTTCCCAACCACACTGGGACTCGCCCTGCCCTGGCTGGACCGGCAGTTTTGTGGGGACAAGTACATGAGCCTCTGAGCGCGGTGACCTGGATGCTAGGACTCCCATTCAAGGCCAAGATCTCCAGTCAAGCAGTCAGCACATGCCACAGGTGGGGCCAACCCGAACCGTGTCATCTGCGTCCTGTCCGCACAGTTCCCCATCCTCAGCAAGGGACGAAAATTATACAGAGCTTTTGGTAAGAAACTGGATCGTTTTACTTCTGACGGGTTATGCTCAGCATAAAGAGCATGTTGAAAGCTCTGGGGCATGCATATCAGATACATAACAGGACAATATTAGCTCTCATGTTTCCTACTTCCCAGGTGTCGAAATGGCATGTTTCTATTCAAGCCAAAGGCCAGTGGACCTCAGATCTATTTTTCCAAGCTCTCACATCATATCAGAAGGCTTACTATACATCAGAAGATATCTAACCCAAAGTTAATCCAAACCAGGAAAGGCCAATAGGAAATATCAGAACAAGAGATTGGAAAGGCTACGCCTATCTGGCAAGAAGGACGTTCCTCACCTCACAAAGGAAGCCACGGGGAACCACTGCAGACGAGTGCTCATGGGGCACATTTATTTTTTCTCATCAGCTCTTTTGGGTGTTACGAATTCACAGACGCTCAGAGAGGCCAAGGAACTTGCCTGAGTTATTTATCCAGCAAACATGGAGCAAACAGTTCAATCTAGAACCTTCTGACTCCAAAGACCAGTGCTCTTCACGAGCTGATTATGCAGCTTTCACAGAATCCTTTGTTCAAACAGAATCTCGTGGGGAACCCAGTGTACAGAGAAGACGGGCAGTTGTCCCACCCAAGTCAGGCAAGCGGTGCTCAGAACATAAGGTAATGAATAAGGCCCAGACTACAATGCAGCACAGGGGCTCTCGGCTTGGGTGTGCATGGGGACCACCTAGAGAGCGCTGGAAAAGAGTGACGCCTGCTTTAGCCAGTTTGGTTCAGTGGACAAAGTATCGACCTGTGGACTGAAGGGTCTCAGGTTCGATTCCGGTCAAGGGCACATGCCTGGGTTGTGGGGTTGATCCCCAGTGTGAGGCATGCAGGAAGCTGCCAATTAATGATTCTCTCTCATCATTGATGCTTCTATCTCTCTCTCCAATATATATTTTAAAAAGTAAAGAGTGGTGCCTGCTGAACAGACTCCATATGCTACTGTAATGATAGGTACAGGGTGTCAGACATTGGCCAAACCCAGAGAATGTACAGCAGTGAACCGAATGTAAATGATGGGCTCTGGGGAATTATGTGTCAGTGACGGTTCATCAATTGTAATGAATGGACCACTCCGGTGGGGATGCTGCTAATGGGAGAGGTTGTGTGTGTGTGGGAGCGGGGAGGGAGGGTGTGGGTATATGGTGTACATAACCTTTCTCTCAATTTTCGCTGTGAAAAATAAAGTCTATTAAAAACATACTGATGCCTGGGTCCTGTCCGTATGTCCAGGGTTTCTGATTTAATTCGTGTGGGGCGTGGCTTGAGCATCAGGTGATTCTACACTTGCAACCACCATCCAGCACCCCAAAGAGAGACAGGACTTCACTTATGATGTAGTGATGAGATGGTGCTGAGGCCGATGAGCTGTGTTTGTCTGGCATTTGACTGAGTGTTACCAAGAGGTATGTTGACTTTAGAAATACATATTAGTGTACATCTGTGGACCTGACTTTTTCCAAAGATGAGGGCAGTGCTGTTCTACCTTCTTAATCAATCACACATTTACAAACTTAAACCTGCTTCATCCTAAGGAGCGCACTGGCTGCGGGAGTTGATGCAGCAGTGATCTCCACAGCAGCTGGATTATGTGTAGAACTTCGTATCTGTGCATGTTGTTCTTTATTATTATTTTAATGGTTAAAAAAACACTGGCTGGTTTGGCTCAATGAATAGAGCATTAGCCTGTGGACTGAAGGGTCCCGGGTTTGATTCTGGCAAGGGCACATGCCTGGGTTGCGAGCTCCATCCCCCTGTAGGGGCCGGGCAGGAGGCAGCCAATCAATGATTCTCTCTCATCATTGATGTTTCTCTCTCTCTCTCTCTCCCCCTTTCTCTCTCCTTCCCTTCTGAAATCAATAAAAATATATTTTAAAAAAATATACCGTAGGAACCAAAGAAATGCACACCAAACATCTGAAAGCTCTAAAGCAGAGTTGCCATTCACCCCTAGAAATCTAGTGACCAGAGCTTGACCGGCAGTGCTCTGCTTCATTTTTGAGAAGTTCAAGTCTAGGAAGGGGGTAAAAGCAGCACCTGCTGCAATGGGGGCCGGAGGCGGGGCAGGCCAAGCCCAGTTTAACTGTACGGAAGGGAGGAAATGCCTCATCCTCTTCAAGCCACAGGCAGGCGCTCTCAGAGCCGTGGCTACTACCTGGCTCTCCATTGGACAACCTCTAGATCAAGTGAAAAGCAGAGCCAGGCTGAAAGCTCCCTGCTGTTGCACAAAGCTCAGGCCTCAGCATGGCGGGCCAGGCCTTCCGGTGGGGCAGCCCATGTCCTGCTCTGCACAGGTGAGGGCTGCAGCTGGTGAGCTGGGGGCGGCTGGCTCCCCTCCCCCAACATGCCACGCAAGGGGCTTACCTCTGAGCACAGATGTGAGTGCTCTCTGGGCCTGGAAGGAAGCCCACCTCTGAAATTCTGCACAATCCCATGACCCCACCCAAACATGGGCAAAGCCTTCCCTGTCTGACCACCTCTTCGTCCCAGTGTCTCCCGTCCGCCTCAGCCTCTTCTCCCTCAGGGAGAGGCAGTCTTTAGGGCACTGGTGCTGCTCCTGCTCCTCAGTCACCTCAGCCTCCCTGCAAGACTCCGGCTCTTCCAGGGGAGAACTCCATCTCACTTGGCCTTTGTGTGCCCAACACACAGTACACTTTCTGGTGGTCAGAGAGCTCTCCAAGGACATGTGAGGAGTAAATAGACTGATAGCAGCTGGATTTTTGGGATTCCTACAATGGGAAGTTATGGTTAATGGAATGTGTAACACCTTTCTCCCCCTAAAATAAATGGAAGAAACCAACGTGCCCTTAAATGGACACTAACCCCAGTCAAGCATTCTGTGGCTCTTAGAAAAACCTGGCAAAGAGTCCAGACTCACCAGCACCAACTTATCACGGCTGGGGAAAGTTCAAGGGCAAATGTTCCCCGAGCACAGGGGGTAAATAAGGGAGGAATGGAAACTGGTCCTTTCCTGCTGGGATACAGGCTTGGTTACAATAAAACAAAAAAGAGAGCATCCGTTAAGCACCTCATTTACTGGACAGCAAATGGATGCTGGGTGTGGTGGGGGTGCAGACTCAGACACTCGGTGCGAACACGCACACATCCCAGCGAACACGGAGTGTCCCCGGGAGGCAGGAGAACAACAGACCCCCAAAGAGTGAGCACATGCTCAAGCCTGCACGTCACTTCTTGTCTACACCTTCTCGTCCCTAAAACAGTTTCTGCTAAACCTTCCCCTAAGTTTGGAAACGGAGAGGTCAGGGAGTGTTTTATGGGAAACACACTTGAATTTCACCTGGAATTGAGAAGAATCAAGATTGACACACAGGAAGGGCATTTTGCAGAGAGAAAAACACGAATGATGTGTAAACATGAATTATGTAGATTCATTGGGCTGGGGCAGAAGAAAAGTTGAAAGTTGAAAATGTAGGCTGAGATGTTGGAACCAGATCCTGTGGGAAGTGGGCACCCCTGAGTGTTTTTGAGAACAATGGCCAGGGAGGGGAGGGGAGGGGAGGGGGAAGGGAGAGGAGGGGAGAGGCAGGAAGGCACTGTTTGGAAAGGGGATATACACATATACATGGGTTTGGAACATACAAAGCTTGAGGAGAAGAAGTGAGGCTCAGTGGCTTGGTCCGTGGTGTTGCCTCCTGGTTCTGGTATGGTGTCAGCCACTCGGTTCAATGGAGTCAGGCTGGGTCCTAGCCAGAGGGAGCAGCAGAAGGAAGAGAAGAACCTGCAGGAACCCCACTATTAACATCCTGAGGAGCAGTCAGAGCTCTGGGGGGTGAGGATGGCTCTGACGTGGTAGCTTCCCTCCACCCCCCCACCCCCCCACCCCAGCAGCAGCAGGGCCTGGGTTCCCTGCACAGAGGTCGTCACCACACAAAGAAAGAAGTGGGTGGGTGCCTGGGGCAGTTAAAGGCCCTCTGTAGACATTGAAGGCGTCCAGAAGCCTTTCCTCCACACAGTTGGAGACTTGGAAAGAGAAATTCTACAACAGAGCAGAGTGATTGCAAGCACATACATTGGAGGAGGGGCCTAACCCTACCATATACGAGCTGTGTGACCTGGGACAAGTTACACAACCTGCCTGAGTCTCAGTGTCCTCCTCTGTGACGTTAATATCAACACTCAGCATCGCACAGTGCTGCTAAAGACTGTGTGAGATATGCATATACATTATTTAGCAGAGGCTTGCCTCATAGTAAGCATGCAATAAATGAGGGAAGAGGAAAAGATACAGCACTAACTTAGTTTTATGTCCACATTCCTATAGGCTAAGAAACAGGAGTTACACCTGGCTGAAAAAAAGAAATATAGATAGACAGATAGATGGATGGATAGATCATCTGTGTCTACATCTACATTTAGCTATCTGGAAGAAGCTCATGTTAATGTTAATGTTAAATTTACATAATTCCACACTGTCTTCTTTAATATTTGAAGAGAAAGGAACACATTTCTTAATTTTGAGAAAAGCATTTTTAAAAAATGATTCTAAATTGCATAAAATAAACTGCCCAGATCCCAAAGCAGAGCGAGAATCTAAGTCCCAGGATAGAAAATGTTCATTGTAAACTGAGCAGAGTTTGTTTCGTTGGTTACAGCACAATACTAAGAAAGCTCAAGTCCTGGTTTCATTCTCTGGGGCAATCTTATCTGCAACAATAACAGACTTAGCAAAGGCACGGAGCATTTCTAATCCCAATTAGTTAAACCTAAGAACGGGACTCAAAGTATCACAGTTACCAGAAAACTACTCAAGCTACAGGCCCTGACAGTAGACCAGGGGTATTACTAAGTCTTGCCATTTCTAAAGAGATTCAGAATTTGTACGAAAAAAAAAAAAAAGAATAAATTAATAAAGGAGAATATATCAACAAAGTCATCCTTCCGTTCCTGGATAAAGGCCTAATGGAACCAAGGAGAAATTATAAGTGAATAAAATAGTACATTGGCCAAATGCATTCAAAAAGATAATGAATAAATAAGGAGGTTTAAGGGCACAGATTTAAATGTCCCAGGAGATGAAGACAATTTCTCAGTTCAGACATTGTGAATGGTCACAAAGCCAACTGACCTCCGCCTTCCTACGGAGCCCAAAATTCAAGGGCTTTGGTTTTGTCTCCAGGGCGTTGCTAATGTCAAACCACTTGGCAAAATAAGTGGAAAAGGCAGGAAGGAACATCACTCAAGACATTCTGCTCACACAAGTCTTAGGGAGCAAGATCCGTAGCCATCAGCTACCTGAGACCTCAGGAGATGGTTCTAGTTATCATTAAACTAGAGGCCCAGTGCAGGAAATTCATGCACATGTAGGGTCTCTAGGCCTGGCCAGTGATCAGGGCCCATGGGGCCTTCCTTCCCCTGCTGCCAGCTGTCAGTTGGGGCCTTTCTTCGTTCCACACCGCCCTCTGATGACCAGTGCATATCATAGCAAACGGTCAAATTCCGGGTCTCCTGGTTGAACTCCCGAGGGGACACTTTGCATATTAGTCTTTTATATAGAGAGATGCCCTTTGATGGGGGTTAAAGACCAAACTCATCTATAATGAGTTCTATGCCAAAGCAAGCCGTTTATTCTCTTTTAAATGACACCAGTGGTCTTAGAAGCAAGAGTAAAATCTTTCCAAGGTTTAGGGACACCTGAACAGGGAGAATTCAAACCCTCAGATAAAAGATATAATTTAAATAAAAATGCCTTCAGGCTCCAGTTGGCAGATTCTAATCATGCAGAGAAATGTGATTGAATGAAGGAAAACAGCCCAGTGGGGATAGAAAGGAAGGTAAGGAACATTTAGCAGGTACATCAGCATTTTCTAGAAGGCGGGGGCAGAAATACAATTTGTAAAAAACTGTGTATATTAATTTTTTCCAATGAAATCACATTTTTAAAACTCAGTAGGTTCTGGTCAGTGTGGCTCAGTGGATGAGCATCAACCCATGAACCAAGAGGTCACTGGCTCCATTCCCGGTCAGGCACGTGCCTAGGTTTCAGGCCCCATCCCCAATAGAGGGCAGTCAGGAGGCAGCCAGTTGATGTTTCTCTCTCATCAATGTTTATATCTGCCCTTCTCCCTTCCTCTCTCACTAAACAAACAAATAATTGATCTGTCTCTCTCACATCTATATTTCTCTCTTCTCTCTCCCTTCCCTTCCCTCCTCCATTTCTCTCTAAAATTCAATGGAAAGAACTGTTTGACATTGAAATTGGGACTCAAATGAACTGTTGGCCCAGAAAGGAACTCACTACAGACTGATTCATTGGCCTCTCAGAATAACCATTATGGCTTGTCTCAGTTTCGGTTCTTACAAGGGTATTTCTTGGATCACACGATCTCACGCATCTAGAGGAAATAAGGAACAACATAAACTGATGAACAAAAACAGACCCAGAGAAAGAGAAGCAGCGATCAGACTCTCAAACCTCAGAGGGAAAGTAGGAGAGGGTGGGGGTAAGGGGAAGAGATCAAAAAAGGACTTGTGTGCATGCATATGGGCCTAGGACATGGACAACAAGGGGGTGGGGGCATATGTGGGGAGGGGTTTGGGATGGGAATGGGGGGATGAAGACAATTATGTGATACCATAATCAATAAAATCAATCAATAAATAAAAATCAATGGAAAAACATTCTCACTCCTCCAGTGATGATTAAATAAAATATTTTTAATATAGAAAAGTCCTACTGATAAAACACTTAGTTGCTACTACAAACATAATAAAATAATTTAAGCCCTAGCTGGTTTGGCTCAGTGGATAGAGTGTCAGCCTGCAGACTACAGGTTCCCAAGTTGGATTCCAGTCAAGGGCACATGCCTGGGCTGCAAGCTGGACCCCCAGTGGGTGGCGTGCAGGAGGCAGCAAATCAATGATTCTCTATCATCATTGATGTTTCTATCTTTCTCTCTCCTTATCCCTTCCTCTCTGAAATCAATAAATATATATTAAAATAATTTAATTATGAAATAACTAGTCATTTCAAAGCTATGGTGACTAACGTAGTTAGAGAATGTTAGTTCATTCATTCTATACGTCTCTGAAGAACTAAGAAATGGTAAAGAATGAAAATAATCAGATAATGCATGAAATCACACTTGGGGAAAATACTCTTTCTCCCAATAAACAATTATTGAGTGCCGACAATCATTCTAACTCCATATTACAAACTGCTAGCAAACTGCTACCAAGACAAGTCTACAGCCCCTGCCACTTAACAAACACTGCACTTATCAGCATCTATCATACACATGAAGAAGCAAACACTAGAGATACTTCTATGAACAAGACAACCATGGGTCCATCCTGGATTCTAGTGGAGGGAAAAGGAAAAAGAAAAACCGACGAGTTAGAAATTACAATAAGAAAGCAAGGAGCCAGGAAATGACACCGGGGACTCTTCTGGCTGAGGTGGTTGGAGAAGGTCCCCATGAGGAAGGGACATTTATGCCAAAGATGCAGAGGAGGCAGAACTGGGCAGTTCTGGGGGAAGAGCACGCCAAGTGCGAAGGAGGAAGTGGGAATGAGTCAGAGAGCAGAAAGATGGCAGGAAGGGGCAAGAGGCAGCAGGCGAAGTCAGAGAGGGAGGCAGAAACGGATCACACAGCCCACCAGGCCACCACAGGCAGGCGGAAAAGCTGGGAGGGGATGGCAAGGGCAGTGCAATGGAAAGGGGTTTCTTGTTTAAGGATTTTAAACAAGAAAGCAACATGACCTGATTTGCATTTTAATAAAAATAATTCTTGCGGTTGTGTGAAGAATGGATTCAAAAGAATCAGAGGAGCCTAAGGAGGTGCTTCCTTGGTTAGAACAGAATCCTGCACACCAGCAGGTTTCGGGTTTGATTCCCATTCAGGGCACGTGCTTAGACTGTGGTTTGGATCCCCGGTCTGGATGCATACAGGAGGCAACTGAGTGTTTTTTCTCTCTCTCTCTCTCTCTCTCTCTCTCTCTCATACAGGCGGCAACTGAGTCAGTCTCTCTCTCTCTCTCTCTCTCTCTCTCCCGTCAATAAACATATCCTCAAATGAGGATTTTTTTTTTTTTTTTAAGAGGCAAGAGGAGGTCCTTGGGACACAGCTGGGAGACTAGCACAGTAATACAGGTAAAAATGGCAGGGATTTTGACTGAAATGCTAGGCGTGGACCACTGATGAGAAAGGAGTGGGTGAATTCCTGGTGCATTTTGGAGGCAGGAGAACTGACTGGATGTGGAGGATGAAGGATAAGGAGGAATCAAGGATGGACTAGGTTTCTGGCTTGAGCAACCAGCCAGATGGCGCTGTCATATTTTGCAGTGGGTGGTGCAAATGACTGAGATTTCTTTTTCTTCTGTGTTCATTCCCACCCAAGGGTTACCAAAGACGTTCCAACCGCCGAATCCAGTGTGCCCTGTGGTACCCAGGGTCCCTTCATCTGACACTGACCACTTGCTCTCCCCTGCAACTCCATTCTCGCTTGGTTTCCAAGACACCACACTCTCCCGTGGTTCTTCTCTTAGCTACCCAGCCCGCTTCCCGGGGGCTAGCTCTGTCCTTGGCCCCTGCTAGTTCGTCAGGAGACTATCTCTTGGTGACCTCATCCGCGCAAACCACAGTTTTCAAGTCTCCCCCATCTGTGTTTCCAACCAGAATGTCCTCACCCCCAGGACCACCTCCGGCTGTCTCCTGCCCATTTCTATTGGGATGTTTCCACAGCAGCTTAAACTCAACACATCCAAAAGTAACTCCTCATCTTATTACTCCCAGATTCCCATCCCTCATCCCATATTCTTCCTCTGGGAAAAGCCCCGCTTCCCAAAAATACACCCAGCTTCCCAAACCCCAAACCCTAGGACTATCATACACTCCCTCTTCCAAGTCCTCGGCAAATCAAATCCACAAGCCCCATCAATTTTATTTTCTAATTGGCTCATGTAAATGTCCTCTCCCCATATCCCGCTGCTTTCATTCAGGGCTTTACCTTCCTCTGGATTATTACAACCGCCCTCTGGTGAGCCTCACCCCACTCTGACGCAGCCTTTACAGCTGACAGAGAAAGCCCTCCTTCCTACAGACGTGAGGGCAGAGTCCTGCCTCAGGAGTGGCCAGCAGGGTCCTCTGTGAGTTAGTGCCTCTGGCTGGCTGCCCTGCCCCTACTCCCACCAACTCTTATGCACTCCCAGGCTGAGGTAGGGAGGTTTCTTTCATATCTACTCAGCTTCCCCATACCTTTTCCCCGGGCCTGAACTTTCGTCTGAAGTGATGACTCTCCTAAGAGCACACCATTATCGAGAGACTTCTTACGTTGCTTCTCCCGCTGGGCAGGAATCTGCTTCCTACAATACTTTGGTGCTTAATAAATAAAAGGCGCTTAATGAATGTTTGTTGACTAACTGAACCTGGCTCGAGCTCAACAAGGTTTTCCACCAGACATGAACTGTTATATACAGTATCCATGATCAGGCAAGAAGAAAGCGTATTTTTCTAAAATTAACTAATAACAACACCTGCTGACTTTCCCAGCATGCATCTTTCATTACTGAACAGCTAGGTATGGCCAAGCTGTATGTCGCTATTACTCTGATGATCTTTTTGTATTAATATCCACTAAGATTACGTTTTTTGATTTTTCAGTTTTACCACTTTTAACACCTTGGGTTAAAGATCAGCTCACTGCCTTGTCCTCTATAGCAATGTCTGACCTCTCATGCATAATTCTGCCTGAAGCACACAGATTTTTGATAAACCTCAGACTTAGGCTATTTCCTACTTGTCTTAAAACACAAATGACACCACCATCACTGACCCCCACCCCCAAGAAACCCCCCAAAACAACATAAAAAAACACACCACACTTTTAACTTTTTTTTTTTTTTTTTTTTTTTGTCTCAGAAGAAAACATTTATACAGAATGAATTGTATCTTATCTGTCAGCCTCCAGAGGGTGGGGGAACTTTTACAATGATATTTTATGGCCCCTGGAATCATTGCTTTAATTCTGTATTTCCTGGTTCCGGCAATTACGTTAAGGACTTTTTAAAAAATTTTTCTGTGAAAGAAAGTAATGAGTAAACTAGTATTCAGATACTCGTATTTATGATGCAACTGGCATTCTTGCTGAACAAAAGAAATGAAAGTGTGTGCTCCTTAGGAGCTGGCCTCTGTCACCATTATTCAAGCACATCCTGGGACGGCAGAAAGTTCTGAGATTTCACCCCACAAAACCACCATCCAATCCGCACACCGAGGCAGAGGTTCCCCCAAGTCTGACCCATAACATTTGTCAAGGAAAAACATTTGATTTAAAAAAGAAAAGAAAAATGTGCTTAAAACTAAAAAATGTCCCATGTCTTGTCAAACTAGGGTGACTGTGTCTGGCACCATTGGACCAAAGACTACGGATTTGAGCAAAGTCTCCTCAGCCAGGTCGCCTCAGTGGCATGCCCGGGTCCCTGCATCCTCACCCCGAACCCCCTCCTGGCATCTCCCCCCCGGCGCCCCGCAGGCTCCGGAGGTGAGCCCGGGGACCTGGGCTCCTCCATCAGAGGCTGGACACGGGCCGGGGGCAGCGGGAAGGAAACGCACAAAGCCAAGCAAACCGCCTCTGAAAACCCGAAAAGGAGCCGACAACAAAGGGCCCGGCGATGGGAAGCCTGCCACTCCCCAAAGGTGCGGAGCCAGAGCCCGGGCTCCCGACCCCGTTCCCAGGCGGGCCCGGGCGCCCGGGCCACCGCTCGCTCGGGGGGCTCGGCGGCGGCGGCGCGGAGCAGGGCCGCTCCCGCGACCCCGGGACCCGGCAGGTAGGCGCCCGCCGCCCCGACACGCGGGGACCCGGGGCGGGAGGAGGGGGAGGCGCCGCACCCCCCGGCCTCCGCGGCCGCGTTCCCCGCCGGCCGATTCCCGCCCCGCGCGCAGGCCGCGCCCGGCCCCCGCCCCGGCGCCGGCGCGCAGGGCCCGCTCCCCGCGAGGGGCGAGCGCAGCCCGCGTCCCCGTCCCCGGCCCCGCCCGCCCGGCCGGCCGCACTCACACAGCCCGAGCGCCGCCGCCAGCACCGACCACAGGCAGCGCCGGCGGTCCAGGGTCGCCGTCTCCGCCCCGGCCCCCGCGGGCGCGGCCATCGTCGTCCGCTGCAGCCCCGCGGCCGCGCACCGGGCCCGGCCGCCTGCCCTTCGCTCCGCTCCGCGCAGGGCGCCGCCTCGCCACCGCCGCGCCCAGGGCACCTCCGCGCCGCGCCCCCACTCGCGGCCCCGCCACCGCCGCCCGCCCCGGCCGGCCCCGCCCACCCGCCCGCTCATTGGTCGGCTCCGCGCCGCGGGAAAGACGCTATTGGGAGGCACGGGCTGCCCATCACCCCATCTCGTCAGGCGAGGCCGCGCCTCCCGGGTCCCACCCAGGCTCCCGTCCCGGAGGGGAGGCCGGCACCGCGCACCCTCCGCCCGCGGCTGCCCGCCCGCCGCCCCGCCGCCCGGCCCCGCCGGGGTCCTCGCCGCCCCTCAGGTCCCAGCCCCCGGTCCCCATTGTCTCCCCCGGGGGCCTGGGCCGGGGTCCCGCCTCCGGGCCAGCCCTGTGGGTTCCTGTGAGCCTCACCCAGGGAGCGGCAGTTCGGTGACGAAGTTAATGGGGTGCGGCGGGAGACACCCCGCTTCAGGGGTCCCCCCCCCCTCTTGCCCTGCCCCAGGCCGGTCCCCCGCGCGGCCTGGGCGATGCCTGAGCCGCTGCATGGAGGGGTCTGCGGGCTGGAGAAGCTCCATCTTGCTGACTCCCCTTGGGGAGCCCCTTTGGCCTGAGGGGGGCCGGGAACCGGGGACCCTCCCGCCACCTGGAGACAAAGGGAGGTGCTTGGGGTGTGGGTCGCTTTTGCCGACAAAACGCCCCTCCGTTTGTCAATGAGAGCGGGATGGGGACGCTCCTCCCCCGGACTCCCCGCCGCCCGCCAGCGCGGTCCCCCGGCCGGAGCGGGCCCGGCGCCCCGGGTGCCCGGAGGGACTGAGTGTGCGGAGGGGCCCCCGGAACGGCTGACAGGGGGAAGGGGGACACAGAGAGGAGGATGCGGGCGAAACCCAGGCGGGAGGCAGAGGGACAGGATTGGGGAGTCGGTGCAGGAACAGAGTGGCAGGGCCGGGATGCAGCGGGTGGTGAGATTCCGTAAGAGAAGGGCATCGAGGAAGCTGGGCCGCTCCCCAGCGGGAGTGGGGAAGGGCGCCCCCCGGCTCCCCGGTGTCCAGGACCAAACCCCAGGCCTGGGCTGAGCAGAAGCCGAGGCGCTGGGCCCGGGCAGAGCCTCCGGGCCAGGCCCGCAGGTGGCCCCGCAGGTCAGCTCAGGCCGCGGCAGAAGGCGAGCGTGCACCGGAGCACAGGCTTCCGCGATAAGCCATGCCCGGCCATCGATAAGCAATGCCCGGCCAGCGGAGAAAGTGGCGGCTTGGCGGAGGGATAGGTGAGTGTGGGCGGAGCCAGTCTGGAGAGGTTGCAGAGACAGAACGCCATGCCAGGTGTTCTCACTGTGCTCTCCTTGCGGGGTAGCTTCTGACCCTTTTGTCAAGAGAGTAAATGGAAAAAACAAAAACAAAACCCCTGACTCCATTCATGACTGTTCGTCTGAGGATCGTCCAACAACCCTCCTGCTTCAGACGCCTCCTCCTCCGCCCGGGACACGCCTCTTTCCAGCTGGAGCAGTAGAGGCCGCACGTGGGATGGGAGGAGGACTCCAGCAAGGTCAGAAATGTCCCTGTTGAAGGGCGGCTACCTCTGAAAGCACTGGCTGCTTGGGGAGAGTTTCCCCGCAGAATCAGTAATAATTCTTGTTGTCACAGGCAGAGGCCTCTGGCTGGTAGGTAGGTAGTTACCTGTGCCTGGCCCTGGTCTCACTGGCGGCCTGCTCCCTCCAGTCCACACTGAGGAATCTGCCTTGGGAACCCTCTGGGGCTTCTGTTTTCTCTTCCCAGAGATAAGAGAAGGGACACTCAGGGTCACCTGGTGCTGAGGAATGCATCTGAGCAGGATTTTCTGGAGCTGGAATGAGCGGGACAGTAGGAAGAGGGTGACAGGCACCCAGGTTTCCAGCAGATCTTCGAGACTGTGGCGGAATCCTCTCCACCCTCTGTGTTCTCACCGGCACTCCCTCCCCCAATGTGTTCTGAGGTTTGTTGACAGAACTGGGTGGCTGTGGCGCATGGGCAGTGATAACCAGAGGCTCCTGGAACACAGGATTGGATCAGATAGAGTTAAAGGTGAATGCCAGTAATGGTAAGATATGTACACATATAATACCTTAATAAAGAAAAAAGAAAAGAAAAAGGTGAATGCCAGACCCCACAGAGAAAGGGTTGCCTGAAGCTGAATCCATTTCATTGATCTTGCTATAGAAAGAACATCTGAATCCAGGAGAAGGGTTGCATTTTTATTTAAAATGTTTGGAAATCGGAAAGAGCTTTATTGGCTCTGATGTCTCTGGGCCACCAGAGTCACGGGGTCCTTGGGAGGGGCTCATTGTCGTGAGAGATAGGTCACCAGGCTTCCTTGTGGGCTGTGCCTGGAGACCCTGTCTGCCTGTGCCCTGTAACCATCTCTGTCCCACATCCCCTCCCCGGGGAAGGATGCTCCTGCAGGGGTCAGGGGTCACATGCATTCCTCCGACCCAGGACAGGTTTCTCACCACGACAGGCACTGGGCATCTTGAGTTTTGTTGCTGTCAGTCTTCCTGCATCTCTGCTGTTAGGGGCAAATGAGATCCTCTCGGGGAGCCTGCAGAGTAAAAAGCAAACTCTTTCAATCACTAGAGAGAAGTTGGAGGAAGAAAAAGAAAAAAGAAAAAAAATGATAACTCTAGTAAGTTCAGGTGGGAAAGGAGAGCACAGAGCCCTCTTAATGTCTACAGAGACTGGGGTTTCCAGAAACCTGAAGTGGTTACATTACGGTATTTTACTTAAGTTCTGTTTTGTAGTTTCCTCATTCTGGGGAAATATAAACTTAAGTTTTCAGGGCACATTTGTTAGGTTTGGGGAGTAAACTATTTGGAACTAATTAACATTTTAAAGTGCATTTATTATCCTCTTTGCCTTGAGTTCTAAGAAGAAGGAGAGAGTAGGAAGGGAAGCAGAGGACAGTTTCAAATAAAACCGGGGCGAGGTAGAGCTCCGTGCTGTGATTTACTGGTGTCAGACCACAGAGAGAAAGGCGTCTGGCACGAAGAGCTTCTAAGTGTTTGTTGAATAAACGAGCCAGGGAACAAATGAATAAGCTGACAAATGAATGTCATCTGAAATAAAATAAATGAATAGGTCTATTTAGATTAGTCACACTATTTATTGTTTTCTATCTGGTTACTTATTGCTAGAGTGACACTTTATAATTACCGATTGTCCAAGTACCAACATTTACATTGTTAATGAATTTGGAACAAATTACAGTCACTCAGCAATTATTCATTGAGTGCTGGCTTTGCTAGCATAAACCTCAACACTATTTTAAAAATTTACATATAATAAGTAAGCCAAGCCTGAAAGATATTGGACAATTGGGCACCAATTATAACCAATTATAAAATTGGTTGCTAATTACAGAATTCAGTGTTAGAGTCTTAGCCTCTAGCAAATTGTGATTAAAGGAGACACTACAATTGGTTTCAATCTGTTAAAGTATCTTTTTTCTTTCTAGAAAGGTTAGAGTTTGGGGTTTATGCAAATGAAAAGAGATTTTCCAGCTGAAGAGAACAGTTTGAGTGAAAACAGAGATGGGAATTCACAAGGCTGGAAAGATGATGATTTGAACACCACGATAACAGACAGGGGCTAGAAGCAGACCATTCGGCTGTTACTGGAAACTCCAACAACCAGAACTCAGTAGAGTCTGGAATCTGGCTGCCACAGGCATTGCCACAAACGCATGCAATTTGTTAATCACGAATATACATAGAATTATGTCTTTTTTATATAAGAGGTAAATAGTACACCAGCAACAACACCGTTTTCTTTTGTGTCACTGATTTGCAAATATCAAAAGGGAAAATAAAATAGAAAACCGGCTATAGAGTGTTGAAAACAGCTAAAGATAAACACCATTATAAAAACAACCGCTTGGGGGCGCGGGACTAAGTAGTTTCACATTCCTTTGTCAGGGAGGCGGGAGTGCAGCACGTCGGCTCGTTGGTCTAGGGGTATGATTCTCGCTTAGGGTGCGAGAGGTCCCGGGTTCAAATCCCGGACGAGCCCGCTTTTTTTTCCTTCCTTAAAGAATTTAACATTTCTAAATAAATTGCCTTTAGACGACGTCAATACATCTTATAAATACGTATTGCTGCAAAACACGAAGATGAGGCTTTCTGAACTGAGAGCGCACTTTACATTTAAATACCATTAGAAAGTATAACATGAAAACATTACAGACGCGGCCAGCTCCGGAGTGCAGCGCGAACGCTGCGGGCGCACAGTTCCGACCTGGGCAGCCTGCGGCTGGGGGAGCCTTACCCTCGCCCAAGCCGGGCACGTCCACCGCTTGTGGGGCGTGGGTCCTGCTAACTCAGGAGCCCTCTGCTCCGGTTAGGAGGGTCTGGGGTGCCCCCAGATTCTGCACGAGGCGTCTCTTTCGCAAGCACGTGTGTTTTGAAGAGTTATGAGCAATTGTCATCCCTCACTCTCGGACGCAAGGCAATCATATATTTTTGTATGAATCGACCTCCTTCGATGCCCTTCTTCGCAAGATTACGTTCGAGCTCTGGGCTGGAGTTGTTGAATATAAACCGCTAAATGGCCTGAGTGAAAAAGAAAAAAAGCTTTTAATTTATAGGTTTAAGAAAAAATTAAGAGCCTGGGCTCGTCCGGGATTTGAACCCGGGACCTCTCGCACCCGAAGCGAGAATCATACCCCTAGACCAACGAGCCGCTCTCGGCTGACGGGCTCGAGGCGCGTCCCTTCAGCCTCACCCCGCCCCTCTCCTTCCGCCTTCTGTTTCATTCCCACCCCGAGGCGGCCGGCGACCTTCTCGCCGCCCGGCGCTCCCGCCCCGACGCTCATTTCACGCCGCCCGCACCCCGTCGGTTCGGGAGGCCGCCGCCCGGAGCCCGGAGCCCGGACCGCCGGGCCTGTCCACCCGCGGGGCCCGCGCGCTGGAACCCGGCCGGGAGGGTGCGGGCGGAGCCTCCGGTCGGCGCCGGGCCGCGGGGAGCTCGCCGCCCAGGGCTTCCCCGCTCCCAGCTTTCGCCCCTGGTCCGGGGTTCCCCCCACTCTCCCCGGAGACCACCCTGAGTGCGCCCCGGACAAGGGCCCGCCCCGCGCGGTGCCCGCTGGTGGCTGGGTCTGGGTACGAGGGCGAGAGAGGGACACCCTTCTCCCGGTTCGGAAAGTGATGGGAAGAAAAATCTCCAAGAATCAACAGCCAGCTTTCCTCTAACGTGCAGGGTGTGCTATGCCTTCTGTTAAGCTCTCTGAGCGCATGGAGCCCACTGGGCAGTCACAGCAATCGGCCCGGGGGTGCTGCTGGTGCGCCCATTCTGTAAGGGGTGGGGGGGGGCGAGACCTTAGGACCCCCCGGAGGCGCCGGCCAGAGGCGGCCTGGGGAAGGGACCGCCGAGACAGAGCTGGTCTGTGCTGCGGAGGAGGGGGCAGAGGCGGTGCTCTGGTGGCTGGGAGGAGGGGGAGAGAGAGGGGAGGGGAGAAGGAGGGAGGGGAGGGGGGGGGAGAAAGGAAGAGGGGAGGGGTGGAGGGGAGAAAGGAAGAGGGGAGGAGCGGCGGCAGTGGGAAGGACCTCTGTCCCGCATCCCCACCCCGCCCCCCAACCGGGCTGCAGGAGACCGACCCCGAGGCCCGGCCCAGCGGAGGGGGTCCCGGCCTGGGCTCCATGGCCTTGCCTGCCTTAGCCTGAGCGGCACCTTCTTCCCCGGCCCCGTCCCTCCTCCCCGCGGCCTGTGGTCAGGGCAGAGGCTCCCCTTTCCGGAGCCTCTTCCAGCTCAGCCTTCCCTCCCGGGCAGCGGGACGGCCCGGTCCGCTCACCTGCACCCGGGCGGCCTCTGGCTGTGCGGGGCCTGCAGGCGGCCTCTGGATGAGGCCCTGATGGACTTCAGCCGCCGCCCCTTTCCCCCCCCCCCCACCCCCCCAAGGCAGCGAGGGCAGACTGGCGTCGCCCCTGAACTCCACGTCCTGACCCGAACAGAAACTTGGTTCTGACTGGAAACGTGTGTGTCCACCCCCCGCCCCCCCCACTCCAGTCTAACATCCTACGACAGTTTCAGCTACTTTTAGGAAAAACATTTCTCTGAGGTTCCCTCACTGATCCTTTCTCTAAGGCTGATGGCATGCCTCCCTTTGCATTTTGCAATCACTAAATCGTCAGGAATGAACTTTCCTCAGGCCTTTCATTTTTCATTCAAAAGTTGCCCCTTGTTTTAAGTTTTGAGGGTGCATGGGGTCGTAAAGGTGACCGGGATCTCAGGTCTAGGTCAGATTCATTCCCCCTGCCTTCCATCTCAGTACCCGGTGTTGTATGTAGACTGGGCCTTGCTCTGGGGGTTCCTGGGTGAACAGAGAGGACAGTGCGTTACCAAAAAGAAAAATGCACAGATTCATAGAGTAAGATCCTAATTTTGTAACAACCAAGAATTAGCAAGAAAAACAAAACTTGGACACATGCATTAAAAAACTAGAGGAAGCCGAAGCCGGTTTGGCTCAGTGGTAGAGCATCGGTCTGCGGACTGAAAGGTCCCAGGTTCGATTCCGATCAGGGGCATGTACGTTGGTTGCAGGCACATCCCTGGTAGGCACATCCCAAGAGGCAGCTGGTCGGTGTTTCTCTCTCATCGACGTTTCTAGCTCTCTATCTCTCTCCCTTCCTCTCTGTAAAAAATCAATAAAAATATATTTAAAAAAAAAAGACTAGAGGAAAATCCATTAAAAAACTAGAGGGAAATCCATAAAATATTGTTATCTCTGGTCACTGGAATTATGAATAGATGTTTACGCACTTAAATAAAAAAATTAAATTAAAATATACATATTGATTTTTTTTTTTACAGAGAGGAAGAGAGAGGGATAGAGAGTTAGAAACATCAGTGAGAGAGAACCATCCATCAGCTGCCTCTTGCCACACCCCCTATTGGGGATGTGCCTGCAACCAAGGTACATGCCCTTGACTAGAATCAAACCTGGGACCTTTCAGTCCCCAGGCCAACAATCTATCCACTGAGCCAAACTGGTTTCGGCTACGCACTTAAAATATTATTTTCCTCCACAAATTTTCTAAAATAAAGGCTTATATAAGGCGAAAAATCAAGGTAATTGGCCTTTATTATTATTTTTTATTTTTCAATTATAGGTGGCATACAGTATTATATGTTTTAGGAGTACAACATAGTGGTTAGACATTTATAAACTTTATGAAGAGATCCCCCTGTAAGGCTAGTACCCATCTGGCACCAAACATTGCTAAATCACAAAGAAAACGATGTTCTTACAACTCTGTATCTCCTTGTGTTGGTGGAATGAAAGGAGACAGAGCATAAGGCAACACGGGGCAGGTCCTCATGTGCCTTCCTGCTCTGACTGCTCGCAGAGGCTGCAGGGAGCGGGCGGTCCCTCCTGAGGGGCAGTGCCTGGCACCACTGGGCACACAGGGCTCCTTAGACAGCCCAACAGCATGACTAGTGTTGGGCGCCCTGGAGTTTTTTTGAAGGGGAAGGCGTGCCTGCCTCGTGGTAGGACCCATCTTTGAATACCAGCCATATAATCATTGTAGAATTCTGTCTCTGAATGCTGGTTAAAGAGCTATCCCGTTTTTTCTTTACAACAGAAGCAGTTAGTGAGGTAACTGACATGAGAGGTTTGTCTTGGTTCGAGAAATTTTCTCAAAGTTTTATGTCAAATGACAGCGTGAAGGGGCAGAGGTGTTCATCACTCGTGGGAGCACCCAGGGCCATCCGAGCCCAGTTCCACGGCTCCCCCTGCGTCCTGTGTGAAGAAAGTCTGAATGAGGCCGGTGGGCGTGGCTCAGTTGCTGAACGTGGACCCATGAACCAGGAGGTCACTAGTTCCATTCCTGGTCAGGGCAGGAGCTATGCCTGCAGGCTCCATCCCCAATAGGGGCGTGTAGGAGGCAGCCAATCAATGATTTTCTCTCATCATTCATGTTTCTATCTCTCTCTCCCTCTCCCTTTCTCTCTGAAATAAATAAAAATATATATTAAAAAAAGGAAAGAAAGAGAAAGTGTGAATGAAGCAGTCTTCCTGATTGCTGCTTAAGACGCAATGGATCTCTTCCATGCCCAGCCATGAAATTCTGGGATCAACCATGCAAGTGCGACACCTTTCGGGGAAGGAGAGCTGCAATCAGCTAGGAGTTATAGTATTGGATCTATTTTGTGGGGGAAAAAGGTGAAGGAGCATGTGCCATGTGTCAAAATACCTTCCCACCTTCCCATTCCTCATCAGTTACAGTATTGGATCTATTTTTTTGGGGGGGGGAGAAAAGAATAAAAAATAAATAAATAAAAAGGAGGCCCATTCCCAGGGTTGTTATGTGACAGGGGAATTCACCTGAATGGGGCCTCCTTTTTTTTTTTTTTTCTTTTGTTCCCCCCCCCCACCACAAAATAGATCCAATACTGTAACTAATAGGGAACGGGGAGGTGGGAAGGTATTTTGACACATGGCACACGCTCCTTCACCGTCACATTCTTGTCCGTTGTTATTACTCCTTTCCCATCTGCAGCTATAAGGGACAGCCCCTCCAGAGGAAAAACGGAGTTTTATCTCACACCCACATCCCGCACTTTCTGTTCTCCTCCTTTCCTTTTTGGTCACACACTCACAACCAGGCACACATTCACAGGACTCTTCTTTAAATATATATTTTTTATTGATTTCAGAGAGGAAGGGAGAGGAAAAGAGAGATAGAAACATCAATAACAAGAGAGAATCATTGATTGACTGCCTCCTTTATGCCCCTACTGGCTGGGGATTGAGCCTGAAACCTGGGCATGTGCCCTTGACCAGAATCAAACCTGGGACCCTTCAGTCCACAGGCCGATGCTCTAGCCCCTGAGCCAAAGTGGCTAGGGACATTCACAGAATTCTTACCTGGCTCTGTGTATGAGTGTACAAATGACCCAAAGACATGTATAAATAAAACCATGTATTGTTTAGGCGGGACACATCTCTGTAGATGGTGGGTGACAGATAAACAGAAATATTTCATAGACACTCCATGGCTCCAGAACTCTGCTAAAATACAAAGCCTATTACTAGCACCAGTCCTCACTACGTTACCTGTTTTAGAAAATGCATTATATTTTTAAAGTTTTGGGGGAAAAAAAATCCCAAATATTAACATGATCCTGGAGGTCGGAGAACTGAGAATGGGGAGAAAGTTGAGGTACCAGCGGTGAGGTAAGCCCTCTTCACCTGGGAGATGATTTTTGAAGTTGGAGGAGAGTGTGTGGTCTCACCGACCTCCAGAGAAGTAGCAGATTCAGCTGCGAAGTCACTGAACTCACAAGGCCCAAGCCTAAAGATGAAACATCTATTTAGATTAACATCTTTCAGCAGGGGTGTATTATGGGGGAGAGGCTATGAGCCAAGGGGTAGGGAGTCAGGCCCCAGCCTTGCTAAGCCTCCTTTGCTCTCCACAGAGCATACAGCAAGAGCTACGTGAGAATGGACTGAGACGGCCACAGAGCTGGGCTTCCCGGGAAGACAGCTTCCCAGGGGAGCAGGGGAGGGCGTTGTATTATGTGGTTTGCACATCCCAGCACTCAGAGCACCTGCCAGGAACAGCTCACGGCCTCCCGCACTGGTCTGCTCTCAGGATGACGAGCTGGAGAGCTGCTGCAGAGCCCAGAGACCTACTGGCTTGGCCTGTCCACGGAGGCCTGTCCACAGGATCTGGCCCCTGCTGCCTCCTCCTCCAGACAGAAGGGATGACTGAGCCCGGCACCTAGGAAACCAAGGGGCCACAAAAGCTCCTGCTGCCGGCACAGATGCATTATTTTTTATGTTTCTATGATTATCTGCCCTAGTTCAGTGTTGTTATTTGTTGATTTCAGGGAGGAAGGGAGAGAGAGAGAGAAACTTCAATGATGAGAGAGTCATTGATTGGCTGCCTCCTGCACGACCCCCATTGAGGGTAGTCTGCAACCTGTGCCTGTGCCTTTGGCTAGAATGGAAGCTGGGACCCTTTAGCCCGCAGGCCAACGCTCTGCCTACTGAGCCAAGCCAGCTAGGACCCGGTGTTTTGAGAGTTGACTGGCTAGTTCACGTCTGAGCCCTGCTAAAGGCTGTCTCGGGGTCTTGACACAATTTACGGTCTTTCTGTCATAGCATTCACATTCTCAGCAGTACTGTTTTCTTTTTTGGGCCTGGAGTCGGGTTTTACTCACAGTAGAGCAGGTAAAAACTTTAGGGCAGTGAGAGGCTAGCACTTGACACACAATCCGATCCGCTCAGTCAGAGTCCGTCCCGAGGTCAGAGGTCAGCGCAGGGTGGGTGCTTGTGGACAGTGTCTGGACTCAGGGGTTGACCAGTAGCCCCAGGGAGTAGTCACTCTAGCAAGTTGTTTTAAATAAGTGTTTTGTTTTGTTTTTAAAACCAAGTCCATCAAATAACACAAACTCAAGCTAATAAAATCTGCTGCCCTCAGACTCAGTCTCTGCCGGGCGGGGGGAGGCCAGGAAACACCATCCGCGTCTTCAGGCGGACTCCTGCCCGCAGTCCGCGCTGGCGTCTTCATTCGCTGCTGCCATTGCGGCTGCTATGTCTGAGGAGCCGTCTCCAGCCCCTTCATCACCCGGCTCGGGGCCTTTCTCTTCACATCCTCGAGTCCTGGGCAGGGGTGTTGCCCTATGAGCAGAGAAGGAAAGAGTGAATTGGGAGGAGAGTGGGAATCCTGACACCAGCCCTCTCCTCAGGGATGCCAGGTCAGACAACAATAGCAACTGTAGTAGTAATAGTAATAATAATGCTATGTGCCTGATGCGTCTTTCACACATGTCAGTTGTTGTTCTTCACAAAAGCAACATGACTCAGATACTTCCATTAGCTCTGTTTCATAGATTTAGCCTTTAAGGCACAGAGAGGTCAAGTGACTTCCCCTAGATCACACAGCTGGCAAGCGGTGGAGTCAGGGTTTAAATCCAGGGACCAGAGCTTGAGCCCTCAACATTGAGGCAATGCCGTCTCTTTGATGCCTGGCTTCCCACATCCTCCCCGCCCTGCTTCTCACCCACTAGCACATTCCTACTCACGCTCACCGTCCTGAGACACTGCTCAGTGTCTTTGTCAGCTCAAAGATGGAAACTAACAGAAAGAACTGGAAAGAAAAGACTGGCCCTGGCGGGAAGGCCAGGTAGCCAGCTGTTGATTGCGTGCTTGTGGGACCAGCGCTGTCAGCTCCCCCTGCGTTAGGAGCCCCGTGGGCCTCATCAGCATCAGGTTTCCTGGGGAGAAGCTGAAAGGCTTATGGCCAGATCCACAGCGAGGTGTTTGTGGCGTGGGCCATCCTCGTGGGCCGCACTGAGTGGAAGGTGTGGGAGGAGCCGGGGGCGTTTGTCCCCGGGCAACCAGGGGTGCCCGGGGGGACCCAGAGGCAGTGGGCAGGCTCCAGGCTGGGTTCTGGGGCAGGGCCGGCAGGAGCTGGTGAGATGACCATTGCCTATTATGGAATGGTAGGTGGCGAAGGATGGAGCCCTGGGCCCTGTCATGGGGGATGGGTGGAGGCTGGGGACGCTAGCTCTCAGCTTGCAGAGAAACATGTGCTCAGTTACCCAGAGACAGGGAGGTGTGGTGGGAGAGCAGGCATTGAGCCAGCCTTCGGAAGATGAATGAGGGGCCGGTGCACTGGGTGGACCTGGAGACCAGGATTCTGAGGAGCGCTGTGACTGTAGGGATGAGGAGGGAGGGATAACATGGGGTCTGGGCAGGGGTGAGGAGGAGAGACCAAAGGCCCTCGATGGGGGGCTTAGTAAGACCCATGGACTGATTGCCTGTGGATGGGGCGGGGGTTGGGGGTGGGATGGGGGTGGGAGGAGGGTGACAGAGAAAGGAGTCAGTACTTCAGCAGCAGAAACAGGGAAGGCTGGCAAAGGGGGCTGGGTTTCAGCTGAATATGCATAGAAAGTTTGTTGAGTGACAGATAAGTTTGGGTCTGGGAGTGCTGGGAGCGGGGACTGGAGGGCCCAGTAAGAAGTCTGTGTGTGTGGTCAAACCCCTGTGCGAGCCAGGCTGATGCTGAGCTGTTGGAAGTCGCCAGCAGGTGGCTGTGAGGCCCAGGCCTCCCAGTCATTCAGGGCCACTGCCTGGCAGTGGGAGCCAGAGGAGACACTGTGGACAGCACAGCGCATGGCCAAGCTCAGTAGGCAGGGACTCTTTCCCACAACAGAGCGGGGAGGGGCTGGGCAGCCTCTCTGGACAGGCAGGAGGGGCAGATGGCAGAGGTGAGGGTGACAAGAACCAAGAGGCATTAGTCTTTGGTGGTTGGGAGGGCATTGGTGAGCTGCAAAGTCAGCGATCAGAGCAAGGTCGCTGGGGAAATAAGAGGAACAGAGAGCATGGGGATGAGGTGAGGGCAGAGCTGAGGGGCTTTTCTTCAGGGGTAAGTGCTGACAGTCAGTTCCAGTATATTGTAATTACAAGAGTTTTATCAAAAGGTTGGTGAAACTTGGGGCTCAACAAGGGCTGAGTCACATATGTAATTACCTGTTGGAACGGCTGGAAAGGCACTTCCCCCAAACCTGAAAAGGATGATTGTTTACTGCCAGACAGCTCAGGGCATCTTAATCTGCATGTTATTGCCTCCTGTTGGTCAAACACCTGAACAGCTGTAGCTGTAGGCTATTCCCCAATCTGACAGTGCCTCTGTAAACCCTACCCTTTGAAGTTTATGTCTCCACCTTACCTTAGGACAAATTGTGCTAATAAAAAGCAAGGGTCCTGAGACAAGGAGATCCTTTAGCTCCTTTCACTGAAGCTCCTCTGACCCCCAATGCCTTTCAAAATTATCTTTCATCTTTGGACTCTTACTTAATTTACGCACAGCCTTTCTCCAGATTGCTTAATACTGGGACAAGAACCCCAGAAGTTAGAGAGACTCTGCATGTTTGCAGGCAGAAAGGGGTGAGCCAACGAGGAGCAGGAAACAGAAGATCCACCACACCAGACGCTCTTAACCTAACCCCATTGCTTGCAGCGCACAGGCGCAGCCCACAGGTGTCCTGTGAAACAGCCAGGAAAGGGCGGGGGGCGGGGGGAGGGGTGAGGGCCCAGAACAGTGGAGTCTGGAGTCCCTCCTATCGGGAGGATTCACTAGCAGAGCCACCTACCTCCTTCTCGGACACCTTGCTGCCGGTCCTGGGGTGGCAGCCTGGCTCCAGTACGGCCCCCTCCTCTTGCTTTTCCTTGTCAGTCCCCTCTGCGGGGGTGAGGCTGCCCTCCACACCTTCAGGGGGACTTTGGGGGCTCTCCTGCCCCCCAGATTTCTCTTCTAGCTGCTGCGTGTCCAGGCTCTGCTGTGCAGGCTCCCCTGCCCCGCTGGCCCTCTCCGCCTTTGCCGCTGCAGCCTCCTCCTTCTGCTCTGGGGCTTCCTCCCTCTGCTCTGTGGCTGGCCTTGCCTCCTCAGGGCTCCCACACCCACTCTCTGCCTCTGAGCCAGGGGCCTCTGTGCTGGGGCCCTTGGGTGGTGGGGTGGCCTCCTCCTGGGCATCTGGGGCAGCCTTCTCAGGCAGCTGCTCCGGGGCGGCCTTCTCAGGGGCCGGGGCCTCCCCCTCCTGCTTGTCCGTCCTCTTCAGAGGGGGCCTCTCGTGGGACCGCAGGTTCCTGCTCCCGTCCCTTCCTGCCTCCTCGCTGGGCTGTGGGGAGCCTGGGGCCTTGTTCTTGGACTGGAACACCTCATCCCCGGCTTCTTCCTGGGCGCCATTCTCCTGGGACGACTCTGGGGCCCTGAAATCTCCCAGCTCCCCATATTCCGATTGAGACTTCCGGAACCGCCGCGACGGAGGGCGCCTCTTTATGGAGCCCCTGGTGCGCACCTGGAAGAAGATAGAGAGGAAAATTACCCCAAGGAGAAAACAGGTTCCTTCGACGCCAGCCTCCTGCCTCGCAGCCGGCCCAGGGACACCGCTTTCCCGGGGAACCTTAGGCCAGCGCTGGGGACTGTGACATTCCACACAACCTCTCCTGAAGGTGCTGCCCAACCACCCAGTAAAAAAATGTGGCCATGATTTTATTGCCCTGTAAACAGTCATAGGTTTGGTGTCTAATTTAGCCATTTTATTCTAGCCTTTTTTTTTTTTTTTCCCAATTGCCTCTAAATAACCAGTTCTTCGAATGTTCTTTAAAAAAAAAATTTTTTTTTTATTGTTGAGAGTATTACAAATGTCTTCCTTTTATTCTCCATTGCCCCCTCCACCAGTTTCTGTTGAGAATTCAGCTAACAGTATGAGTGCTCTCTTATAGGTAACTAACTGCTTTTCTCTTGCTATCTTTATGATTCTTTGTCTTTAGCTTTTGTCATTTTAATTATGATGTGTCTTGGTGTGGGCCTCTATGGGTTCCCCTTGTTTGGGTCTCTCTGAACTTCCTGGACTTGTAAGTCTATTTCTTTCACCAGATAGGAGAAGTTTTCTGTCATTATTTCTTTAAATGTTTTTTTTTAAAAAAATATTTTATTGATTTTTTTACAGAGAGAGTTAGAAACATAGATTAGAGAGAATCATTGATCAGCTGCCTCTTGCACACCCCCTACTGGGGATGTGCCCGCAACCAAGGTACATGCCTTGACCGGAATCGAACCTGGGACCTTTCAGTCCGCAGGCTGATGCTCTATCCAAAGAGCCAAACCGGTTTCAGCCTTTAAATGGGTTTTTAATCTCCTGCTTTCTCTCTTCTCCTTCTGGCACCCCCATGATGTGAATGCTGGTAACTTGAAGTTGTCCCAGAGGCTCCTTACACTATCTACATTTTTTTTATTCCTTTTTTTTTTGGCTCTTGTGATTGGATGGTTTTTGCTTCCTCGTATTCCAAATTGTTGATTTGATTATCAGCATCCTCTACTTTTCCGTGGATACCCTATAAATTATTCTTCATTTCTGTTAGTGTAGGCTTCGTTCCTGACTGGTCCTTTTTTCATGTCTTTGATGTTCTTACTAATTTACTTGAAATTCTCACTAAGGTATTGAAATTCTCACTAAGTTCTTTGAAGCTCTCATAAGATCCTTGAGCCTCCTTTTAACCATTGTGTTGAACTCTGTATCTAGTAGTTTGCTTGCTTCCATTTCATTGAGTTCTTTTTCCAGCGATTTCTTCTGCTCTTTCATTTGTGACATGGTTTTTTTTGTCTCCGCATTTTGGCTGCTTCTCTATGCTTGTTTCTAAGTATTAGATAGAACTGCTATGGCTCCTGGAATTGGTAAAGTGGCCTTGTGTAGTAGGTGTCCGGTAGGGCCCAGTGGCTCAGCCTCACCTGACCTGCACACTCTAAGTGACCCCTGTATGGGCTGTGTGCACTGGCTTGATGCAGTTGAACCTTGATTGCTGTTGGTGTCACTTGGAGAAATTCACCCCCAGGCCAATTGTGAGGATCAGCTACATCTACAGTGGAAGAGCTGCTGTGCAGGAGACACCCCTATGGAGCAGGACATGCTTCAGTGGGGCTTTGATGCTCACTGAGTCTTTCCCTCGAGTGTATCACTCACGGATGGATGTGTTGAGCTGTAATCTGGTGTGAGCTGTGGACTGGCTCTGAGCCTCCCAGGAGGTGCAAAGTCAGCCACTGCCTGGGGCCACAGATGGGTGTCAGAGCAGCCTGCTTCATGCCCTTGCCCCTCCCACCAGTCTCAATGTGCTTTCTTCTTTAGTTTTCTCATTGTAGGACTTCCATTCAGCCAGCTTTCAGGTGATTCTAAATGAAGGTTGTTTTGTATTTTAGCTGTGATTTTGATGTGGTTGTGGGAGCTGGTGAGTACCACCTTTACCTCCACTGCCATCTTGGTCCTATCCCTCTTCTAATGTTCTTTGAATGGGCTTCACTATTTTGCAGGTTTCTTCATAAATTAAGGATAAAATTTATACCTATTTTGTATGAGACACGTTTTACTATTTTGAAAATTATTCTTTGACAAAGGTAAACCCAACAGAGAAGAGGGCTGGCGGCCCAGCCCTGGCACAGCAACCTCAGAGGGGCAGAGCTGGGCAGTTGGTGACCAGCTTCCTCCCGTCCCCAGCTCAACCGTTCCTGTCCACACACGGCTGTGTGACCCTGGGAGAGCTGAGCTGCCAGGCCTTTCCTTTCTGGGTGTCAGGCTCACCATGCCATGAGTTGTGTCTCGGGAGCGCCCAGCAGAGGGGGGTGCAGGTCCTTTCCTGCCCGGGAAGCATGTGGACCTGAGAGTCAGGACTCACCATGGCCCTCCGGACTTTGTCAGAAGTTCCCTGGAGCTAGGGAGCCAGTTTGGCTCAGTGTATAAAGCATTGGTCTGCTGCCGAAACCGGTTTGGCTCAGTGGTAGAGCATCCGTCTGCGGACTGAAGCCGGTCCCAGGTTCGATTCCGGTCAAGGGCATGTACCTTGGTTGCAGGCACATCCCCCGTGGGGGGTGTGCAGCAGGCGGCTAGTAGATGTTTCTGTCTCATCGACGTTTCTAGCTCTCTATCTCTCTCCCTTCCTCTCTGTAAAATATCAATAAAATATATTTTTAAAAAATAAATAAAAAAATAAAGCATTGGCCTGCGGATTAAAGGGTCCCAGGTTCGATTCTGATCAAGGGCATGTACCTTGGTTGCATGCACATCCCCAGTAGGAGGTGTGCAGGAGACAGCTGATGGATGTTTCTCTCTCATTGATGTTTCTAACTGTCCATCTCCCTTCCTCTCTGTAAGAAATCAATAAAATATATAAAATATAAAAAATAAAAAAAGTTCCCTGGAAATGCTTATGCCTGACTTCACTCAAGGGATGCGTCCTTTAATGATGTCAACTGAACCTTATTTTCATAGTTTGTTTTCCTACTACTTTCATTATTGGAAGTGGTCAATCCTAATTCCATCTCAGGGTTTGGAATGAATGCTGTGGGTTAGAAGGCTTCCCGGGCCTGTCCTGAGACCACAGGAGGCAGCCCTGCAGGGGATCAGGGCCCAGCCCTCAGGGCCAAGAGGTTTCAGAACTAGTCTCTCTGCTCCCTTGCTGCATCAGATCACTGACGTCTGATATATGACCAGGTGCCAGCACCTCCCTCCCTGCCTACTCCCTACCGACACCCGTGAGCGACAAGGCTGTCCCCTGGGCCCCGCTGCCTCTCACCCGGGGCTGCAGGATCTCCTGACCCCAGCCAGCAGGCTCAAGCCGCCCATCACCCTCCAAACCAGTTTGCTTCCTTGGGCCCCATCTGTTTCTGCACACTTGACCTTTTCCCCAGATAGGTTTTCTGGAACGGCCCAGAGGTGCCATAGTTCCAAAGTCACCCCCGATGCCATTCTCTGGCGTTAGCCCCTGCCTCGCTCCGCCCACATTTGTTGGGCACCTGCTTGCACTGTGTCTCTGAAACTTCCCACCTCTTGGTAGGGCCAGGGACCCAGTGAAAGAGAGCACAGAGTGTGGGGCAGCATCTATGGAAACAGCCGGCCTCACGGCTTTTGGCAGAGGGACCAGTCTGGATGGTCTTTAACTGGGGCGAGGATTCTTACCGCGGGAGCAATGCTTTGAGCCCATACTGGGCCCTTAGGAGTAGTCACACCAGGCCACACCGGTGCAGGGGGCTTTCACGTCCTAGCGACCCCGCCCAGCCTTCTGCACGCGTCACTGACCAGGTCTTTAGCTTTGGTTTTCAGCTTTGACATAACTCTGTAAGGTGGGCTCAGTCCCAAGTTCCCACCCTCCTTCCACCGAGGACAGTGCTCGCCACCCCCAAGCCTGCCTTTCTGGTGACGGTTACAGGGGGAGGAGACAGGCAGGCAGGGAGAGGGCTGCCCTGGCCCAGGGACGTTTCTCCCTGTTAATAAGCAGTCCTGCCCACAGCTCCAATGTGTCCTCCTCTCTCCGGGACAGCCACAGGGTGGAACCTCAGAGTTGACGGACCACGGACTCTGGACGCAGACAGTACCTTGTTGTAACAGGGCAGGTGGCTGCCCTCCGGAGGCTGGTCGAAGCTGATGGGCACCTCCTCTGGCTCGCTGGCCCGAGAGCGCACGCCGGGGCTGGTGGGAGTGGAAGGCGGGCTGTGAAATGGGGACACCACGGCCTTGAGGCCGGGGCTCTTGGGCGAGGCCCCGGGCAGCAGGGCGGCGGGATCGAAGGCGAGGTTGGCCTGTTGGAGGAGACGAGACGGGGCGGGAGAAGGTGAGTTTCTGCTCCAGCCCATTGGTTACCTGGCCTTGCGTAGCTCCGGAACTCTGGAGTGGTGGTGGCAGCGATTTTGTGCCCAGGGGATAATTGGCACTGTCTGGAGACATTTGTTGCTGTCACCACTCACGGGAAAGTGCTACTGGCATCTGGGGGAAGGAACCAGGGAGCTGCCAAGCATCTTTGAATGCACAAGGCAGCCCCACCCGCGCAGGAGAATGACCCAGCCCAGCAATGCCACAGCGAGGAGCCCTGATCTGGGCAGGAGCAGCAGGCGGTTACAGTGGGGATCTCTGGCATTTATCCTCCTACACGCCCTTTGCTGCATTGCATGGGGAAATCTGGCCTCCCAACAAGACTGGGAGCTCCACCGCCCCCAGGTATGCTTCATCTACTTCCCAGGGAGGTCTGCTCAGCTGTGGGCACACTGTGACGGGTGGAGGGGTTGAGCCGTCCCAGGGCCAGCAGCCGCATTTCGGCCTGTGTGAGGCTGGCATGGCTGGTGGCTGCCTTCAGGCCTGGGGGAGAGGGCCGTGGTTCCTGGGGTGTTTCCTGCACTGCGATGCCCTTTGCCTGGAGGACTCCTGCGGCACCCCATTACCCATCGCCACCGCTAGGTGTCAGCACCTGAGCGCATGCTTGACAGGGACCTTATTTGGGCCTTCAGGACAGTGTGGTCACTGGCTGGTGGTCAGAGTCAGCTCTCCAGGGACACAGGGACCTGCAGATGTTGGGGAAGCGGGGGAGGGGGCTGCAGGGAGAAGTTAAGACGGGCAGCTGCGCTGCACTCACCTGAAGCTTCTCGATCAAAGGCGAGCTCTTCACCTTCACCTTGGGGAGGTGGCTTGTGTGGGGTGATTTCTGCAGAGCAAAGGGACCAGAACAACCGAATGAGTAGGTGAGGGAGCCCAGAAGCCGCGGGTGGAGGAGGAGGAGGAGGAGGAGGAGGAGGAGGAGGAGGACGTGTTGGTTTCACTCAGCTTTGGAGGCCCACATTCCTCCCCAGGGCCCTGGTGAGGCGGACTCCCCTCCCCCCCCCCCCCCGTCCTCTGCCCCCCCCTCATCTCTCCCCTAGCAGGATCAGAGCAGGCAGGACAGATGCCCAAACACAGGAGGTCTCCTGTACCAGCATGATGATCTCGTGCTCATTTGGAGGGAACAGATGGTGTGTGAGAGGGGACTTCTCTGTACTTCATGACCGTCAACAACACTCGGAGGGAATTTCAAAGAGAAAGGACAAAATGACCCCATCCCATTGGTCACAAGGGAAATAAGAAACCACAGACCAGGAGTGAAACCTGCCAGAGGTATTTTGGAAATTCCCCCCTCGAACTAGTGGTATTCTGGAAAAATCCCACAAAAAAGTTATTATTTTCCAAAGCACTGAGTATTCATTTTGGTGAACAGACATTTATGGAACATGCACCACGTTCCAGGCCTTATGCTGGTTGCATGAAGTTGCACTGTTTGGGTGAAGATATTTTTGTGATGAATGGAGGTCGAAATCTTATCTTGCTTTGATTCGATGTTAGCCAAAAGGACGAACTCCTTTCTGTTTTGTGCAAAATCCCTACCACTGAGTCTGGTTCCACAAATAGATTCCTCCTCACACATAGGAATGATGGCGATGATGATGAAGAAGAAAAGTGAAGGAAGGAGGAGGAGGAGGAGACACTTCATGTTGGACAGAGGCCGAGCAGATATAAGGGGCCCAACACCTAGTCTGTACCCCTCACCCCATGTTCTAATTTTCCTGCATCATAGGAAGAATCACACCAGCCCCTAGAATGTTCTGAGGTCTGTACTGAGTGAGATGGCTGTATTTCAGTGAAGGAAGGAGGAGACGGACTCTGAGCTCCTGGGACCTTGGTAAGGGGAGGGGCTGCGAGGGACAGTCACTGGCCTGGACCCAGGAGGCCCCGCCCCCTCTCATTCCGCTTCAGACGGGAGCAGGGGCTGCCCGCCTCAGCCTCCTCAGCCAGGCCCAACAGCAGGTGGAGTCAGTGAGTCTAAGAGCTCCACCCTCCAGCCCCAGGTGCCCCTGGCCCCTGACTTCACACCCAGATGAGCGGTCTTTCAAGGAACTCATGTCCAATGGTGAGTACAAGAGCTTCTAGCCCAGGCTGTGCTGTCCTCAATCTCTGTGCTTTAAGGTGACATTTCCCAGGAGCCAGTGTTTCTGAAGATGCTGTGGTAGAAATGGCAGCTATGATGCTGCTGGCAAAGCTCCCCTTACATGGTACTGGGAACCCTCCATCTCCCCAGCTGACCACTGCCTTCTGAAGGGAGCGGAGATTTAATAACCTGGCCCCTTTGCCATAGCACAGCCTGGGAACCCAGCTCAGGATCCACGAAATCCTTGTTGATGTGAACTGAACTGCAAAGCAGGATCCTATATAGCCACTAACGCAGGACCACGTACCCTTAAAAGACCGCTCTGGGAATGTATCTGCCACTAATGCAGTTCCTGCGAACGGCAGCAGGGGGCAGCATTTCCTTTACTATTTACTCCAGGCAAGCTGTTGGGGAAGGGCAGAGGGGAGGTGGTGGTGGAGAAAAGCCAGGGTCCTCCCTCAATATGGGTGTTTCTGTGTCCATATTGGACATTCTGGTGATGTCTGGAAGTCAGGGACCTGATCATTCGGGTGGAAGTGTTTTCAGCCCTTCTCTGGGCAGGCTAGGCAGGGTCTGAGGCCACATGAAGACACCCTTTGGCTGGTCCTTCCGGGGGGTTAAGGGAGGGGGTTAACCCCACGGCCTCAGGCCTGTGCAGGCACAGGGAGAGGCGGCCGTGTGAGAGGTGCAACTAGGAACCGAGGGCCCACTGGGTCCTGCCTTCCTGCCTCGGCCTCCATCGCCGGCGTGACCTATGACACCAGGGCCTCCCTGTGTTGGTAACGTGGGCGGTTTCTCTCTGAGGACAGGGAGCCTCCTGTGGGCCGGGCTGCTTCATGGTCCAGAGCAGTGGCCTGTCGTGGCTCCCACGGGGCCGTTCTGTCTGAGGTTAAGCACAGCCCTCCCTGCAGGTGCCTCTCTGCAGGGAGGACCATGTAGGTCAGACCTGGGCGCAAGCATGTCCCTCAGGTCCCTTGGGTGGGGGTAGAGGTGGGGGTGGGGTGAAACCACGGGGCCTGCTCTCTTTGCTGAAATTCCCAGGCTTGAAAAACAGCATCCCTGCCCCTGACCAATCACAAACGGGGCTCCGTAGGGGGGCATGGACCACGCCTCATGGTCAGACAAGGATGCAGGAAGTTCATTCCTGAGTCTACAATGGGGGCCTTGTCTGCCCAGGTGTCTAAGCGTGATGATTTTGGCCCCCTTTCTATGAGAAGGAGGAAGACAACATACCCAGTGCCTCCCAGCACTTACCTCCTCTCCGTTCTGGCCCAGCTCTACCTTGGGGGGGAACAGGGGGAGGGAGCAGGGCGGTTTCCTCCTGGCAGGCTTACTGGCTGGCATCTGGAGGGCGGGAGGATGATGGACAGACACACAGAGAAAGAGAGCAAGTCAGGCAACAGGGAGGAGGAGGAAGGACGTGGAGGTGGTTTTAGGGATGGCAGGGAGGAACACAGGATGGAGGCAGGGGTGGTGTGTCTTTGAGACTGGCATTAGCTGGATCAGAATTCCGTGTCCCCGCTACCCATATGCCGTCAGCCCGGCTCCTGTCCCTCCAGGCTGCGGGCCTCCCGCTGCAGCCACTGGCCTGAGCTGTCTCAACACCACACCCACGGCCAGCCCCGGGCGCCGCCAGCACCTCTGACCAGTACCATCTTCCTGCCCCGATGCCATCCCCGTGTGTGTAGGAACGATGGGCGGGTTTTTCAGACCAGAAAATAAAAGCGCAAAGTAACAGCCTGAGGCGTGCACTCTCGCTGGCCCCACAGGCCCTGTGGCCTCCCCACTCGGCTGCCCCTCCCCTGAGACCGGGCGCTCAGGAAAACCTCATTTGAATCTCCACCTGGCGACACTTTCCCACACTGTCCTCTCCAGCAGGATTCTTCTGGATCCCATTGGCCACGGGGTCCCTTCCCTCTCCTGACCCTGGTTTCCTGCTTCCCAGCTGCGATTCCTCAGCTCCAGGCAGGAGCCCGCCCGGAGGTCCTTATTCTGAGCCAGCCTAGGCCTGGCACAGCCTGGCACATGACGAGGTCTCTATCAGGGGCTGATGGAGGTGGCCTGGGACCCAGACCCCACTCTGCTGGCCCGCGGGTGGCTCTGGCCCTGCTCCCCGCCCTGGGCGGAGGCCCCGCCGCTGCTGGGAGATCCTGCCCGGCCCGCAGTGGCCATGACATTCCTCACATGCAGGGGACCCTCGGTGGCTTCTCTTCCTAATTTGGTAATTACCACGCTTCCTCCCTGCCTCCCTCCCTCCCTCCCTCCCTCTGCGCCTGACCCAGACTTCCCCTTCCGCCAGCCCCCTCCCAGAGCCGGGCTGCGCTGCCGGGCTCACCTCCTTCGCCGCCGCCGCCTGCTCCCTGAACCGCCCGGCCAGCTGGGCCACCGAGGGGGACGCCGAGCTGTCCACGTTGGCATTGGTCTCCGCGCGTCTCTCCTGGCAAAACAAGGGGAAGCAGCAGTGAACGGGAGCCGGGCGCCGGCTCAGCCCAGCATCCACGCCGGGGCCGTGTCCCGGCCACGCCGCACCTGCTGTGGCCACGGGCCGAGGCGGTGACAGTGACATCTGCGAACCGCCTTGTGCCATCGGCTCCCACATGCAAAGATGGAAACAACAACACTCAGTCCGCCACATGTAGTGGGTGTTTCAGATGTGTGGGGCCCTGGGTGGATCCGGGGAGCTTAGGGAACAAAGCCGGGCCCTGTCCTGAGGTCCCCGGGGGCCGGGGGCAGACGTGCCTTCACTCTGTGTGTCCCTGGCAGCCTGGCCGGAGCGGGCTGGGGAAGGGGGACGGGGGCAGGCCCTGGAGAGAGGGGCCTTTCCATGTATGAAACGGTGACCAGTGCCCTCCGCTGAGCGTCTCACGCATGCATGGCCTCGTCCCCCACTTCACCAAGTGTGCGGGGGGTGACGTGCTCAGTAATTAATTTTTTATTTTTTAAATTTTTTTTTAGAGAGGAGGAGAGAGGGATAGAGAGCTAGAAACGTCGATGAGAGAGAAACATCGACCAGCTGCCTCTTACACACCCCCCACCGGGGATGTGCCCACAGCCGAGGTACATGCCCTTGACCGGACTCGAACCTGGGACCTTTCAGTCCACAAAGCGACGCTCTACCACTGAGCCAAACCGGTTTCGGCACTCAGTAATTAGTTAATAAACGCCCAGTGCGGCCGCAGCCTGGCGGAGAGCCTGTGTGCTGCCCTCGCCGGGAGCTGCCCACGTGCTGCCCGCACAGTGGCTGTGGGCACGGCCTTCGCCTTCTTGCCATGACGAGGACGGTGGCAGCACAGCCCCGGGGGGTCTGTGGATGAAACGCTTTCCTGTGGGAAGGGCAGGACCGGCCTTTGGAAGGGTCGTCACCACTTCAGGTGACGGGCCCTTCGGGGCTTGGCGAGGCCGGGGGGGGGGGGGGGGGGAGGCGGGGGCTGTGTGCCATGCCACTCCCTCCACAGAGTCCTCACTGGGAGATCCCCCACCACCACCACCACCATGTTCCTTTCCGTGGGGGAAGCAGGCCAGTCCCTGCCCTGCTCTGTCCCAGGGAGGCCCTCGGGTCACAGTGACCGCCCCCCACAGGAGCCTGGGGGTGCACCTGGGCTCGGCTCACTCCATGGGCTGATTGTCACAGACACGGGGTGAGTCTGGGTGCTGGACAGGCCACCCCACGTCTGTGAAGTCACACAGCCACCTGGTTTTAATCATGTTTGTAACGTCTGGTCTCAGAGACACAGGCCTTTTTGTGATCAGGATGATGGCATTTACTGCACAGACGTCAGACTCCCTCCTGCAGGCTGCTGCCCAGACACAGCGTTTGGCCAGCTCTGTCTTCCCTGCCTGGCTCATGGCTGTCCCTCCAGCACAGGTCTGCCTCCCTGTGTACCACACACACACACACACACACACATGCATACATGCACACACAGACACACATTCATGCATATGCATGCATACACACATACATGCACACAGAGACAGGTGTGCACACAGGTGCATACACACATGTTCACGCATGCATGCACACACAGGTATGCACACATACACACACACATACACTTCCTAGGCCCTCTTTCTATGCTAAAAGCCTCTCCACGCCTTCGATCTGGGTGTCCCTCCAAAGTGAACATGAGGGGGCCTGCTCTGGTGCCGCCTCGGGCACAGGAGCAGATGCCCCGCCTGAGCTCCCGCAGTGATGCTGAGCATGCGGGACCAGGCTCGTTCAGAGATTGGGAAACTGCGGGGCCATGGCCGTCAGACCAGGGAGCGGGCTCTGAGAAGAGATGGTCCTCCTCCTGTGTCCCGCTCCAGTTCAAGTTCACCCGTCCCAGCCTGAACAGCAAACCGACACGAAGGGAGTCACCTCCAGTGCAGACACCGGAGTCCCCAGCACACGGAGGGCGGGGAGTCCCGGCCTGGGTGGGGCGGGGGACAGAGCTCACGGGACGCACCGTGAGCACGTGAGCACTCCCACGTTAGGAGAGCCAGGAGGCAAACACCCCGTCCCGCAACAAGGTGGCCTGCAGGACGGTGAGCCTCACTGAGCCGCTCCTGGCACAGCTGCCCATCCGCCTGTGCATCTGCTAGCTTCCTGCCCACATCACGATCAGCCTCTCTGTCTGTGCTATTTATTGCTCAGATCCTGCTGACCGTGCACCTCGCCTCGGCTCCAGGCGCCCGGGGCTGCGGTGCAGGGAGACACATTCCAGATAAAAATAGAGCCACAGGGATCAAAGGCCTCCGGACTTCCCTGTCCTGAAGGGGGCTGGGCGAGGGGCTTGGAGGACGGGAGGTTTCTGGAAGCATTTAGGGCTTAAAGAAAGAAAGATTACAGTTCGTCCGAGTGTGCTTTCCTGGAGCCCAGTGAGTGGGCTTTCTTCAGAATGTCTGCAGATCCCAGAGCTGGCTGGAGCCCAGCAAGCCCACTCTCCAGGCCCTGCTCCGTCATTGTGTGGAGGACTAGTATTACCTGCTCACAGCGGGGCTCATTGCAGCCCAGAGAGGGCAAGTGCCTTAGGCAGAGTCACACAGGAAAACCAGACGGAATACTCTATGAAATAATGGGCTTCAACCCCTGACAGCCTAGCAATGCAAACCAGTTAAGCAGTGTGATTGCTGAAGGTGCTTTGCAAACTGTAAAGTGCTATACACCTAGTGAAACTGTAGCTGCTGGGTTGACTGGCACAGCAAGAGAAGCCTGGAGGTGTTGGAGGGGCAGGGGGGTCGGTAAGGAGGAGGACAGGGGAGCAGAGCTCAGCCTGTGTGAGGCTCTGCCTGGATTTCTGCTTGGCAGTTCCTACAGGTGTGACTTCCAACCCCCAGGGTCCCAGGACACCCCACCGGGGCCCCAGGTTCCAGGACACCCAGGCCTGAGGTCTCAGGGCCCACTAACCCGGCCCCAGGCTGGCCAGCTAAGGTGTTGGGAGCTGCTCAGTCCCGAGATGGTTTGCTAAGCACTGCCCTCACCTGGGCTGTGCTCTCGGTTCCGAGAAAGATTTGGTGTTCCCGCCTTGCCCTGGACTTTCCTGGGGCCCCCGAGCCTCCCCGGGACTTGGCATTCCTTCCCAGCTCCTAAGAGGCTCATCAGGCATTCCACACAAAGCCCAGGGTGTGGCAAGTCCTCACCGAGTGGACGGAGCAGAGGGCCCAGGGTGGACCCTGAAGTACCTGCTTGGGATGGAAGCGCAGACGAACCTGGTTTGAAGCTCGAGTGAGGATGAGCCTAGGCCTGCTGGGTGTGCCGCCCCTCCACTGGGCTGGGGCTGCTCACCTGCTTCTCCCCTCGTCCCTCCTCCCTCCTTCCATCGTGGAGCACAGAGGCTGAGGGCGGATCAGCCTGGTCAGTCAGGCAGCCTCTGGACAGCTCGGCTTTTTAAAATTTATTTTAAAATATATTTTTATTGATTTCAGAGAGAAAGGGGAAAGGGAAAGAGATAGAAGCATCAATGATGAGAGAGAATTATTGATTGGCTGCTTCCTGCACGCCCCTCTTGGGGTTCGAGCCCACAACTTGGGCATGTGCTCTGACATGTGACCTGATTCATAGGCCTGTGCCAGTGGTCGGCAAACTCATTAGTCAACAGAGCCAAATATCAACAATACAATGACTGAAATTTCTTTTGAGAGCCAAATTTTTAAAACGTAAGCTATATAGGTAGGTACATTGTTATCAACTTAATGAGGGCCCTTCTAAGCTGGCCTTCGCTAAAAACTCAAGGGACCAAAGAGCTGCATGTGGCTCGAGAGCCACAGTTTGCTGACTAGGGGCCTATGCTCAACTGAGCCACACCGGCTGGGCTAGGCTTATTTACTTATTTATTCAGGGAAAAGAGGAGAGTGTGGAAGGTGCCTCTGTGTGGCTGGTGGGTGATGGAGACGGGCTGGCTCTGAGGCCAGCAGGTAAACCAACCCTTCATTGCTCTTCAGGGTCAGTGTAGGGCTCCCTGTCATGCGCTCCTCTCACATAGGTCAGTCCCATAAGAAACCTGGTATCACTGAAGGCCCCTGGGAGTCCGAGGGGTGGGCTGGGCTCAGGGAGCCGCTGCACCAGGGCTGCCGGAGTCCTGGGGGTTGCGGTGACTGCCCGGGGGCCCCAGAGGAATTCCCATCACGAGGGGCCATTTCTGCTTTCTGCTTCCTGAGTGGGCGTGGCTGGCTGTGCCCTGAGGCCTGCGTCCTTCAGGCCGCCGCCGAAAGCTGAGGCCTAACTTCTAAGATTAGAACAAGTTGCCCAAGGACCTGGGCCTGCCTCCCAGTCAGCTGCGGACTCTCCGGTTACAATGGCTCCCATGCCTGCCCTCCCTCCCCAGGTCCACGCTCAGATGGTCTACTAAGGCCTGTGCTCCTGGACACGGCTTCACGCTGCCTCCAGAAGCCAGAGCACTTGGGAGGCCATAGTTTGGCTTCAAAAGGCACCCATCACATTTAGTAACAGCAAGACCAACAACCCAAGAGAAAAACGGGCAAAGGTTTTGAACAGAGACTTCATGAGATAATAGGAATGGCTCAGAGGCACACTGGTCAATAGCTAAACACACATTAAGGCTGCAAAGAGATACCACTACCTACCCACAAGAATGGCAACAGTGAAATAAACTGACAGCACCAAGTGTTGGCAAGCCTGCAGGGCAACTGGAATGCTCACGCATTGTTGGTGGGAACACTACTTGGAAAAATATTTTGGCAGCTTCTCATTAGGGTAAATACACACCAAGCAATTAACCCAGAAATCCCACCCCTTGGTATCTGTGCAAGAGAGGAAGACATATGTCTCCATACAGACTTGTATGCATGGAAAACCAAGATGGCGGTGTAGGTAAACGTGGTACTTGCTGACTCGCACAACATCAAAATTACAACTAACATACAGAATAACCATCATCCAAACCACTGAAATCTGGTTGAATAGAAGTGCTATAATTAGTAAAGAAGAAAGCACATCAATACCAGTGGAAGGGGCGGAGGAGGAATGGGCTGGTCTGATACCCATGGATGGCATGTTTTTAATCAAAGGGATATTAGAGGCCACCTATGAGGAGCAAGGGATCCCAGCCCCACACCCAGGGTTCCAGAGCTGGGAAGAGAATCTCAGGCTGTAAAACCAGCAGGGATTATGGCTGAGTGACAGGGAGGCTGCAGGAATCTCAGCAGTTCCTCTTAAAGGGCCGGCACATGGACTAACTCAGATGCAATCCCTCTGAGCTCCAGCACTGGGGCGGTGGCTTGAAAGGAACCAGGGATATTGGGGGAGGAAATGGACTGTCTGGTATCAGGGTAAGCACTGGGGAAGCTTTCTCCCAGATGGGGGTGCTCATACATACTGTGCTGGGAACTCCCCTGTAGCAGAGCTAACTGACAGCTATATCTGACTTTCCATCAGCTTGGCTCACTCCTCTGTCCTAGTGACTCCCTGAGATCTCACCCCATCCAATCGGCAGCCCCGCCCAAGCTGTTTGCAGCAGCTTTTCCATATGAATGGCCTGTCCTGGTTCAGGCTTCAGACTTTCCCAAAATCTCTTAAACAAGTAACAGCTGGCGTCAGCATGCACCATACATATCAATAAGAGGCTGAAGACCCTGTACTAGCAGCAGCCTGTCTTGCTTTACACCTTAGCCTTTCCTGGGCATGTCCAAGCCCAATACAAGTAACAGCCATCTGCAGATAGCTCTCTGTCTCTTGATGGGTGGCCCCAGGCAATGGCTGACTTTGCACCTCCTGGAAGACCCCAGAGCCAGTGCACCCATTGGACAACTTCAGATCACACCAGATTACAACTCTACACATCCATCCATGAGTAATACACTCAAGGGACAGACTCAGAAAGCACCAAAGCCCCATGGAAGCAAGTCCTGCTCCATAGGGGTATCTCCTGCACAGCAGCTCTTCCACTGTAGCAGCACCTGGTCCTCACAAGCCAACTGGCCTGGGGGTCAATTCCTGCTAGTGACACCAACAGCAATCAAAGCTCAACTACAACAGGACTGTGCACACAGCCTATACATGGGTGTACCTAGAGTTCGCAGCTCAGATGACTGGGGAGGCTGAGCCATTGGGCCCTACGGGACATTCTGTCAATTCTATGACACATAGCAGCTCTTCTTAATACATAGAAACAAATACAGGGAAGCAGCCAAAATGTTGAGACAAAGAAATATGTCACAAATGAAAGAACAGAAGAAATCTCCAGAAAAAGAACTCAATGACATGGAAGCAAGCAAACCACTAGATACAGAGTTCAAAACAATGGTTATAAGGATGCTCAAGGATCTTAGTGAGAGCTTCAAGGAACTTAGTGAGATTTTCAAGGATCTTAGTGGAAATTTCAAAGACATGAAAAAGCACCAGTCAAAAATTAAGCATACAGTAACAGAAATGAAGAGTAATTTACAGGGATTCAACAATAGAGAATTCCAAGAATCAACTCAACACTTTGGAATATGAGGAAGCAAAAACACCCAATTAGAAGAGCCAAAAGAAAAAATAATAATAATAATAAAAAATGAAGATAGGGTAAGGAGCCTCTGGGACAATTTCAAGTATATCAACATTCACATCATGGGGTTCCAGAAGGAGAGGAGAGGAAGCAAGGGATTGAAAGCCTATTTGAAGACATAATGGCAGAAAACTTCCCCTACCTGGTGAACGAAATAGACTTACTAGTCCAGGAAGTACAGAGTCTCAAACAAGATGAACCCAAAGAGGCCCACACCAAGACACATCATAATTAAAATGGCAAAGGTTAAAGACAAAAAGAGAATCATAAAGGCAGCAAGAGAAAAGCAGTTAGTTACCTACAAGGGAGTGCCCATGTGACTGTCAGCTGATTTCTCAACAGAAACTTTGCAGGCCAGAAGAGAGGGGCAATAAATAATCAAAATGATGACTAGCAAGGACCAACAACCAAGATTACTCTACCCAGAAAGGCTATAATTATCATTTAGAATTGAAGGTGAAATAAAGAGCTTCACAGATAAAGAAAAGCTAAAGGAGTTCATCACCATCACACCAGTATTACATGAAATATTGAAGGGTATTCTTTAATAATAATAATAATAAGAAGAAATATGAACAATGAAATGGCAATAAATATATATCTATGAAAAATTGAATCTAAAAATCAAAATAAATAAACAAGAAACCTAATGAACAAAATAAGCTGATGAATAACATAGAACCAGAGGCATGGCAACATAGAATAGACTGGCTCATCTCAGAGGGAAGGGGGAAAGGGAGTGGAAAGAGATTAACCAAAGACCTTATATGAATGACCTTATATGCATTACTGATGGACATACAATAGGGTGGTGAGGCCTGGGGTGGAGCGGGAATGGGGTGGAGAGGGACCGTGGGGATGGGTGTTTGGGTTGTTTGTAGATCTGGACTATTAGTAAAGCTGCTCTAAATATTTGCAGACAAGTCTTTTTTTGAGAAAAATCTTTATTACCGATTGCCAGAGACAGGGTTTGAGCATTGTGGGTCCAAACCCAAACCCTGCCTCTTCCTGTAGGAGCGATCTCAGGAAGACACTTCACTTCGCTGAGCATAGTATTCCAAGTGTAAAACAGCACTGATCTCCTGTGACTGTCAGAGAGGCCAAGTGAGATCACGCACCTACCACCCTGCACCTGACAAGCTTCCCCTCCCCCTTTAGCTGCCATTGTCCTCTCCCAGTAGGTGTCAGATGGAGCGTGGGCTCCTTGCACCTTGTAGGGACCTCAGACTGTTATCAGTTGGTTCTGAAGACTTAATAGCAATGGGGCGGGGAGGGGGTGGGAGGGAAGAGGGGGGCGGTGCTGCTGCCAGGCTTTTCACCTCCTCCTGCAGAGCAAGCCAGAGATGAGCTGGGTGGGCGGGCACTCAGAGTCCAAGCAATTTACAAATGGGGACCTTATGCATCACACAAAGGAGCGGGCTGGCCAATGGGGTGTGACTCCGGACTCCAGCTATGAGTGGCCTAATCATAGCAGGGCCATTCCTGCCCTGGGGTCATTGTGTGTCTCAGGCTGTTGGGTGGGGATAGGACCAGCCAGAGAGGGAAGACCGCTTTTGGCTTTCACCCCGGGCGGGCGCTGTGGAATGAAAGGGGGCCCATGCAGGGACAGCCCTGAGGCTGGTCTGAGGCAGACCTGACCAGGCTGGCTTGTCAAGTGGGGGCAGGGGCCCTCAGGGGCCACAGGGGGCGGATGGCTTGAGCAGCTCTCTGGGGAAAGGCATGAGGGACTAAGGGGTTAAGCCTCTGGGCAAACATGCTCTGTCCTGCAGAGTCAGGAGGGAAGATCCAGATGCGCTATTTCAAAAGCTGAGCAGCCCAGGGCGGGGAGGCCACTGACCCACCGTGGGGGTGGGGGCGCTGTGTATGGGGAGCCCCTCTCAGCCCTTCTGCCCTCGTCTTCGAAGCTCAGGGCTTGCAGAGATGCCCCTTTTGCAAAAATCAAGACTTTTTAAAAATAACGCAGGACACGGGACAAACTGTTCAACATCGGGACTGTCTTTTGGTGGGACATTTGGTTACCTTACCCAAGGCCCTTCCTGCCGGCTCACTCTGTGTTTCACTTTGGCATCCCGGCGAAGGAACCTGGCAATACCGCGGTTCTCTGGCTTGTGCAAAACGCCGAGGCAGGTCACTGGGATCCGGCAGAATGGGGGGAGCCCCAAGGAAATGCGGCCCTACACCCCAGAGTCTTCACACGTGTGACCTGGGCCCATTCTCAAACCCGAATCCAATGAACAGTCATTCCAATGAGCCACCCGGCCAGCTGCTCTTCAGAAACTGAGTTTCAGGAGAGGAGACCGAGCAGCTTGCACAGCGGGAGGCAACCGGGTGGGGCAGCGGGTAACAGAGGAAAACGGAGCCCATAGCGCTGAGATACGTTTGCATCAGCAGCAGGTGGTTACTGGGCTTTGTGGTGTGAGCACACGGCCAAGCGTTACATTGTACACCTGACAGACAACCGAATATTGCACACCCACTCTACTTTGAAAAGAATGAAAGAGCCACAGCCACGCTGGAGGGAGGGATTAAGACGGAAAGAAGTGTAGCTGAGGCAGGAAAAGCCAGCTGGGGGCGGGCTCCTCCCCCTGGCTTGGCTTCAGGGCCCGGGAATGATGGGGAACTATGATGCCGTGAAGAAGAAGGTCATGGCATCATAGCATCATAGACTACAGGAATGTCTCCCATTCCCACCCTTGGTCATGTGACTGTTTTGCTGAGTCAGGAGGGCCTCTGAGGCACAGGCTCAGCCCTGGGTGCTCAGCCTGAGAGCCACACGATCCTGGGGCAGAAGGGGCTTGGGAGCCAGGGCCTCAGGGACACCAGGGGCCTCGGGGACACCAGGGGCCCAGGGACACCAGGGGCCCAGGCACAGTGGGCTCCTCACCTCGGCAGGGTGAGGGTCAGAGGCCCGTGGGAGGGCTCCCAGCCTCTGAGCAGCCGTTCCTCCCAGGAAACCCGAGCAAGGCCCTCCTGGCTGTGAGCACGGAAATATCCTGCCCCGTCTGGACGCACCACAGCGAGGTGCACCCCAAGGAGCCGGCTGCCCCCGGCCGCCCTCCGCAGCATCTGCGCTGGCACAGCCTCGCTGGGCACCGGCCAGCTGCTCTCGGGAGGCGCCTGGCATGACTCAGAGGTGATTTGCTTTTCTTATCGACAGAGGAGCCGTGCTCAGCCCTGGCAGTGCTCCCCCCTCACTGCCCTGCACATCTCCCTGCCTCTGGGGAGCCGGGGCGCCTCCAGGGAGCCCTGCCCGGGGGCGGCTGGGTCTTGCCCGGGGGGAGCTGGCTTCCGGGCCACTTCCCACAGAGGGTCCTGGGATTGCAAAAGGGCCTCCCTACCCACACAGAGAGCAGAGAGCAGAGAGCAGAAATGCTCACCCATCCCTGGGCAGCGTGGGGCAGGGATGAGGCGGGCTGGCCTGTGCTGGCCTGTCTGCCATCGGCCTGCCATCCAAACCCCGTGGCAGGGAGGACGGTCCCAGCGAGGCCCGTGCCAGGCTCGCTCCTCTGGGCTCACTTCCTCGTCTGTGAATTGGGGACGATGCCTCAAACACAGGGTCATTACATAGCCAGTGAGATGTGCGGGATGTGCCTCAGCAGCCAATTCTCTCTCTCTCTTTCCTGCTTTTTAAAATTAATATGGCCAACCACGGGCCCACGTTGGGGCTACAGCCTGTCTGGCAGGGGAGACCCTAAGCTAAGCAGGAGTTTGTGTAGGTTTGTGGGCGCAGGCATCCGAAACCCAAGGATGACGTAGGAAGTCTCGGCTAAACATTTAGTGACAGAGGAGTTCCTGAAAACAAGACCAATCAGCAGCGCTGGGCCCGGGGGGCGGTTACAGGGAAGTTAAGTCTCAGCCCCTGTTCTGTGGGAGCCAAGGGCCAGCCTGGTCCACGTCCCAGCAGCCACGTCAAGCGCCAGCTGAGGAGTCCGTGGCTTAGACGTTGTGTCCCTGTGGGGCGTGGTTAACGGCCCCGGGAGCCGTGCGGCTGCCCTGGGGCTGCATCTGAGGACCCGGGGAAGCAGGAGCCCCGGGGTGAGGATGGGGAAGGCCGGCTCAGAGGGAGCTGGGGACAGTGCTCCGGACACAGAATGTCTGCGCCGTCTCCCGCTCTGCTCCTCAGGGGACCGTGGGCAGGTGACTGAACGTATGTACCATTCAGGGGCCTCGTCTATGCAGTGAGGACGGCAGCACGGACATCGCAGGCTGTGTGGACTCAAGGGAGAGAGCGCAGGTGTGGCACATAGTAAGTGCTCAATAAACGCAGGTGATTTTTTTGTTTTGTTTTGTTTTTTTGTTATTACTCCTCACCCAAGGACATATTTTCCCTTGAGAGAGAGTAGAGGGAGGTGGGAAAGAGGGAGAGATAGAGGAGAGAGAGAAACATCTATGTGAGACACATTGATTAGCTATCTCCCGCATGCACTCTGACGAGGGCCAGGAATGGAACCTGATACCCAGATTTGTGCTCTTGACTGGGTATCAAACCTGAGACCCTCTGATGCGCAGGCTGGCGCTCTAACCACTTAGCCACACCGGCCAGGGCGCAGGAAGCCAAGGTATCTGGATTTATCCTGAAGGGGTGAATGCAGCAAGGCGTTTAAAGGGAAACTTTGTCCCGAGTTCTGTCCTTGCGGAGAGGCACGGAGGCGGTCCCACAGGGCTGCACGCATCCTTTCGGGAAGGGTGGGCGTCTCAGCTCAGAGGCAGGAAAGGACCCTGTGACCCGGGAGGCCCTGGAGCCAGGCATGGAGAGTTCAGGGACATTCCACATCACCCTGCCAGAAAGGAGGACAGGACGGAGAAGAAAGCTGGGAGAATGGGAGGAAAACTTCCATTTAAGGAGCAAATGGAGGAGGGGGCTGAGGGGGAGGGAAGGAAGACGGAGGCTAGGAGCTGGAGATGGAAAAATTCCAGGCTGGTATCGGGTCTAGGATCTGGGGAGGAAGGACACGTGGTCCAAGGGGAGCCTGTGATAGCAGGTCCCAGCATGCTTTGCTGAATTCCCCCGCCTGGCTCATGACATTTTGAAGGCAAACTGAGATTAACCAAAACATAGATGTAACAGCAGAGCACAGGATAAGAAAGTGCTAACATGAAACATTTTCCTTTTAACTAAGACAGGTCCCAGAAGATATATATCTTTATACGTAGATTTTAAAACCCTCTATAAAGAATGAAAAACATTGTTTTGGATAAGATACTATAAATGATGGAAAGCAAAAACAGCAGGTCTGGAAAGTCGTTACACAGATGAAAGGGAGACAGTATCTGCTATATAAAGCACTCTCACAATATGTAACAAAAGATATAAGCGAGCAATTCATAGGAAAGCAAATTCAAAAAGTCGGCACACATGAAAAAAATGCTCAAACTCACTAGGCTGTCAGGGAAATGCAAACTAAATTGCAATAAGATTTCTCTCTCTGCCCATCAGGCAGGCAGGGAGAGGGGCGGGCGAGAGAAGCAGCTCTTGCTATTGGAAACCAGGAAGAAGGACCATGGTCCTCCCGTGTTGCTGGGGGCTTGTGAGTTGCTGTAGCCTTTGGACCTATATTTTCGACTCAGCCCCACGCTCCTGAGAACCCACTCCTTAGACACAGAGCCCGGGGTGCGGCCACGGAAGCAGACGGAGCTTGCACAGCTGCAAAACCCCGGACACAGTGTGCTCCCAGCAGCAGGAGGAGGTCTCACCGTCCATCCACACAATGGGCTGTGCTGAAACCACGACAAAGAACGCACTAGAGTATCCACATTCCCATGAGAAGCTGTGCTGTCAGGCTAGCAAGATGCAGAGAAGTGTGTATATAAACCATCTTCCCCTATATGCACATGTCCTTGCGTATCTACATGAGCGTGTATCTAACACATATAAGAATGTATATAGTTCTAGTATATGGCATATGTTACAGAGGGTATATGTGAAGGGTAATACAGGGACGGGAGCTGGTCTGAGGGAGGCAATCCTAAAGATCTTCACGTGCCTGTAAAACCCAGCATGCCCGCTCCCTCTGTCATGTGAGATTGTACACGTGTGTTTAAGGGAGCGAATTAGCACCAGGACATGTTCTCAAGGGAAAGGAAGCATGGCGCCGAGACACTGAAATGAGTTTCAAGCTCTGACCCCCCAAAGCCTGCTCTCTGCTCCAGGAAACAGTCCATTCAGAGCCAGCACGTCCCCTGCCGTCTCAGCACCTGCTCCTAGAACAGGCACATCCCGGGCCTGAGGAAGAAGAGAGACAGGGCGACTTCCTTTGGGCCCATGCCCTGCCCTTCCACAGGTCCCGGATACTCAGCACTTAGCACAAGTCCCCGGCGACGAGCTGATGTGTCCCCAGAGGAACCGAGCCCTGGTCGCTCTGGAAAAGAAAGGGATAACAGGAAGGAGTGACTGGAGCTCGGGCTGTGTACGCACATCACAGGCGCAGCCTGCTCCCTCGGTGCTCTCCGAAGCCGGGGTGGGGGGTGGGGTTCGGGGGGGGGGGTAGGGAGTGTGGTCATGTGACTAATTCCGGTGCACGAGGACGTGTGCAGAGCTTTCCCACAGTCACACGCGGTGCCGCGCAGCTGAGCTCACACTGGGCCAGTCTGACTCCGGCGGCACCGCCGTCCTCCTGCTGTGAAACCCGGCTCATCTCTGCAGGTCAGCGCGGCCGTTTTGGAGCGAAGAACCCCGCTTGGCACTTGGGAGCCAGGACCACCTTGGGGCCTAGATGGGAAATGGCGTTCCCCGACGTGCCAGGCTGTGGTCCTGGTGGCACCTCGCACCCGTGTCCAGGCCCCTCTGCCCCATCGTTTAGGGTGGGCGTGCAAACTTCAGAGGCCAAGCAGGCACCGCCAAGCAGCGGGTGGGGGAGGGAGAACCCGGCCCACCCCAATGGGAGGGGCTGCTGCCACTCAACTCCAGTCATGGCCTGGGTCACGTGGGCTGACTTTTCAAAGGGTCAGTCAAGGCCCAGCATCTCCAATGATCTGACTTTTCAAGAGAAGATTAAAATTCATGTTTAGGTAAAATCGATTGATTTTGTTTTGAACACACCCACAGTGGTGGTGTTTCTAAGGCAAACCTCAGTCAAGCCTGCCTGCGGCCGAGGTTCCGGAGGCCGGCGGTTGGCTACTCAGTATTTACACGAAGATGGTTTATCCCGTCCAGCCTGTTTTCCGGGTAATCCCAGGAGGTGTCTGCTGGTGTGACAGATGAATTGACTTTTCATTATTACATGTCCAACACTAGATCACTGTTCTGAATATTAAATAATAGCAAAGGTATTCTTGCCCCTCATCAAATTCTAATGGGGATTGTGGGGTAGGATTCCAGAAGGGTTCAAGTTCAGTTCCCGCCGCTCCCTGGCCCCCAGACCCCTCACCCGCTCCGAGCCACAGTCTCCTACGCAGTAAAAGGGCTCGGTAATTCCCAACTCACAGAACAAGTGGCCTGAGAGCTAAGGTAAGCCGTGTAACAAACATGCTCAATAGATGTTCCATTCCTTCTAGCACAGTGGTCAGCAAACTCCTTAGTCGACAGAGCCAAATATCAACAGTACAACAATTGACATTTCTTTTGAGAGCCACATTGTTTAAACTTCAACTTCTTCTAACGCCACCTCTTCAAAATAGACTCGCCCTGGCTGTGGTGTTTTGTGGAAGAGCCACACTCAGGGGGCCAAAGAGCCGCATGTGGCTCGCAAGCCGCAGTTTGCCGACCACGGTGCTGGCAGGTATTCTGCCTTTGGAATGGCCCAGCTCCCTCGCCTGTCCTGTAGGCTGTGGAGACTGTTTGGGGGGAGGGTCCCCCATGTGAGAGGTAAAGAGTATATGCCTTGGAGCTACTGAGCTGCTCTGTCACTAACGTCACTGAGCGAGGGACTCAGCCACGGAGGGTTCTTGCTGGAGACCAGAGCCTTCCTCCTCTCCACGCTGCCCGGCACCTCTGGCACCCAGTCTGAGGCATGAGCCCGCCCCACAGGTGAACACGGAGAACAGGCAGGTGATGGTAAGGTGGCCAGACATCCTGCTTTTGATGGGACAGTCCCGATTTTTAACAATTTGTCCTGCATCCCGCGGCATTTTAAAAAAGTCCAAAAGATTTAAAAGAATCTTTCCAAAAATTGGGACTTTTTTAAAACGCTGTAGGACGTGGGACAAATTGTTAAAAATCAGGACTGTCCCGCCAAAAGCAGGATGTCTGGTCGCCTCACCTTGTCTCAAGGGACTTAGGTGGCACTCACAGGTCGGAGCAGGGACACCTTTTGGCAATCTCAGGGACTAAGCGGATGATGTCATGGCTCTGACCTTCTGGCAGTGACACCAGAGGAAACACCTGTAGGCGGCAGGAAACGAGGGATTAAAAATATCTGCTTATCCCCAAAATGAGCTAAGCACTCTGCTTTCTTTGCAGGAAAAACAAACAAGGCGGTATCTGGTCTGAGCCATTTCCTCTCTGCAGGCACCCCCCCTGCAGACACGGCGGGGCCACATGTTCACCAGCCCGGGCCACGCGGGTGCCAGAGGGCGGCCAGGCCGGTCCCGAGGGGGCTCAGGCTCCGACTCCAGCTGGAGATCTCTCCTTTCCTCGTGAGGGAGCTGGGTCCTTTCCTTGGGGCGAGGTGCACCCCCCATCTGACTTTGGAAACAAAGGGTCCCTGTGCTCTTCCTCCACAGTCTCTGGTCCCGGGAAGCCAGGCCGGGAGCCACCGAGGAAGGAGTGAAGGCTGGTCTGTTGGGCCTGGCGGAGCACAGAGCAGCTCTGAAGTCGGTGGAATGCAGACCCATCGGATTCTACTCTCTACCCCGCCTTCTGACATCCTTTAGAATGTCTCTCCCCCATCCTCTGACAGCCACTGCCACCCGGTCCGAAAGGTTGCCGGCAGCTGCGTTAGGTCCCCGTGCCCAGGCATCCCGTCCTCTCCACGTATGTCCAGTCTGGCCCCTCCGTCCTCGCTGTGGTCTCTGCGCTTAAGGCCCCGGCACCTCTCCTGATCCGTGGGGAGAGGTTTCTTGCCACTGTTCTTCTCTGCCTTATCCGCTCTCCCCGCTGCTGCCCAAACCATGTCTGAAATCTGGGTGGGCGTGTCTTTGCCCGGTTTACCTGCTGTATGTAGAAGCCACTGCACAACCTAAGCTTAGTTGCTTCCTGGGGTTCATGGCAGCTGCCTCTGGGTCAGAACCCAGGGTGCATGCTAGCGTCCCACTCAAATGGGGGCCTCATTGGAAACGAAGGTGCTAAGCAGATTGTTGGGCTCTTCAACAGACGGAGACCCCGAGGCGCAGAGACGTGGCCCAGAAACCAGAGCCTCAGTCTTATCCAAAGGTGACGTGTTTAAACCAATACATAGCTATTGCACACCTGTTATGTGTTGGCCGTTGTGCTCAGGATAGGGAAACTGGTACAGCCCGTGGCACAGGCCTTCCCGGGTCGCACTCTGGTGAGGGGACAGGCAGCGCCAGGTAGCAAGGGCAGTGCCGGGAGAGAGGTGGCCTCACGTCTTAGCGAAGACGGTGTCACGTCCCAAGCAACAGCCAGGCAAGCGGTATGATCCCGCGATGAGGGCGGAGTTAGAGCTGAGGCCTAAATGACTTCTCATGTGACAAAGCAGATAGACTTCCAAAGCCCGGGCGACAGCGGCCGGAGTGACGCGTGGGGCAGACGTGGGACCTCCCTGGCCCATAGTAAAACACGGTGGCTGGGAGATTGCTGCGTAACACGCAGAGGAGAAGCGTCCTAACGCCCGGACAGCCGGGCTGCCTGCCTGTGGGGGCCGCAGCACGGCGCTGCTAACCCGCCTCGGAGCCGGACACACAAGAGCGCTCGGAAGCGCTTTGCTCTCTTCCTAGAAGAGACACGAAGGAAACAAAGAGGAAGAAGGCAGCTGATGCAAAGTTCTCTGTAGCATCGCCGGTCTCCTCAAGGTGGACAGTTAGGAACGGCCGGAATGCTGCATTTCAGAGAGCGAGTTCGAGTGAACGACAGAGCCTGGAGGCCACCGATGCTCCATTAAAAATGAAGGCACGTTTCTAGCACGTGGAGCTGTGCATGGAAAAGGGGGAACGTGCTGAGGCCGGTGACGAGGGCCGCACAGACACGTAGAAACACACGTGACAGAGCCGGGCAGTGAATGTGGAGGGAGGGGCACAGGCCCGGGCTCAGCAGCGCTGAGGGTGCTCGGAGTTTTCCTGGTCAGACAGTGTGCGTCCGCCGGCGGGGATGGGGTGGGGAGCTCTCGGGGCGCAGGCCTGGCTCCCTCTGACACGGCTGTGCGTCTGCCCTGGCCTCTGGGCTGGCTCAGCGTTAAAGGGCCCCGTCGCTGTTCCCCTCAAAGGCTCTCCGGCCCAGATAAGCCGGCTCCCAGGCTCCCAGAGGAACGCGCCAGGAGATAGGAGCCGGTGGGAACCCTCCCAGGCCCGGTCGCAGGCACCTCCCTAGGGGAGCAGGGGGCTGTCTGGGTGAGAGGAAACATCTGGGCCTCCCCCAGATAAGGCCTGGGGGCGGGGAGCGCAGTCCGTCTCGGGAATAACTGTGGGAAGCCAGCCCCAGGCTCAGCCTCCCCCCTCCTTGGCCCTCGGTGCCCCCGTGACGGAGGGCAGATGGGGAGCGGGCTGGTCCCTGCCAGGCCTCACCTCTTCACCTTGGCTGGGCAGACGTGGCCCCTAAATGGAATCGTGAGTGATGAGTAAGATCCCCATAGCAACAAGACTTCCGGCAGGATGATGGGGCCGAGGGGGCATCTCCGGGCAGAGGGACGGCAGGGCAAAGGCCTCCAGGACAGAGGCTGGAAGTAGCTCAGTGGCCGGGACGCCGTGGCCACAGTCCGCGGCACTGAGCTCTGAGCGGGCAGGACGGGTGGCCTGAGTCCGTCCACCCAGCGGGATGGAGCTGCACCGGGTGGGGTGCCCAGTGCGGGGCAGTGAGGAGGCCTGCAGGAGGCCGCCCAGCGGTGCACGCGCCCTGCTGCCCGGGGCTCTTGCTAGGGTGTGGCCGGGACAGGCAGACAGAGTAGCCAGGCGCCAAGTGGAGGAGGGTGGGTGGCCCCTCTGTTCTCTCCCACGGCCGGAAGTGAGGCTCGGGGCTGGGGCTGTTACATGCTGACCTGTGTCCCCAATGTTGACGTCCTGGCCCCCGCATGAGGCTGTATTGGAGATAAGGCCTTGAAAGAGGTGTTTACGTTCAGATGAGGTCCTGCTCTGATCCCTGTGCCTGGGGGCCCCACGGGAGGAACTTAGGACACAGACACTCGTGAAGGGAGGACCCTGGGGGGACGCCCATCGTAAAGCTGAGCGGAGGAGCCGGCCCCCGACACCCGTCAGGATGTCCGGCCTCGGACGGTGAGCGGGACGCAGTGGTTTGAGCCCCAGCCTGTGGTTCTTTCGGTGGCAGCTCGAGCACTGGCTGCCTGTGGAAGCTGCCTCTGGGCCGTCCCCGCGTCCCCGCCCCGCCTCATGCCACGCCTGCGTGAGCTCGGGCGCAGTGTCCGGGTGAGAGCACCTGCATCCTCCTCCCTCCTCCAGGAACGCTGCCCAAGGTTCCACCTGGCCTCTCCCCTCCCGGCTCTGTTCTTAGTTGGAGCTTTTGTCTCTGAAACTCGCAACGCTTCACTGGACGGGCGGGGCAGCCCTGTAGCTCCTGGATTTCGCCCTTGCCTGTAGGTGGGACAGTCAGGCTCCAGCGGGAGGGACAGGCCCCCCCGGTGTGGACAGCAGGCCCCATGGTGGGCCTGAGGGCTCAGGCCGGACCCGGGCACTCGAGTCAGGAAGTCCTGCCCGCCCACCACTGCTTCCTCTCTGCGGCTTCAAACACAGCTCTGCCTCTGAGCAGAGCGATCTGGGCCAGCCCAGCCCGCTGTCCTCTGTGCAGCTGCTCCGGCTTCAAAGGAGGCCACCGGCAGGAGGAAGTGAGGCCCGGAGAAGCGCGTCCACAGCCCCCCTCCACACGCCGGTCCCCGGCGCCGGCTACTCTCCGAGGGAAAGCCACTTCAGATATGTCCCTGAGCTTTCCCAACACAGAGGCGACAGCACCTGCATCTGTGGAGTCCTTTCTTCCTTCTCCAAATCCTGCCCATGGACGTTATCCCACTTAATCCCCTGAGCCACACGGATGGAATTACCGTCCTGGCGAGGCCCAGATCCATGCTGTTGAGTCAGGATCCCGCAGCACTTGGGCCATGGTGTTTGGTCCGGAGCCCGGACTCCTAGGCCGCCATGCCTGGCTTCCTCTGTTACACGGAACACTCGCTCTGCCCCCCCTCTCATCCCCCAAACACACACACACACACACACACACACACAATGCACCTGCACAGGTACCCGGGCGCAGGTGAGCTGCTTTGGTGGTGGGAGGCACCCAGTTCCAGGGCGGCCTGCCCTGTAGAGGCTGTGGCTGCGCCTGGGCATGCCCTGAGCACAGGTCCGGGAACCCTGCTGCCCTTTTCTTGGTCCGCACCCAGGAGGAAAGTTCTTGGCCATCAGAGGAAGGGCCCTCTCAGGCTCCTCTCCCTGCTCTTCATTTGCAGTCCCTTCTGCAGCCAGCTGGCCTACACCTCACTCCGGGCCACCAAACAGCCCCTAAGGTCTCCATGACATGTCTCTCCGGTCCATTCTCTGAACCACAGCCACGGCGATTGTTCTGAAGTGGAAATCTGATCACATGACTCCCCCCCACCATTGCTCTGAGAACACAGGGGCAGCTTTTAAGAGCTTAAACAGGTCATCTCACCAGCAGGCCAAACGCATCTCCAACGAAAGCTGGACGAATGCTTTGGGAAGACACAGCTCAAGGCCAGCCCCTCAGGTGCTCCCCACAGTGAGACCAAGCCCCTTGGGTGCTCCCCACAGTGAGACCGAGCCCCTTGGGTGCTCCCCACAGTGAGACTGAGCCCCTTGGGAGCTCCCCCAGAGAGACTGAGCCCCTCGGGTGCCCCCCCCCCCAGAGAGACTGAGCCCCTTGGGTGCCCCCCAGAGAGACTAAGCATCTCAGGTGCTCCCCAGAGAGACTGAACTCCTCAGCTCTGTGGGTGAGGAATCCTGGTGCCTCCAAGGCCAAGTCCCAGGTCTCGCGTGTTCTGCCAGCTGTTCCTGTCCTCCTGTCCACACTCTCTTCTCTCCCGCCCAGCTCTCACACCCTCCTTGCTGGATGGAGCTCAGACACCACCTCCTCCCCTGCTCATGCCTGAGCTGGGTCCTGAGCACAGGTGACTGGACACTGGCCCACCCTGTGGTCATCACCGTTATCCTCTGACCCTGACTGGACTGCAGTCTCTGAAGGCAGGGTCCAAGCTTTATGCCCTTTTGTGTCCAGAATTCCCAGCACAGAGCCGGACACAATCGTCAAATACATCCTCAGCGAGCAGGCGGGTGAGTGACCACACAGACCACTCTTGCCCGAGACCCAGAGCTTTCCCAGGCGCCAGTCCGTGGCTCCCTAAGGCCCTAAGGCCCTAAGGGCAGGGCAAACTCTCAGGGTTCAGCCTCCATCCATGGCTGGGGGGTAGGGGGGAAGGGGAGCGGCTCCTCGTGTCCCAGATCACTCTGCCCTGCTCCCTCTGCTGGTATTTCATTTCCCTTCCCTCCCCCCACCCATCTGCATCTGTCCCGCAGGAAGTGCCACAGATTGCTTCATTTCCCAGGGTGTCCACACCCCTTTCCTCCCCCTCCCTCTCCCCCTCCCTGTGGAGGAGCAGGCCACGGCATGGGCCCTGGGAGGACGGGCTCTGTGCCGAACCGGGCGATGGCTGTCACCTCCTGTCCCTTCCAGGCCTCTGCGGTCTGTGCTCACCGGGTAGTCGAGGAAGGCAGGCCGGGATGGGCAGCCTTCACTGGAACCATCAGAACTCCCAGACCCTTCACCCTAATGATCCCTCCTGGGAACTGCTTCCAACCGAGTAATTCACAAGGAGAAGAAACACCCCACAGACTGTGTAAAGCGACGTTATCTATGAGACGGAGAAAGTGGGAACAAAGGCCATTCCCCGAAATAGAAAAAGGGTGAAGCAGCTTCGGGCGTATTTGTACACGGAACGCCGTGCAGTCGTCCACACGAGGACGCAGCCGGGGACGGTGGGCGCTGCCCGGCGGACGTGAGGGCAGAGGTGGGGTGCCGCGTCGAGGAGTTATGGCTACGGTTTTGTAAGAAGGATCCATGTGGCTACGAATAATAAGGACACACAGAATGGGAAGTAGTTACATGAATCGGAATTGTCTTTTTCTCCCAGTTTTTTTTTTTTTTTTTTAATGACAAAAGGGATAATATTGAGGATCAGAAGTGAGAAAGAAAGTAATGGTTGTGTTAGGATGATATATTTTTGCAATTTTGCCTGAAAGGTTTACTATTAGCTGAATTATAAATGTATATTTTAAGACTATGGAGAGCACCCAGAACGTGAAGTCCTAGGGTTTTCTGAGAGGAGTTCTGGTTCATTGGGGTTTTGTCATTTTAAACAATTCTTTTTAAAAAAAAAAAAATATTTTTTATTGATTTTTTAGAGAGGAAGAGAGAGGGATAGAGAGTTAGAAACATCGATGAGAGAGAATCATCCATCAGCTGTCTCTTGCACACCCCCTATTGGGGATGTGCCTGCAACCAAGGTACATGCCCTTGACTGGAATCAAACCCGGGACCTTTCAGTCTGCAGGCTGACACTCTATCCACGGAGCCAAACTGGTTTCGGCGGGTTTTGTCATTTTAGAAACAATCAGAATGTGCCTGGTGTGGACCATCCCCCACGTGCGTGGCTGGGGGCCTAGCAGGATCGATGGGGACCGCAGCCTGGTCCCACGAAAAGCAGCAATAAGACCTTTGCCTGTTGGACACATAATGCTGTCCCCTGCCCCAGTTCCCCCCCTCACCTGCCCCATCCTGTCCCCCTGGGCTGCAGCCCAGCTCAGGTCAGCCCTGAGTTAGGCCCATTCCCCCTCGGCCTGTGCTCCTGAGCTTCAGAGAGAATGCTGGGGAAAGGTCTTGGGGAGGGCGCGTTGGCAGGGAGAAATCCCACGTCCTGCATCTGTGGGATACAGGGATAAAGCCCCGGATGGAGTCTTTCTTTGGAAAGTGTTAGTTTATGTGAAGCGTGTGGTCAGCTGAACAAACACCCAGCCCTTTGCATATAAATGAGGCGCCCTTCGCTGTCCTCCGCACTCCTGGTGCTCCTCGAATGGCAGAGACGTCCACAGCGTGGTTTTCGGTGTGCCCGTCTCTCTCCAGGCACCTCATCGGCTCCCGCCCGGGGACCACCTTCCAGCCCAACGCCCTCCCATCTCCAGTCCTGAATTCCCAATTCCGGTCATCCTGCCAACGCCTCAGTCAAACTCAGCCCTTCCGGCCCCAAACCAGCAAATGCCTCTTCCCGCTCCGGCCTGAGACGCAGTCACCCGGGCTCCTTCCGTGTCCCCACTGCCCGCAGCAGCCTCCAGGCAGACCCCAGATACCAGGACCCTCCCCCGGTTCCTCACAGCCTCCTGGTCTTCTAGCTCCAGGCCACCTCTCCCTGGGCGTCGGCCCCTCAGCGGCCGCCTGCCTGCCACTTAGGACGCCTGCACTGATTGGAGATAAGAGGCCACTTGCATCACGCTCAGCTCAGCGTGCGGAGACAGCATCTTCAGGTCTGACCTCCTCCGAGAACCCCTGAGGAGGCCCGGCGCATATTTGTGGGATGACTGGCCGCGCGGGTGTGTATCTCCCAGCAGGTCTCCCTGCGCTGGCGTAGGACGTTTTCCTAAAGCCGAGCGGCTTCAGGACTCTGCATCCGCCCCTGTTTAATTTCCTCGTGTTGGTTTTGGCCCGGCATCCCTTCCTATGTAAATCATCCGAACTTGAATATGTCATGTAGCGTATTAGCTATCCCAGCTGTGGGTCATCTGGAGTCTTTCTATGTTTCAACCAAGTCATTAACAAAAACACTTAGGGAGGCAGGGCCAGGGACAGAGCCCGCGGCGGTCCCCGGGGACCGCCCTCGGCACAGACCTGCGTTCCAGGGGCACAGCCACCTGTGGGCCAGGCCGCTCCGCCTGCTGCGTGCATCTCGCCCAGACATCCCCAGGACGCACGTAACCTGCGTGGCTGAGAGACCCCAATGCCCTGCTGGCACAGGGGAGCGCTCAGCTCGTAAGCCTAGAGCAGCTCAGGCGGGATGTCGCTGAGAGGGGTCGGGTGTGAATGGTTAGCGTCTCGCTCTCCAATCCCGCGGCTGTCTCAGGATCCCACCTGTCCGGACCTCACCTGCAGGGGGCAGGGAGGAGGTAACCAGGTGCGGGGAGAGAGGAGGAGGTAGGGAAGCATGCCATCAGGGTCAGGTGAGCTGGACTGACGTCCTTGCCACTTCCCACCTGCTCGTGTTGCGGCTCCACTGGGAGCCACACACTCCTCTCCTCCCTCCCTTTCTTTAAAGCGCGTCGCTTGAGCCAGGCCTTGGCTGCCTGGGAGCCTACAGTTCAGACCTGCCGTCCCTGGGCCCAGGCTCCCCGTCTCCCTGGCTCCCCCTCTCCCAGGCTCTCGTCTGGACATGGGGTTCCCAGCGCTGCTCCCAGGACCAGCCCCTGGAGGAGGCCCGAGCATCCCCGCGGAGGTCTGCACGCCGGATGCACCAACCACCCCTCTCCCCACACTCTCAGCTGGAAGCTGACCTCAGATGTCCCCTGTCCACCCCGGGTCCCAGTCAGAGTGGCGCCCACAGCCAAGGAGGGCATTCCCTTCTAAGTGACCATCAAGCCTTCTTACTCAACAAACATGCTACCACGCCTGTGATGTGCAGACACAGCTCTGCGCACTTCACACCATGATGACCTCATTTCATCCTCATCACGACCCAACCGCGCAGGTCCTGTCACTATTCCATTTCACAGACGGGAAAACCAAGGCCCTGAGAGGTCCCAGGCTGGTAACGGGCAGTCAGGACGCAAGCCCAGCTGCCTGGCTCCAGGCCCGTGCTCTTCACTCCCGCGTCCTTCTCCAGCCTTCCTCCGGAAGGCCGTGTTACATTCTGCTCGTGGCAGGCAGGGGGCCGGTGGTGGGGTTTTCAGACTCGCTGCTTTGGGTCCGAGAGGAGGGAAGGTGTTTTGAGAAGGAGAGCTGGGATCTTTAGCTTTTCACAGCCTCTTCGTGCATCCTCCTTGGTCCGCAATGGAAGCCGTAGCTTTGCTCACTTTCAGCAATGTCGCCATCTTTGCACGCCCTCTGCCACCTTCCACGGGCAGAGAATGCCGGAACTTTCTTATGTAATTCACCTCAGTTTGTTTAAATTTCTCACAAAATCCACTTAGTAATAACCACACCACCATGGTTTCATGGGGTATTTTCATTTTTAAGGTACTTTCATAGATTATCTCATGCAGCACGCATCATCTTACTTCCTCACTAAATAGCCTTACAAGGTGAGTGGAGCAGGTGCCAGCTCGACAGGTGGAGGGACCAGCCAGGACACCCCAAGGCCAGTGCCTGACGCTGGACTGGAACCCAGGTCTCGGGGTTTACCCGTGGCCTGCCCCAAAGGCCGTGATGAGACTAACCCAGAAGGAGCGGGCAGAGGGCCACTGTTACTACCATTTTCCTCAAACCCACCCCGGTGCCAACGCTCCCCGAGGCCGCCTTCCCTCACTGCTTCCTTAGGCACGAGGGCAGGGCTCCTGTCCCAGGCGTAGTGGGGAGAGTGGGGCAATTCTAAGTGTTGTGTAACCCCATGTAGAAAAAGTTCAGTTCTCTATTCACTTGGGGAAATTCCCAAATCAGAAAGGATGGCGATAAGCTATCCCTCCCGATGACTCCATCCAACAGATCAGCTGTTCTGGGGCTCAGATGCAGGAGAAGCATTGCCCCTAATGGTTCAGATTTATGCTTCGCTGACGCCTTTCCTGTAGAAACGGGCCTGCCTGCACCCCATGACTTCCCTTCACACCTACCTGCCCATCCTAGTCACACCCCAAAGCACAGAGCAACGGAAATCACTGACAACATCGCGACAGCTTTTGAACGCCCAGACCACGAGTTGTGCAAGTCTTCCGTGAGTGAGTCCCGAGTGGCACGGACACGCGTGTTCTCTGCCGGCCTGAACGACGCGGTCTGACCGGAGACCCGGCTCCAGAGCGCTGCTCCCTCCGAGGTCTCCGGGCAGGACACCAACGGCACCTGGCGGGACTGACCTCCTCATCCGTGCGGTTGAGCGGAGCGTGTGGCTGGCTAGTTCTGACCCTCCCGGGCCAGGGCTGTGGCGGGGCAAATCTTCCAGAATGTTCCTTTCCTGTGGCAGCTGCTCCATTCCCTGGGACACAGCGATGTGGAACAGAGCCCCTGCCAACCCGGGACGGACGCGGAGCCCGAGCAGAAATAATCCTGTGCCGGTTCCTTACGACCGCTGTGGAGCTGCGTCTCACAGCAGCCCACCAGCCGACCCCCTGCAGCCGCAGGTCCTCATGTGACTGATTGTTACGTTAGACTGATCATTCCCGCCTGGATGGAGCCAGCCGCCTGTTGCTGAGCGGTCCCTCCGGTTCGGGCCCCCTCCACCAGCTGCATGGGTCTGGAGAGCTGGGGCTGGCCACGGTCCCCCTGGCGGCACAGTGCCCGGGAGGGAGCGGGCTCCGTCCAGGTGTGAGGGCCAGGCGCCCTCTCCTTGGGGTTCATTCCCAGGGGCCTCTCTCCGGGGGAGCAGGTGGAGGGGCTTGGGGTGGCTTTTGGTGAGCTTGGCCACAGGCAATCCCTTGGTCCTGTTGCAGACACATCCCCTCAGCAGCCGCGGTTGGGGGCTGGCCCCAGGCAGGGTGTGTGGGGGTGGGTGAGGGGCTGAAATCAGGATGAGGTCAGATGGGAACCCCCAGGGCTGCCAGGAGGCCTCGCATGGGGGAGCCCTACACCAAAGTGCGTTTTCTCCGGCTCCCAGTAGAGAAGCTGCCTTTGAACTCCCACTCTGCCCTCAGACTCAGCATAGAGTCACCTGCAACAGGAAGCCCGGCCTGAGGCCAGCTGGGCGAGCCCTCTGTCCAGGGGAGCTCAGGCCCTGTTCTGCCCGGACCAGAGGGGACACGCTCACCTGTGTGTCCCCAGGCCTCAGGCGGGCGGCCTCCACGCGTGTCGGTGGGGCCTGGGCCGTGCTGCTGCCTCGCTCTAGCGGACCCCGCCTGGGAGAGCTGTGACTTCCAGGAGGGTGGCGTGACCTGGAGCAAGCAGATTCCAAAGCAGGGCCGGGCGTCCGAGGAGGCCGGCGCTTCGCTTCTGGGCTGGAGAGAATGCCGGCTCCAATGTCTGGTCTTCTCGGGGATTCCAGCCCGGGCCCACGCTGGCCATCGAGGAGGGGCCCTGATGGCACAGGAGGGCGTCCCACAGCAGGGGCCTGCCTGTCCGCCTCACCTTTCCCGGGAAGTCCCTGCCCTCCACGTGGGACTTCACAGCCGAGCCCCCGGGCTGCCCGCTCATGTCCCACAATCCCAGGAGACAGGCATTCAGGAAGCCTGACGGGGGGAATTGGGGAGTTCACTGCCCAAAAGTCCAGGGTGTGAGGTAGTGTCCTCCCCGGTCTGGCTGAGGAGGGCCCTGGCAGCCGCTACATTTCTGTGCTCGGTGATAGACGGTATCCTGTTTCCATGGAGATAGGAATATCTACGTGCACCCTGAAGGCCGACCCGGAGTGAATGCTGCTTTTGTGATGAAACTGACCATCTCATTTCTCAGGGCTTAGGCTGAGCTACTGCCCAGATGAGAGACACGCCGGGAGCTTTGCAAAGGCCCAGGGCGCCCGGTCCCCGGGGCCTCGGCGTCGCCCATGGCCTTGGTGTCCCTCCCGGGCCCTCGGCGTCCCTCCCCGGGGTCTCAGGTTCTCCTCGATTCTGTGGCTTCCTCCCGCCCGGAGCATGAGCTGTGATGTGCCCGGGGCGTGAGCAGGGCTGGCTGAGCTGGCTCTGCAAGCCTGAAGCTATTACTGGAGGCAGGCGGAGCTGCCTGCGGATTTCTCTGGAATCAACATGCTTTCTCCGGTGGCCCCGATAAGATTACGGGGCCGCGGAGTTGCCAGTGTTCAGATTTCCCACGGAACCAACGCTCCGGCCAAGCTCCGCTGCCTGGCTGCCTGGCGGCGAGGGGCCGCGCCTCTGCAGGCTCTGACCCCCGACCCCTTCCAGAATGCGCTGGGCCTCCGTGACAGGCTCCGGGCCTTCAGCCCCGCTACCCCAGCCTCCCCCGTCCCTGCGGACAGCAATGGGAGGTTCTCCTAGTGGAAGCCACTGTTACCGAGGGCCCCACAGAGCCTGGGAGCCAGACAGAAGAGGGGTATGCATGCCCTCACTGGTTTGGCTCAGTGGATAGAGCGTCAGCCTGCGGACTGAAGGGTCCCAGGACTGAAGAGTCCCGGGTTCGATAAAGGGCATGTACTTTGGTTGCAGGCACATCTCCAGTAGGGGGTGTGCAGGAGGCAGCTGATCGATGTTTCTCTCACATCGATGTTTCTAACTCTCTATCCCTCTCCCTCTCTGTGAGAAATCAATAAAATATATTTTAAAAAACAAGAAGAAGAAAAGAAAAGGAGTATGGAGTCACAACCACACACTTCAGCTCCCAGAGGCCACACAGTCTCTAGTTTGACCCAGGGCTCCGCGAGAGGAAGGATCCCAAAACAGCGAAAGCTGTTGGTGAGATTGGGGGAGAAAACACTTCATGAAGTACAATGAACAGCTTACATATACTAATACATGCCCCCCTGCCCAGTGATACCGATAGTCTCTAAGGATCGCAGATAGGATGGCCCAATAACCTTTGGTGCCATTTGAGGCATGAACGCGTGTCGCCAGTGCTCAATCACAGAATAAACGGGGGAAGGACAGGTGACAGCTGGGAGGGCCTTGGAGTTGCCTCAGATAAAAGGCCTCTCTAACGGCCTCCATCTAAAGCAGACACAGTTTAGCCAACGGCAACGAAGCCTAATTCTCACTGGCTGGATCCCCCACTTGTTGGCCTGAATAGTAGCTGATGTCACGTGTCAACTATCTTGTTGAGCAAATGAAGGGCTTAGTCCACAAAAATCAGACTTTCTGCAAGTGCTCCTGGCTCTTCGGTGCTGACTACAGCCCAGGCGAAAGTACTCAGAGTGACCTTTAACCTCCGTGTCCTGAGTCTCCTCTTTCTCTACTGCACACTTCCCTCCTCCGTTCCTGCCGTAGCGGCTTCGCTGTTCACCTCTCCGGGACAGAATTCGTACTTGCGCCTCAGGTGTCTGTATTTCCCATGGACATGCCTACCAAGGCGATCAAAACCAGCAGATGGAAGCCTGGCTTTAAAAAGGAGCACCCGATCCTTCTCTCACCTTCCAGCATTGGTTTCTCATTCAACCAGCGAGGATCATGTGCCCATCAGGCCGAGGGTCAGGCGCTCGGGCTCCCGAACTCAGGGAGCCTTCAGGGAGAGGCTGGGCATTTGAACAGAGGGCTCCGAGGGGCTGGAGCCCTGGAGCTGGCGGACGACTAGGGAGGCTTGTGGGGCCGGGATGGAGGGAAGGAGCTCCTATATGTTAACTCATTTGTCAACAGCCTTGTCTGGTGAGATCACATGGCTGTGGTGTAGCACGCACTGCTCACCTAAGACCAGTGAGCGTCCCTGCCCCAGAGGCTGCGCGGCCCTCCCCCCTGGCATCCCGGCTCCTGGTGAGCTCCACCCACAGGTCATTTCTCCCCCACTACAGCGGCCAGGCCTGCCTTCCCGCCTTCCCCTCGTCCTGGCGAAGTCAGACCTTGCCTGGTCCCTGGCTCGGCCTATGGCTGGCGTCATTCTGTGGCCCCCTCTTTCTCTAGGCGTTGCCCACTGCCCATGAGCTGAGTCCTGGCCATCAGCCTCTAAAGACTAGAGCTGGCCTCGGTCTGAATCGGAAAGAGGCCCCCCTTTGGGCCACAGTGAGGCGCGGAGGCTTCGCATGAAGAAAGTGACCCTTTCCCCGCAACGGCGAGAGTCCAGCTGCCGCTGGCCAGCGTCCACTCTGCAGTTTGCCCATGCTTTCCCTTCTCCGCTGCCCCTGCCTCCCTCTCCAGCCCCTGCTCCCTCCGCAGAGGAAGGCGGCTTCCCCCGTGCCCGCCGCGCCCTTCCCAGCCACCCTCCTCTCCCCAGGCCTCCTTGAGAGTCTGGACAGCGAGAACGCAGGGTCCACCCCGCCATCACTGGCTCACACAGCTGAAAACGGCCAGAGCCATGATACTGCGCAGTGAGCCTCGTTCCCCTGGACGGCAAGCCTTCACCAGCACCTCGTCCCCCAGAGGGTCTGTGGCTGAGCGAGGACGGATATTGTCCACCGCGGTCACAGTGACCTAAAGAGAGAAAGGACGTTCCAGCCTTCCGGCGGGTGCGTGGGTTCGCAGGAAGGGACGCTCCGGAGCCTGCTGGCCTGTCAGTGGGGACACTGTGACTCCGTTCCTCCCCAAACATCGAGGCCCCTTCATGTCTCCAAAGTGGGTCTCGCCACTCAAAAGAGGGCTCCGCTCTGAGGTTGTCCAGCAATTCCCAGCCCACTCCTACACAGCACGTCCCTCATAGAGTTGCTTCCTGTCCAGAGCCCCCACTTCCCCGCTCCTGGCTCCCTCTTTCCTCCCTTCCCGGGGGGCTGGGCTGTGCCACACTCAGGTGTTTTCACAAAGAAGCTTCAAAAGGGGCCCCTGCCACCCGCAGACCTGAGCGTGCGAGCTCAGGGCGCCCCGACCGGCAGAGGCTGCTGCTGCGCCCACTGCACCCGCTGCCCTCCTGGTGGAGCCATAGTTACTGCCCCCCATCCCCCCACGCTGTGCAGACCGGTGGCCGAGCCGTTCATGCCCTCCCTCCCCGGAAGCACGCGGGTGACGGTTCAGGGTTTGTGCCACACACACTTCCTTCCTCAACCTGGAGAAGGAAGGTGGGCGCAGGGTCCCTCTGTGTCTTCCTAGAACAAAGTGCGAGCCGGCCTTGGGTCCTCATGCGGCAGCCGGGTTCCAACCCGCCCCCACAGCCACAGGCGCCAGGCAGGCGCACAGACCGGACCTGTGGCCGGGGCCCCGGGGCCCGCGCTCCCAGGGGGGGCACCCACGTCCAGAGCGGCCTCACCAGGGTGCATCCCGGCATCTCCACCTCCTGCCGGGAAGCTGGAGGCAGCGGGAGACCTCGGAGAGACTTCTGAGCACCACTTGCTGATGTCTGTGCATCACCCCCACTCCACCCAGCCCTCACCTGCCTCAGTTTCCCCGATTTACCCAAGTGTCTACACGCAGACTCCTGCGGGTCCCAGAGTCCCCTAGACTCCATAAAGCCTCCCTGCAGGCGACCCCCAGCCCTGGAAGACAGGAACGCAGGGTGCCTGCAGGGAATCCGCAGAGCCCAGGCCACGCGTGGGGCTAGCTTAGCAGGTTAACCAGGGCTCCGGGGCAGAGCTGGAGTGGGGAGGAGGCAGCGGCCGCGGGAGCCATCTCCTCCCGCAGAGCCTCCCCTCAGAAGCTCCTCTCTAAGGTCCCAGACTCTGCCGAGATGGACGTGGGCTAAATGTCCACTCTCAGCTGCGAGGGAGAGATCCGGGAAGCTGGGGACCTGGGGGAACACACCCCGCTACTCCGGGCACACTGCCAGCTACTCCTCCCCTGCGGGGTGGTTCCTGGACCCCCTGAGGTTGGACCGGTGCCAGGAAAATCCCAGGCTGCGAAAGGCAGGCGGGCCTCGCCCTGAGCGCCCCACAGAGGTGGCCAGCACCCTCTCCCCGCCCCAGAGCACACACACGCCCGGGGCCATGCAGGGAGTTCTCCAGCTTTATCATCGGCGGTGCTGTTTGCCCGCGAGGGAGTTTTGCAGAAAGTTCTGAGAGCTGTGGCTGTGGGACCGGAGAAGCTCAGGCCACCTTCGGGGGAGGCAGCAGGCGGAGGAGGGCCTCGCTGCCGCCCTGTTTCTCTTTCAAAACTGGCTCCAGACTCCGGGCTTCTGCTTTCTGCGGGCCGGGCTGCAGGGCGCCGGCTCACGGAGTTGTGTCCTGAGCCTGTGAGTCCCGCTCCGAAGTGCCTGCACCCAGGAGCCCTGTCCCCTGGCGGCCCTCCCGCCGCCTGCCGCAGGTCTGCCAGGTGGGCTGGGCGTGCTGGGGGGTGGCCAGCGGCAGGCATCGCCTTCTCAGCCCGCGCCCAGCCCGCGCCCGCCCACCACGCCCGCCCCGCGGTACCTCCATGTCCTCCAGGTGCCACCTCACTCCTCTGCCCAGGCTCTCGGGTCCGCCGTCCCGCTCCGGCCCCGGGTCCCGCTGGGCGGCAGGGCTGGAGGGCTGCCGCTCCGCTAGCTGCTGCGGGACAGCCAGCCTCCGGCCTCTGCGGAGGACAGGGTGGGGGGGGCGGGGGAGGGAAAGGCGAGGAGGAGGTGGAGAGGGAGGGCGGGGAGGGGGAGGAGCAGGGGAGGGAGGCCGGCCATCGGGGTTTAAATTTAGACACAAATCTAAACAGATACTGTCCCCTCCCGGGCAGGGCTCCGGAGGGAGCCACTCGCTCCACCCGTGTGCCCAAACATGGATGGGACGCCGGGCGCCTCTCCTGGAGAAGTGGCCCCGGACCCGGGTCTCTGCCGGGTTTCAGCCTCTCCGCCTCTCCCCCCTCAGTGTGCCTTCTTCCTTTCCTGCTCTGAAAGTTAGTGTTCTTTCACTCTCTGATCTCTCTCTTCTGGGGACATCCTTCCTGCTTCCTTTCCAACTCTTTTTCTCTTTTAATTGCACTCATGTCACACAGGGTTTCCCGGTCTGCCCGCTGAGCCCGCATGAGGCTGATGCCTGGTAACCCTGGGCCAGGGGACAGCAGTGCCCCGGAGCCCGCACTGTGGGGAGGGACAGGATCCTCCCCTTTGACTCCACCGCCCCACCTCCCAGCCTCACTTTTTCACCACCAACCTGTCCATCCCTCTTCTGCGTGCTAGGAGGAGGAGCAGGAAGAGCAGGAGGAGGAGGGAAAGGGAGAGAATAAGGAGGAGGAGGGATAGAAACAGAGGAGCAGGAGGAAGAGGAGGGAGATGGAGAGGAGGAGGGAGGAGGAGAAAAGGGAGGAGAAGGGACAGGAGGAAGGAGAGGAGAGAGGTATCCAGCTCCCGCAGCAGTAAGGCTTGATGGGTTCGAGATTTCAGTTCCCGGGCAGCTGCTGAAGGGCCTCCTCTCTGTTCCGTTAGCAGAGGGAAAGGTAGCGAAGAGGGAAGAACATGCTGATGGGAGTGGGGGTTCCCGGCCTGGGACCTGGAGCAGCGTCTTTCCTGCTGCCAGGGTATGGCCTGCCACGGCCCTGCCTCTGAGACTGCGTGAAGGGGGCTGGCAGGGTCCCGCAGCCATCGGTGACCCCACCCCATCCCCAAGCCCTGAGCCCCACCACCCCAGTGAGGGAGAGCCATCTCAGAGCTGGACGGTGGCCCCGGGGTGCTGAGCGCTGTGCTGAGCGCTGCTCCCGCTGCAAAGCTCTGCCTGGATTCTGCCCCTCACGCCAACGTCCAGGCTCGGGCTGCCTCGGAAACGGGGCCTCCTTCTGTCACACAGCCTCAGGCCTGAACTTCTGGAACACGGACAGCCCTCATGCCAACGCATCTCCCACGTTCACTGAACGCAGCTGAGCACGGGCCAAGACCCTGGATTTCAGAAACAGATGGGGAGTTGAATTCCAGCCGTTACTTTCTAGCTGTGCTTCCATGGACAAGACAGTTAACCTCTGATCCTCGTTTTCCTCACCTATGCAGGTTAGTTAGTAGGCACTCTGAAAAGAGCAACTTTTTATAATGCTTAGCCCCGTGTGCAAGTTCAAATGAATAGGGACCGGTGTTTTTCTTATTTAGAGATGGGCATTCTGGGGTCCCCAACGCCGGCAATTAATGCTGAGTCCCCTTCTCTCTGGCACAGCACCAGAGGTGAGGGCACCAAAGGTAAGGGTATCAGAGGTGAGGGCACCAGAGGTGAGGGCATCAGAGGTGAGGGCGCCAGAGGTGAGGGCATCAGAGGTGAGGGCGCCAGGGGTGAGGGCACCAGAGGTGAGGGCACCAAAGGTAAGGGTATCAGAGGTGAGGGCACCAGAGGTGAGGGCATCAGAGGTGAGGGCGCCAGAGGTGAGGGCGCCAGGGGTGAGGGCACCAGGGGTGAGGGCACCAGGGGTGAGGGCGCCAGGGGTGAGGGCAACAGAGGTGAGGGCACCAGGGGTGAGGGTATCAGAGGTGAGAGAGCCAGGGGTGAGGGCATCAGAGGTGAGGGCGCCAGAGGTGAGGGCATCAGAGGTGAGGGCGCCAGGGGTGAGGGCATCAGAGGTGAGGGCGCCAGAGGTGAGGGCACCAGGGGTGAGGGCATCAGGGGTGAGGGCATCAGGGGTGAGGGCGCCAGGGGTGAGGGCGCCAGGGGTGAGGGCGCCAGGGGTGAGGGCGCCAGGCAGAGTTGGCGGCAGGAAGACCTTTTCCTGGACCCTGCCCTGCGTGCTTGCACATGTGGTCTTGCTTCCTTTCTTTTCCTGAAGGTGGGGACTGAGTTGGTGCGGGGCCTGGGCTCTTGCCTGTCTCTGAGCCCTGGCTCTTGGGCCCCCCTCGCTGCCTCCGTGGAGTCCTCTCTGCTCAGAGGGGGCTGCCCCAGCCCAGGTTTCTGGCTTCACCACCGGGAGGCGGAAGTGCCGACCGAGAGGAAACCGTTAGGCCCAGATAGCATCGCCACCACCCAAGGTGCTTGCAGCTGCACCACGCCCTGCGCAGGCCTCCCTCCTCGGCCAGCGAGGACCAGACCCACCCACAGGCAAGCAGCCCCCTCCCCTGCTCCCAGCGCACTGGCTGTTTGGGCAGACCTTCATGGCAGGAAGGAGAGGAAATGGGGACAGGCTGGGCCCACAGCTCAGATTGAGCAGCCCCGCCAGAGGTAGGCCGGGGCCGTGCTCGCCTTAGCCCCGCTCCTGCCCCTCCAGGAGACCCCAGAAGCCAGGATGGGAACCACACCGCTGGTGAACACCGGTTTTGCTGGAGCACCTGGGGTGTGACCCCTGGCTCTGGGGATGAGAGGAGCCCACCAAGGGGAAAGGAAAGTGCCCCTAGGGGGTGGCACCTCGCCCTCTCTGGGGCTGGGTGGCTCCCTAGGGCCCATTTCCTCACTTCTCCTTCACACCCTGGTGTCAGAACCAGCCGAGAGTGAGCAGAGGCCAGAGCGGGCACGGGGCAGGGAGCCCCCCGCAGGGTGACGACTGACCGACCGCTGACTGAATTAAGCCAACTGGTAGGATTTCTGCTTTTCCATCAAAGGCAGAGGCTTTGAGCGGTCTCTGATGTGAAGAAAAGAGCCCATAAGTTAGGCAGGAACTTAATTCGTTTTCAGGCAGAATTGCCAAGAGCTTCAGTCAGCTCCTGGTAAGTGTTCACACTGTGATGACCATCCGTATTAAAATTCAGAGCAAGAAGCAAATACGCTGAGTGGCCCGATTATTATGATCTCTGAATGCATAATAATCTGCCGCTCAATATCTATCTATCTATCTATCTATCTATCTATAAAAGCCTAAGCGACCTTACGATCAGATGACCGGCCGGTAGCTATGATGCACACTAACCATCAGCGGGCAGATGCTCAAAGCAGGAGCTCTGCTCCCTGGTGGTCAGTGCGCTCCTATAGCCAACCTTTCACAGTCCCTTCCCAGCTGGCCAGCCCCAATTGGCCCCCATCACCAGGCAGGATAAGGGACCCCACCTGTGCATGAATTCATGCACTAGGCCTCTAAAAAAAAAAAAAAAATATATATATATATATATATATAGAGAGAGAGAGAGAGAGAGAGAGAAAGAGAGAGAGAGAGAGGCCCAGTGCATGAATTTGTGCATGGGTGGGTCCAGCCTGGCCAGGGGGAGGGGACACGGGCGGTTGGCTGGCCTGCCTGTTGGTTGAACTCCTGGTTGAGGGGACAATGTGCATATTAGCCTTTTATTATATAGGATATACACTGAGTGGCCAGATTATTATGCGTTCAGGATCATAATCATCTGGCCACTCAGTGTATTCTTTCAGGACTACAAATAGGAACTTTCAAATATATGCAGTGCTTTAGCCCTACATCCGGAGAATGTGGCCAAAACCAACCTGTGTTGCAAGTGACTGTCCTTGAGGAGGGGAGTCGAATTCTCGGAAAGGGAGGCACCCAGGTTTGGGGTTTTGTGTTGAAGAATGGGAATGAAAGGCACTCCGTGCGAAAGGGCACAGCCTGGCCCTGATCCTGAGGAGACCCTGGGCGAGCCACATGGGAAGGCAGTGACTGGTCTGTGATCTTTAAGAGCATCGATGCTGAAAGGTCAAAGCTAGGCTGGAAGGGGTTGTAGGTTAGCGACCAGAGCCACGTGACAATCGGGTTCTGCCTGTGATCTGGCTTGGCTCTCTAACTCTATTAAGGGAATTATTATACAGGCTTATATCACATCATCACAGTGTGCACTGCACAGGACAGGTCTATTTGTCAGCTGTGCCTCAGTAAACCTGGAAAAAAGAGAGATTATGAGGGCAATTGGCAAAACTGTAAGGGATCCTGGGTGAAGGGCACGTGGGAGTTCCTCGTATGAATCGTACAACTTTTCTCAAAGTTTGATATGACATCGAACTAAAAAGTTAAGAAAAAAGGTGTGGGTCGGAATTGATTTTCTTTGGTTCCAGATTGACCCCTCCCTTCCCCCCCATCCCTTTATCACCTGTTCCTGCCACTCCACCCCCACCCCCACCCCTAGAACCCACAGGCTGGGCAAGGCCTGATAATGCTGGTGACCATGGGGACAGCAGGCGGAGAGAGGGGGGGGCCCAGTCTCTTGGGACAAGAGAGAACGGAGACAGAAAGAAAAGATTATTCAAACCTTTCTTTGTACAGATATCTTTGTGTTGTTTCAGGGGTTGCAATAAACACATGCATTTTCATAATTTTGGAGGAGGGTTTTAATTTAGAGAGAGAGAGAGAGAGAGAGAGAGAGAGGCACCCTGTGGAAGGAGCTGGCATCTGCCGCTGAGCGGAGGGCCAGCCACGGCCTTCCTGGGACGGGCTCGGGTGGGGAGGACCTCGAGCTTGGGTGGAGAGGACCAGGAGGGGGAGAACATTGGCCAGTCACCAAGGACAAGGAACAGTGTTGATGACAAAACCAGAGGGGATGCCCAGAGACACCCTTCTCCTTCTGAGGCACCGCCCAGGGTTAGGAGTAAGGAAATTTAGCTACAAGGAGATTCCCACCTTTCCCACCCGCAGAGTGCACTGTGCAGGGCACTGGGCCGGTCTCCAGCCTGCTGTGCAGTGGAAGAGCCTGTGCAGTGGGATCGTGCCTGGCCCCGCCCAGACCAAAGGGCAGTGACACACGCACCCTGCTGTCAGTCTTTTTGGCCTGAGTGAAGTGACATCCAGAATAGTCCAGGCCGAGTATGGGTACTGTTCCCCTGGCCAAAAGCTGGCTCCAGGAGGGACAAGTCAGTAAGGAATCCTGGCCCCTGGGACCAGAGAGGAAGCTCGTTCCCTCTGACGAGGACACAGGGAGACGTGCCCTGTGGACCCCAGTGCTGTCCTGCCCGAGACTGGGGAGGGACGCACACCCGCGTGCACAGGGATGTTCGTCACTGCGAAGGGTGCGTTATCATTGTCCACCCTCCAAACATTACACTTAACGAGGCACATTCCTTTCTGTCTTGGTTAACGTTCCACACTCCTGGTTCAAGTTTGGTAAAGGCGTGGATGAATGAACAGACCCTGGCTCCAGGCAAAACCCTCGGAGAATCCCTTTTGTGATCCAGTTTTCAAATGGTGCAAACGCAGTACACACAGACTCGAGCCTAGAGGAGAGCAGAGACGTAACAACCGGCCAGGGTCTGGCCTCCCTCCTAAATGTCACCACCTCTCAGCAGCTCCCGGCCCGCAGCCGCTGTGAGACCTCACACCTCCTGTGCCCGGGTCTGCCAGGCCCGGGACGGCGTGGAGTTGTTATTAATGCCCACACGTGTATCTTCAGCCCCTTTTCTGCTTCCTGACCTCTGATTGCTTCTGAGACTTTTTTAGATGTTCCTCTTCTTGGGGACTCTTCTTAGACCCACAAAGAAAGGGGCCTCTATCCTCTGAGAAGGCAATAGAGCAATTATAGACCCCTGACTGTTTGAATCATATCTCGAGCATGTGAGACTGGGTGCTGCTGGGTCCTGACCCAAAGGGAGGGTTCAGGGCAGGGCTGGGCCCGGGGACAGGAAGTGACCTGGGCGTGCTTGGCGGAGACGGGGTGGTGGGGTTCCAGCTGGAAGAACCACGTGAGCAAAGGGTACCTGGAGCCTGAGGATGGATGGAGAGGGGCCCGGGGTTGTCAGAGGCCAGCTGGCTGTCCCGCCTGCACCCTCCAGCAGGGCACACGCTAGTCTTGGACCCCCCCAGCCTCCTCGGTCCTTGAAGGCCGTTCTGGAATGTTCACGCCCGGTGCTGGCCTCGGCAGGAAGAGACGACGTTTGCATTTTGCAGATGACTGACCGTGAGCCGAGTGGCTCTGGCTCGTACTTTCCGTTTCTGTTTCCCTCCTTGCAGATGGCGGGCTGTGAAGCAGCAGCAAGAGAGGGAGAAGGGTGGGAGTGAGCAGGCCCTGCTGAAGGGGCCCCTGAGCCCGGGACCCCGAGCCACGCGCGCTTCCTAAGGCAAAGCCATTCCCGCTCCACTTCCTTCTTTGAGGCTCCTCTCCGGCCGGGGCTGTGGTGAGGAACTCCTAATCAGAACGAACATAAATCTAACCATCGTGGAGCGGGTTAAGCACTCAATCTGACCTCGCTCAGCCCAGCTGGCAGTGAGGCCAAAGGCGCGGCCACGGTGAGGGCAGGGCAGGGGATGTGTGGGTGCTGCCGGGGAGCGTGGGGGCGGTGGGGAAGGCATTTGCATCTCATGGCGGAACCAGCCTGAGAGCTGACATCCTGTTTTTCTGTGAGGCACCCGCACAGGACAGAAAGCGCCCCTGACCACGGCCAGCTCGGAAGTGAGTGGCAGCAGCCTCGAAAACGGACTCCCACTCCCCAGAGGCTGTGCCCATAGGAGGTCAGCCCCCACCCCCCCGGGGCCCAACCCCCTCCACCCCCGCCCCAGACTCCAGACCTCCCCCCCCACCTCCCCCACCCCCACCCCAGACTTATCAACAGGAAGCCGTTAGCCGGAACGCTCTGTTCCCTGACATTCTTGTTTTCATTCCGCAGCTGTGTTTCGGCTCCATCAGTGTGTCTCTGGCTCTGTGTATCTTGGGTCTGTCTCTCTGCCTGGCCTCTCACACGCATGTACAGGCCATGGACCCTGTGAGCCCAGTGGGCAGAGGAGGCCTGGCCGGTGAGAAGGACTGGGTGGTAAGGAAGCTCTTGGGCTGCCAGGAGCTGCTGGCTAAGGAGGTGCCCGCTGGCCCAGGGCTGGTCACAGAGGAGATGCTCAGAACGTGAAGCCTGTGCCCCGCCCGCTGCCATCCCTCCTCCCCCCTCGGAGGCTTCTCCCTCCTCCTGTCTCAGGGTGAGTGGGCCCTGCTCCGGCCGGTACCCACGGTGCTTGCTCACGAGGGCCTTATTCTGGTGCCTCCTCGCTGGGGAAGCGGTGGGTAAGGAGGCTTCTCTCCGTCTCTTTATCCCAAGTTACTGCCACTTAAAAATCCCACACGCCAAAACCGGTTTGGCTCAGTGGATAGAGTGTTGGCCTATGGACTGAAAGGTCCCAGTTTCGATTCCGGTCAAAGGCATGTACCTTGGTTGTGGGCACATCCCCAGTAGGGGGTGTGCAGGAGGCAGCGGATCGGTGTTTCTCTCTCATCAACATTTCTCTCTATCCCTCTCTCTTCCTCTCTGTAAAAAATTAATAAAAAATATATATATTTAAAAACAGCCCACATGCTCCTACGTGCCGCTGCCCCCTGGAGGCAATGCCTTAGTCCCTGCAGCTGCTCACGTGCAGGCCCGTAGGACCAGGAGTCTGTTCCCACTCAATCTGCCTTGCTTTTTCTCCCCCGGCCTCTCGTTCAAGTGCAGGAGGAGAAGGCCTCCAAACGCAGAGACGCTGAGGCCCGCAGCCACCAGCGGCGAGAAGGAAAGCGGAGGTCACTCTCCAGTTCTCCGCGCAGACACATGCCCCCATTCGTGACGGCGGCTGGCCCTCAGAGTCACACGCGTGGGCTGTGGGCGGGCTCTGAGGGAGCACCTGAGGCGGAGGCTGAGCGTCACGCAGTGGGATGTGCGTCCGGCCGGTGTGTTTGAGACGGGAGTCCGAGCTGGCTCAGCCCTCAAGGCAGGCATGGCTATGCCTCCAGGAAGCCACATTCTGAAAAATGGACACATGAGTAACTCTGGGTTCATTTATTTATTTTTATTTTATTTTTAAAAAATATATTTTATTGATTTTTTACAGAGAGGAAGGGAGAGGGATAGAGAGTTAAAAATATGGATTAGAGTCATCGATCAGCTGCCTCTTTCATGTCCCCTACTGGGGATGTGCTCGCAACCAAGGTACATGCCCTTGACCAGAATCAAACTCGAGACCCTTCAGTCTGCAGGCTGACGCTCTATCCACTGAGCCAAACCGGTTTCGGCCCTGGGCTCTCGTTTTAGATGCCGGCTAGGACCTGCCCAGATTATGTTTCAACATTAGTCCAGGAATTCTATTTTTTTTCTCCATTTTTTCTTAAGGTATTATATGTGTACATATCTTACCATTGCCCACCCACCCATACATGCCCTCCCTCCCCATAGTTTTGCGTCCATTGGTTACGCTATATGCATGCATACAAGTCCTTCGGTTGATCTTTTATCTCCCCCATATCTCCCTACCCAGGAATTCTATTTTCAAAAGGTAAGCCATATAAAGCCACAGTGAGCAGCATATTCAACAATGAAAAGCTTACAGCTCTAAAATTTGTATGAAATATAATAGAACCCCAAATTGCCAGAAAAAAAGAAACCTTAAAAAAGAACAAAATTGGAGGCCTCATGCTTCCTGGATTCAGAACATATTACAACACTACGGTAATCAAAACAGTGAGGTCTGGCATAAAGTAGACACATGGACAGACCAGTGGGGCAGAACAGAGAGCCCAGAATACCCTTCGTGAACATGTCGCAGGGTCCTCAGCAGCATCCCAGGCCACGCAACGGGGAAAGGGCATTCTCTTCAGCAGGGGTTGGAAACTGGGTAGCATGTGCCAAAGATCAAGTTTGACCTTGACTTATGCCATCATCAAAAACTAACCCAAAATGGACTGAAGACCTAACCATAAGACTTAAAACTATAAAAGTCCCAGAATAAAGAAGCTCAAATGCCCATTGACAAATGAACGGATGAAGATGTGATGCATGCCTGCAGCATGTTTATGGTGGAACTAGAATTCATGCATGCGTGGATCTCTTTGGTGGCCTGCAGGGGTTGGGCCTAAACCCGCAGTCCAGTGCCACCTGCAGCTCCTGCCTGCCACTCCGCTCATCCCAGCCCCACTGAGCCTGCCGCGGGCCCGCGCCCAATCAGTCCCCATCAGGAGCCAATCGGGAGAGGCTCGCCCTGGGACAGCAGCACTCTCCAGCCATGAGCCCTGCGTCTGGTACCCTCCCAAGGGAAGTGGCCTGCGGGATCCGCTGAAACCAGCTCCCTGACATCCCCCAAGGGGTCCTGGATTGCGAGAGGGCACAGGCTAGGCTGAGTGACCCCACCAGTGCACAATTGGGCCAGGGAGGGACCGCAGGAGGGCTCCAGGGCATGTCTGGCCCATCTCATTCAGTCCTGATCAGCTGGACCCCAGCAGCAAGCTAACCTACTGGTCAGAGCATCTGCCCCCTGGTGGTCAGTACATGTCATAGTGAGTGGTTGAACAGCCTTAGCATATCATTAGCATATTACAATTTGATTGGTTGTTCTGCTGTTGGTCTATTTGCATATTACCCTCTTATTATATAGGACTACAGGCCCAATGCACGAAGATTCATGCAAGAATAGGCCTTCCCCTGGCTGCCAGCACCTGGGACCCAGGCCTTCACTCTGGCTGGGGCCGCCTTCTGCCTTTGCTCGCTGCCCAGAGGCCCAGAGCGACCAGGGGCAGGGAGGGAGGGGGGTGGAATGCCTGCGTCATTGCCATGGTGATGGCACAAGCATCCTGGCCCCACCACTGCCATCTTTGTTGCATCAATTTGCATATTCTATCCTTATTGGCTGTGGGCATCACCATCTTTGTCACAAAGTGACTGTCAATTTGCATATTCTGCCTTTATTAGATAGGATATTATTCAGCCTTAAACAAGAAGGAAACCCTGTCACATGCTACACATCTGAGCAAAATAAGCCAGTGCTGAAAGTACGAATGCTGCATGCTCCCACGGACAGGAAAGGTGAGAGTGGTCCGCTGCCTGGAAACAGGAAGCAGAGCTGCCGCAGCTGCAGGGAGGGGCGAGGAGATCGGCTTTCGGGGGCCTGGACCTGGTTTTGCAGGATGGAGAGGTTCAGGAGATCGGCGCTACAGCGCAGGGAACACCGAGCTGCACACTTAGAAATGGTAAAGAGGGAACTTTCATAGCGCGTGTGTGTTTTACTGCAATTAAAACTAGAAAGGAAGAAAAAAGTAAAAGTATAAACACTGCATAAGCCAGGCCATCAGAGACCTCCGGGCACCGCCCTCTGGCTTCCTGCAGAGGCTGCCCCTGGCAGCAGTAACAAGTCCTAGAGGAGCCCGTTTGGCAGGAACTAGGGGACACCTATGCCGAGAGAGCCGGCTGGCCAGCAGGATGGCGTGGTGCAGAGGAGCGCACAGCCAGCCTCCGGCAGGCTTGGGTCGGGACAGAAGCCTCCGTCCATTCCCCTCAGGTTGAACTTCTAGACTTTCAAAGTAACTTCCAATGGGGAGGTCCTCAGATTGAACCACAGAATGGGGCTGAGGAGAGGTCATAGCAGGGCCAGAGGCCCTTTATCTCACTCCCTGCGACAGGGCTACGCTATGAAGTGTCGAAGCCACAGTGAAGCCCATTTGAGTGGGTAAGGGGTGTGGTAGCTTCTACGAGGCGTCTGGTGGGCTGGTAGGGGTGGAGGGAAGGGGGGGAATAGAACAGGAAGCTGACAGAGCCCAGGGGGAGGGTGGCAGGAAGGGGAGGAGGGAGGCGACAGTCAATCTCAGCATCTTTCAAATCCCGGCCTCCCCACAGGAGACAAGGCCCACTCAGCCCATCATCTTTGCAAAAGTAAAGAAATAGGCCTTTAAAGCGAAGTCTGACCCAGCTTCCAGCTCCAGGTCTCCGTTCACAGGAAGCACGGCCCGCGTTCCCTGTTCGACCAGGAGGGTTGATCAGCAGAGCCTGGAATGTGGGACATTTCTATAAGTCAAATGAGCTGGTTTCTTCCACTACAATGACATTTAAGAAACAAAAAGAGCCAAAACCGGTTTGGCTCAGTGGATAGAGCGTCAGCCTGCGGACTGAAAGGTCCCAGGTTCGATTCCGGTCAAGGGCACATCCCCGGTTGGGGGTGTGCAGGAGGCAGCTGGTTGATGTTTCTCTCTCATCGATGTTTCTAACTATCTCTCTCCCTTCCTCTCTGTAAAAAAATCAATAAAATATTTTTAAAAAAATTAAAAAGAAGGAGAAAGAAGGATCATAAAGAGACGTTTGAACAAAATTCAATGTTGGTCCTCATGCAGACACCGCTGTCCTGGAGACATTGGGGAAATGCTAAGAAACCCATGTTCCCTGTGTGACGCAGGGCAGTGCTGTCATGCTTATGTTAAACAGCAAAGTCCCTATCTGTCACTGAAGCATTCACGGCTAAGTTATGTGACCTCTGAGGTTTTCTTTAAAATATCCCAGGAAGACAAATTGGCTAGAGGGATAGATTTGGCAAGAACGGGCATGCATTGGTGGTGGCTGAAGCTGAGGGTGGGCAGGTGGGAATTCTCAGCTCTGGTCTCTGCGTGTCCTCAGACATTTCCATAATAATGGGGACACGGAGAGACACGGGGTGATGGGTGCCGAGGGCAGGGCACCAAGAGCCTGGAGAGGAATAAATGCATCTTCGCCTGCCCAGAGGATTGCGTCACGGCCGGCCTCTTCTCGAGGCGGTGGGAGACTTACTTCATTCATTTCTTTAAAACTCTGAGTGTCTGCCGAAACCGGTTTGGCTCAGTGGTAGAGCATTGATCTGAGGACTCAAAGGTCCCAGGTTCAATTCTGGTCAAGGGCATGTACATTGGTTGTGGGCACATCCCCGGTAGGGGATGTGCAAGAGGCAGCTGGTCGATGTTTCTCTCTCATCGATGTTTCTAGCTCTCTATCTCTCTCCCTTCCTCCTCTCTGTAAAATATCAATAAAAGATATTTTAAAAAAATAAAAAATAAAAAAATAAAACTCTGATTGTCGGCTCCGGGGCCCAGAGCCCCACGCCAAGGTCCGCTCCCCGGAGAAATGGGTGGATATAATCCACCAAAAGACGTGCACACGGATGTCCGCGTCGGCTTTATTCATCAGAACGCAGAACTCGAAAGAACCCAAACGCCAACGAACAGTCCTGGAGGGGCGAGCACACGCCTTCGTTGTAACTACCGGGAGAAGGGCACTCATCTCACGGGGTCCCCTCATCTCACGGGGTCCCCTCATCTCACGGGGTCCCCTCATCTCACGGGGCCCCTCATCTCACGGGGTCCCCTCATCTCACGGGGCCCACATGTAGCTGGGGCTGCGAGTCAGATCACCTGGCTCCGCCCACAGCAGGCCCCTTGGCAGTGATTTTGGCAAGTTGTGTGCCTTCTCTGAACCCCTCCCTCCCCCCACTGGGATGTCTGGAGTCCAGGCTCTCTGTGAGCCCCTGGGGGAGGCAGCAAGTTTAGTAGAGGTGTGTTTTGTTGTTTGACTTTTTAAAACCATGAGCCTGCTGGGTCAGGGTGAAACCACATTCCTGAAATTCCTCTGCTTTGTGTTTCCTCTCCTGGGAGAACTTCCTCAGTCCTGCCGCTCCCTGGAGGGCCGCTGTGACCAATCCCGGTGCCCAGAGCCTGGGGGGGTGCGTAGGTCAGGGCCACCCGACCCGGACCTCTCTGAGTCCCATCACCTATGGCGGATGAAGGCCGGGAACTGGCTCCTGGCCAAGTGGGCTGGGTGGAGCCCAGGAAGGAAACTGGCCAGCGGCCCCGGTGATGCCAGTCGAAGAGTTCTGCCCCACCCTACGCCACAAACCACAGCGGGCGCACCTCACCCCGGCTGAGCCCGAATGGCGGTCTGCAGCCCATGTTAGTTACAGGAGAGCCTGCTCTTATCTGCCAGCCCCCAAGCTCCGGGAGGGAGGGAGGGAGGGAGGAAGGGAGGGAGAGAATCGCATCTATTAAGTCACACAGACAACCAGCCAGCATTTACCCCTCACCCAGCCTGGAGGCAGGTGTTATTACTTCCTACAGATCGCTGAGGAGTGGGCGGTGCCCGAGTGAGCAAGCACCACCCTAGACCTCCCCAGCACTTCCTGATTTCATGCCCACAATGGGGACCCAAAGGTGAGAGCACAGTGGTGTGTGCCACCATTTATCTCTGGCAGAGCACCGTGCGGCCCCGCCCTGTGAAACGAGTCATTGTATCGATATTGTTTAAAGGCTCATATGTCTGAGGACTCATGGGAGGTGGAGTTAGAGCTCCCCACAAAGCTTCGCAGGGTCTCCGTGGAGATGACACAGCCAGTAGAACCCAAGCAGGTTTCCTGTTTGCACAGGGCTCCCTGCGGACCTGAGCAGGGGTACCCGGTGACCCCTGGGCGGTGCCGGGGCCGCGATCACGGCAGTGCGTCTGGCAGATGCTGGTGGCACCTCGGCAGACATCCCCAGAGGAGACAACTCCCACGAGGTGCGGCCTGGCTGCCACCGTCCTGGCGCGGTCCGGCTTCATGCCTATTGACGGAAAGTCCTCAGACAGGCGTGTCCCGGTTGGCTGATGAGCCTGCTCGTGGATTTGGAAACTTGGCTCCAGCAGGCACGTGGACAGGGCCTTTTATTGCTTCCTGCGGGCGGCTCAGCAGCGCGGGCGGCCCGGCCAGGACAGCCTGTGCCGCCGAGGGAAGGGGGGTCCTGGGGTCGCGGGCCAGGCGGGAAGCCGGGAAGCTGCTGCCACGGGGGTCAGCCAGCCGCAGGGCTGCGTCCTGGGAACGGGTCAGGAGGCCATCGAGAGGGACAGGAAAGGGCGCAGAGGCAGAAACTGCGCTTTGCTCTCGTTGCACAAAGGAAGGAGGTGACCCAAGGCTCCTTGTGACACCGGAAGAGGATGTTTGGGGAAGTAAGACCTCTCCCTGCAGATCCGCTCAGCTTCGAGGCCAACCGCAGGAGGCCCCGGAGCAGGCCACCGGGCTTTGCGGTTCTGGCTTTTTCCACACCCGCCTGGGTCACTGCTGGGTCAGGTGCCCCTCACAAGCACCCCCAAACCAGGCCCAGAGCCATGTGTGTTGTAGGGTCAGTCCTCTAAGAACCCCTTCAGACCTCCCCCTTCAGCTCCAGCTCCTCAGGGGGTGCCAGGGCCCCTCTTCCTGAGGCGGAGGCGCTCCCTGACTCAGGGCTGAGTCCTGGGCACAGCGCTTTTCTCTGACCTCCCTTCCCCCAGGCCAAATGGAGAGCAGACAGACGGACAGACCTAGAGTGCTCCTGCAGACAGACTGGACGCTGTTCCCACACCAGAGCTCCGAAATGTTAGTTCTCCTCGGTCCAGTAGAGCCTCGTCTGTTCCACAGCCCATTCATCCTGCCACTCACTCGCTTACACCGCCACATGTGGGCACTGGTGAGTCACACACAGCGTCGGTGGCTGTTTAATGAGTCCCTGCTGTGTGCCGCATGGGTGTTAGCTGTTTCAGATAGAAGCACCCCTCTTGTCCCTCTCACAGGCCTGTTTTAGACCGAGTTTAAACACCTGGCTCCAGGTCATAGCTCTGACTCAAGGTCAGACTCCAAAGCTGGTGTCTGCATGTGCTAACTGTCCTTCCGAGACAGACAAGAGGCAGCCGTTCTGATCTCCACGAGGTTCCAAGCTCGCAGGCTCCGACAACCTTGTTGTTGTTCCTTTGGTACAGTGCAAGTGTCCGGTCCGTCCCAGAAAACCCGACATAGCAAAGCCTTCAGTGCGCCCAGACCTGGGTGCACTGTGAATACTGTAAACTGGGGGCACAGCGCCCTCGTGTGTCCAGAGCACAACACACATCTGAGTGTGAGATTGCTGACCCTCGGTCCAGTATCCTCACAAGTCTCTATCTAAAAAAAATATGAAACAAATGGGGCCCCAGCATAGAAGATAGCCAGAGACCCCAGCCAGGAATCGGAGCCCGCCACTGTGGCCCCTACAGATGCGTCTGCAGGGTCAGCAGAAGCCGAGGTGCCCTTGCAAGGGCAGTGGCGTCAGGCGAGGTCCTGGCAGAAGACTCTGGGAGGAGAGGGGGAGACAGTGATCAATGAGGTGGGTAGTTACACCAGGTTAGTCTATGTACCCTGCTCCCATCGCTCTGCTCCACCTCCTCTCTCCGCCCCCCACCCTCTCTCTCTCACACACACACATATCCCCTGCCTCCCCTCCCCTCCCCCCATCAATGGCTAAAGGTAAACTTCCTTCTACTCATAATACTTCTGATACCAAATGTCTGGTGTTTTTCCCACACCAACCAATCCCCCAATCTCCAGGACCAACTCTATGATCTATGATTCAACTCTGATGCCGGCTACTGGAGTTAGCCCAGCCCCCAGGCCAGGGGCTCAGTTCCACAAGACAGCCCCCGCTTCAGCTGTCATGTGACCCACCCTCTCTCCAGCTTGGCTACAAACTGAGCGTTCCCATGATCCCCCTCAAGTTTGATAACTTGTAACAGAACTCAGGGAAACCCTTTTGTTTACCTGTTTATTATCCTCCATAATATGCAAATCAACCAAGCAGCAGAATGACGGGTCGCTATGATACCAGGGGGCCAGATGCTCAATGACCACCAGGGGGCCAGATGCTCAATGCAGGAGCTGTCCCCAGGTGGTCAGTGCGCTCACATAGGGGAGCACCACTCAGCCAGAAGCCAGGCTCATGGCTGGTGAGTGCAGTGGTGGTGTCTGGAGCCTCTCCGGCCTCTGCTATAGGCAGGCAGTAAGGAGCAAGGGGTCCTGGACTGCAAGAGGGATGTCTGACTGCTGGCTTAGGCCAAATCTCTTAGGGAATTGGACCTAAGCCAGAAGATGGACATCCCTTAAGGGGTCCCGGACTGTGAGTGGGTATAGGCTAGGCTGAGGGACTCCACCCCTGTCCCCAGTGCATGAATGTCATGCACCAGGCCTCTAGTAAAGACTATAATCAAGGATATAACGGTTACAGGTTACTTGCAAGGGCACCTCGGCTTCTGCTGACCCTGCAGACGCATCTGTGGGGGCTACAGTGGCGGGCTCTGATTCCTGGCTGGGGCCTCTGGCCATCCTCTATGCTGGGGCCCCGTTTGTTTCATATTTTTTTAGATAGAGGCTTGTGAGGATGTTGTGCTCCGGACACACGAGGGCGCTGTGCCCCCAGTTTACAGTATCCACAGTGCACCCAGGTCTGTGGAACTCAGGGCTGGGAGCACTGACGGCTTTGCTATGTGTTCTCGGCTGATGGGGGAGAGGTACGTAGGATGAGGTCCAGGAGGCAGGAGGCTCGGTCCCCATGGGTTTAGGGTGTGTCCCTGTGAAACCAGACAGCCTGGGGGTCCAAGCTTCCTGTCGCTACTCGAGCCAATTCAGCAGAGGCAGAAGGAATCATATATGAGCGTTTATTCCAATCCTGCAGGCAGCAGGAGGGCAGCAGGTCATCCACAAACATCTGCCCCTGCACCCCCATAAGGCAGCTGCTTACATGGGGGTCCAAGGCAAAGATTACCTGGGGAAGTGGCAAAAGGAATACGAATGGATATAATGGTTACAGGTTACAGGCAAGGTGGACAATGTGGGCTGAGGGTTTGCAAAGGGCAGGGGCATCTGGGATCCATTGCTTCCTTTCCACTACAAAGGTGGTCATCTTTCCGGGACAAGAGGCAGCTCCCTGATGGGGAGGATGGGCTGCATTTCCAGAGGAGCTCCCAGGTCCCTCGTGCACCTCCCAGACAGGTCCGAATGTGCCTTCTTTAGTCAGAACAAAACAATCTGCTAAATGGTTAACAGAGCAGGATTCATATTTCTTACAATTATAGCTGGTCCCCAACACCCTATTTCTGCCCTAACCACTGAGCCTGTCAGGCCGCTTCACAGCCCATCGTCTTTGCCCCCAAAATGAAGCTGGCCCTGCTGAAACCGGTTTGGCTCAGTGGGTAGAGCGTCAGCCTGAGGACTGAAAGATCCCAGGTTCGATTCCGGTCAAGGGCATGTACCTTGGTTGTGGGCACATCCCCAGTGGGGGTTGTGCAAGAGGCAGCTGATCGATGATTCTCTCTCATTGATGTTTCTAACTCTCTATCCCTCTCTCTTTCTCTCTGTAAAAAATCAATAAAATATAATTAAAAAAAAAATGGAGCTGGCCCTTAGCACACATGCTCCAGAATCTTGTCTTCTGACCCGCAGACAACTTCCCTTTCCTGTTCATGTTCCCGAGCCACTGAAACACCAGGAGGACCACTCTTCCAAAGTGTCATAGCTGTTTCTGTTGACAAGTATTTGCCAAGGTGTCCTTGTCTGTACCAGGGACTGTCCCAGAATGTGAGAAAGGTCCTCTGGATTAGCGGGGTCAAGGTTGTTCCCCAAACAGCTGGACAATGGCTGTTCCTCAAATGCCAGTGTGCAGGAGAGAGGGAAATATGGACCCACGGCCATCCCTGAGAGGACAGGCTTCCCAGGCTACACTTTAGAGTCCGGGAACATTCAGCGAGGGCGGAGGGTAAGAAATGAGTCAAAACCGGTTTGGCTCAGTGGATAGAGCATTGGTCTGCAGACTGAAAGGTCCCAGGTACGATTCTGGTCAAGGGCATGTACCTTGGTTTCGGGCACATCCCGAAGGGGTTAGGGGGTATGCAGTTAGGGGGTATGCAAAAGGCAGCTGATCAATGATTCTCTCTTATCGTTGTTTCTAACTCTCTATCCCTCTCTTCCTCTCTGTAAAAAATCAAGAATATATATATATATATATATATATATATATATGTTTTTGTTTTGTTTTTTAAAGAAAAAAATGAGGAGAAACGATACTCAGGCATCTTCTCCCAAGCATCTTCTCCTTTTGCCACTTCCTTGGTAGCTGCTGGGGAATTCCCATTCTGTAGTTACTTTTTCAGGAGGTTTTTTTGGTTTTGTTTTGATTTGTTATTACAGAAGTCACAGTGGAAAGCATTCAATCTCAAAAAGAGATTAAATGACCCAATTTAACTGGTTAACAAAGAGCCAAATAGTTGTTAGCAGTCACCAACATCACAGCTAGCATTTACCGAGCATTTACTATGTTCCAGGCCCTAGGCTGGGCATTGTAGTTGCATTTCCTCCTTTAATCCCCATAAAAATATCCAACGAGGTGGAGCTATTATTTCCTCCTTTTAATGATGAGGAACTCATCCTCTCAAGGTCACGCTCAGGTGTTCACTCTCCCTGGCTACCTGCTGTCTGAGGTGCGCATGCCTGCCGCAGAGCAGACAGTTCCTGAGCCCCAGCAGGCGGCCCGAGGACCACTGGCCATGGCCGTGACTGTCCTGTGTGCCTGCTAGACACCCGGGATTGGGACACCACAAAGCCACAGCCCCTGCCCTCTATGAAACCAGGGCTGGCAGGACCCAGCCAAATAAACAAGGGTCCACCCGGTGAAAGGCACCCAGGCGGGTCGGGCTCTGGACCAGGACCAAACCCAGGTGTAAGGAGAAGGCCCTGCTCCTGGGGGGCGGAGGGAAGGGGCTCAGGTCAGGCTGTTCAGATACAGCCAGGAAGTCCTGGTGAGAAGCAGCAGGGTCTGGATGCCTGGTGCAGACACTGAGGCGGAGGGGAGATTTCCCCAATTCTCCAATGAGGAGAGCTTGCTAATTAAGGGCCCAAGCACCCCATTGTTATGCTTTTTTAAAAAAATATATTTTATTGATCTTTCACAGAGAGGAAGGGAGAGAGATAGTTAGAAACATGGATGAGAGAGAAACATTGACCAGCTACCTCCTGCACACCCCTCACTGGGGATGTGCCCACAACCAATGTACATGCCCTTGACCGGGATCGAATCCTTTAGTCCGTAGGCCGACGCTCTATCCACTGAGCCAAAGCAGTTTTGGCCCATTGTTATTCTTGAGCAGCTCCATTCCATCCTCACTTCCTCTGTTGATTGGATAAGAATTTCATCATTTTTTTATGCAGCCATGCAGTCATGGGATACATATTTATTGAGTGCCTACTCTGTGCCCTGGGGATCTAGAGCAGCGGTGGACATTCCTGCTCTCCCGGAGCTCACCTTCAAGCCGGGCACAATGAACAAGTCACTAAGTGAACATACGTGGTGAGTTCCCGGTGTGAGGACTGCTGTGACAGAAACAGGCAGGCCTGTCTACGGAGCGAAAGGCCTCTTAGAAAGAGCGGTCAAGGAGGCACCCTCAAGAGTGACAACTGAGTGAGATCTGGATGGGCATGAGGTGGGCACACCCCTACTGAGGAACAGCATTTTGGGCGCGGGGGAATAGGCGGGGCAAAGTCAGACCCTGAGGGGAAGTGCTTCAGACTGGGGGTTCGCAGACCTGAAACCCCACAACCTAGGGATCCCAGCTGCCTGTCACTACTTGAGCCAATTCAGCAGAGACAGGGTTGAATCCTATATGAATGTTTGCTCCAATCCTGCAGGCGGCAGGTCATCCACAAAGATCTGCTTGGGTGTGGAGGGGAAGATCTATAAGCCAGCTGCTTATATTGGGTATAAGATTACATGGGGAAGTAGGCAAAAGGATTAAGAATGGGTATGCAAGATAGGTATTACGGTGCAGAAATGGACAATGGGGTTGGGGTGGGACTCCATTGTTTGGGCAACAAGGTTGTTAATCTTTCCATGATAATAGGCAGCTCTTCAATAAGAATGGAAGACACTCCCAGGTCCAAGGCTGACTCCCAGGTCCTGGTGAGGAACAACTCCCAGCCAGGTTAGAATGTGTTTTCTTTAATCAGAACAAAACAATCCCGGTTAACAGAGCATGAGTAATATTTCTTATAATTATAGCTAGGTCCCAATATTCTATCTCTGCCTCCAAAAGAGCGGCTTGTCCTGCTCTGATGCAGGAGACCAAGCCCAGGCACTGTTTTGTGACGCAGTGTAGTAGGGTACCTGTTGTGATTTTATCCACCAGCACTAAGTGGTAGAGCAATAAGCAACAAATAATAATTTTTTATGTTCTTACAAACAAATTATTCCAACTATGAAACTTACAAAAGGCATGTTAATAGGAAATATAGAATCTAGAGCCAGAAGAGATGTCAGGTTGTCTAACCCAACTCCTCCTTTTACTACAGATGAAAAAACAGGCCCCAAAAGGTGAGGCGAAAGCCCCAGGGCCACACGGCTGGACAGTGGCGGAACGGGGTTGGGACTCCAACTCTGAAATCACAGACATGTTTTTCCCTTCACAGGTCTAGGAGGAACCATTCGTCACTGGCAGGCACTCACACTGGATGGAGTATTTGTTTTGAAAATGATACATCTGATTTTCCTGCTCTGAAATTTATCCCACGTAGCATTCCATCTAGCTTGACGCTGCTCACAACTCCTTGACCTGAATGTGAAAGCCGTGGGTATGACATCCGGGCCTCCGGAACAAATAGCTTGTTCCTGTACTCAAGTTCCGACCCGGGAACCTGGGGACCTGGGCTGCTTAGAGGGAGCTGAGTTGGAGACAGTGAAGTATGGTAGCAACCATACTTAGGTAAAAACTGCTGTTTGAGCTTTAACCCTGCTATTCTGGCTTCTGCACGCACTTGCTTAAACAATAGGGCAGTTGCCTCAGCTTCCAGACTGAGACCTGGAAACTCACAAAGGTAACTTTCCTGAGCCTGTGGACCACCACGGGAGACTGATTCCCATTGACTCAGTGGCTCCAGGAGTAGAAACTGCAGATAACCTTTAGAGATTACCTTTGCTCCGTTCTGCTTCTGTACTATCCGCTTTCGCAAGATAGGTCCACATTCCTATCTGGGACATGGCTGGGAACATGCAGCTGGGACATGGCTGGGAACGACCTTGCGGGCTGTTCCCAGCATTTAGAATTTAGCACAAAGGAAAAATTTTGTGGTTTAGACCTTTAAAGGGACTGCTTACACCTGAAACGGTGCAGTCATGAGTGTGGACTCCACCTGCATGTGGTGCTCTTGCAGTCGTCCTGGCCAGTTCAATAAATCCTTGCCTGCCTTTTTCTAATCAATTAGCAGCCTCCGGTGGTCTTATTTTTGACTCCAGGGTTCGACCCCACAACAACAGGAAGTGAAGACTCTGACTCACACACCTGTGGCCCACCTTTGCTCACATGACTGGCCCAGCTGCTGGGTGACATGACTTCACCTTGTAGAATAACAGCCTCCAGGGCCAGAGCCAGAACTGCCAGCTGACACGTTCCTGCATGGCACAGGGGCAGCATACCTGACGACTAAGGTGGGATCTTGAGGCCAAAAGATTAGAACTCACTCTGAGGACGTATGACAAAGCTCACAAGTATAAAGGATGAGGTCAGGTGGTATGAGCTCAGAAACACCCCAGAACACCAGGAGGAGGAGGCACCCCTGAGTGGAAAGGACCTTGTTGGGAGGAGCGAAGGAAATGGTATTTACATGGGGGTGAGGAGAGTCAGTAGGGCAAGGCATTTGCGAAAGCATTGACCCCCAAGCCTGATGACTTAACAGGTCCCCACATGGTTTGGATGAGTTCAAATTTGCGCACAGAATACCATCCGAGAGAGGCTAGGACTGGTGTATAGGTCCTCAACTTTGCGCCCTGTTTCTTATCCCTGGCACCTTGCTGCGTTTTGGTGCGGACAGGGAAGCGGGCAGAAAAGGGAAACTTTTGTAGAAAATTGCAGCATTTCCTCTCGGAGGGCAAAGACCCCGATCCAAAGGTCCTCCAGGAAGGCGCCCGGGTCTGTGCGTGTGTGTGTGTGTGTGTGTGTGTACGTGAGGGGCGGAGAAAGTCCTGTCCCAGAGAGCGGCTTTAGGCAAGTTGCTTCATTTTTTTGAGCCCGGGGGTTCTCCAGTGTCAAACAAAACAACTTCCCACCTGGGATCCTTTCCCAATCTTTACAGATAGGCGGGCGTGGCTTGGGGGAAGACTGACAGACCAAGCCCGCAGGTTGCTGGGCGACCAGGGACCCACCCCCTTCTCCCCAGCCCCGATTGGCTCCTCTAGAAAGGGGCGTGGTCTGCCCCGCGATGGGCGTGGCCCCGCCAGGGTTGACCCGGGGCCTGGAGGGCGGGGGCCGCACTGTCGCCGGAGTCGCCGCCATGGCCGGGCCTGCTTGCGGGTCCGCGCGCGCGCTGCTCTTCGCCCTGCTGGCGCCGGCGCTGGCGGCCCTGCTGGCGCTGCTGGTGGCACCGGCGCGGGGCCGAGGCGGCCGGGGCCACGGCGACTGGGACGCCGCCGAGCGGCTGCCGCCGCTGCCGCCCCGCGAGGATGCGGCGCGCGTGGCCCGCTTCGTGACGCACGTCTGCGACTGGGGCGCGCTGGCCACCGTCTCCGCGCAGGAGCCCGTGCGCGGCTGGGCCTTCGCCGACGTCCTGTCGCTCAGCGACGGACCCCCGGGCGCGGGCAGCGGCGTGCCCTACTTCTACCTGAGCCCCTTGCAGCAGCTGGTGGGCAACCTGCAGGTGAGCGCGGGCCCCGGGCTTTCCGCCGTCACCTGCACTCGCCCACGTGGTGGTAATGGTGGGAGGACCGACCCGGCAACCATCCCTGACTCGGCTCCGCAGGGAGAGCTCCACAGGGCGCTGAGGCTGTTGGGAAGTTAAGCGCATCCGTCCTAAGGGTTTCTCTTGCTTATCTCGCCTTCGGAATTCAGAACCTTTCCTTCTGCACCCAGAAGCTGGCGTCCAGCATGTGGACAGGAACGGGGTTGTAGCAACCTGTAGCTGTCTCAGCGGCGCGGGAGCAGAACTGATGGGAAATCCACCCCCTCTCGCCCGTTGCCCACCTTTTAGGGGCAAGGCCGGGTTTACAACTAGGGGGGACCCCTGCCCTCCCAAGGGAAGTGTCAGGCGTGCAGCTGGAGATGCTAGAACCACACAGAGTCTCCCATTGAAGCTCGATTTGGTGGAAGGTCTTTTGACAAAGATCCCAGATTTGAGATGAACTGGGAAAAGACAACGGAGTTGGTAAAGATAAGATGAAAAAAAGTGATATTTGATTAAGCACCCACTATGCGCCAGGGGGACACCACTTTCCAGTCCTTATCTCTTTAAAAAAAAAAAATATATATATATATATTATTGATTTTTTTTACAGAGAGTAAGAGAGAGGGATAGAGAGTTAGAAACATCGATGAGAGAGAATCATTGGTCAGCTGCCTCCTGCACGCCCCCCCCCCCCCCACTGGGAACGCTCCCGCAACCATGACACATGCCATTGACCGGAATCGAACCTGGGACCTTCCAGTCCACAGGCTGACACTCTGTCCACTGAGCTAAACCATTTCCGGAAAGTCCTTATCTCTTGACAGCTTCTTGAGGAGGTGTTACTGTTTTTATTTTGAGGCTTAGGTGGTTAGGTAACTTTCCCAAAGCCAGTGGCCAGACAGGAATTCCACCCCAGGTCCATCCCCTTTGCAATACTGTGGGCTGAGTATGTCCACCAACCAGTTTTCCTTCGCCCACACAAGGTTCTGTTTTGTTTTTAAAATAAAATTGGGTTAGTTCCATCATTTAAAAATTTAGATTTCAGTTAAAAGTTTAAACTTGTAACTTCTTGAAAAATTGGAAGATGAGGTGACAGTGGGAGCCGCACTGTCTGAGCAAAAACAAGCAGCTTAGCCCAGGCACCCCCACCCCCGCCCCGCCTTCGCCATCTTAGTCCCAGCCCTCTCTGCTCCCGGAGCGTGTGCTCAAAGCAGGCTCATTCCACTCCGTCGGGCTCAACCTGGGCTGCAAATGCAGTCACCTGGGAGGACTTTGAAACACAATACCAAGGCATTTTTTAAAAAATCCTCACCCGAGGATATTTCCCCATTGATTTGTAGAGAGAGTGGGAGAGGGAGAGAGAATCATTGATGTGAGAGAGACACACATCTTGATGGGGGCTCAAGATCGAGCCTGCAACCCAGATACGTGCCCTTGATGGGAGCCCTTGATCAGAATCGAACCTAGAACCCTTCAGTCTGCGAGCCAGCACTCTACAAGGCATTTTATTAAAATACATTTTACTAAAAACAGCCTCCTCCCGTCCCGATGCTTCTGATGGGGGAGGTGTTGAGAACCACCGATGTACATGGTGTGTTCAAACTTGGGAGGAAGACAGGCTCAGAGCGGGGGCTCAGCCAGGCCTGGCTGATCTGGAAGAGACAGACCCGGCCCAAGATTGCAGGTTTCCACGGCGGAGCGAAAAAGCAAGGCCGCGTCAGAGTTAGTATGACTCGGGTCCCACCATTAACCAGCCAGGGTTGGTTTACAGTTTCTGCCTGTCCACCAGGCAGAAACTTGGGATTGGCTTCTGTTTGGGAACCTTCACATCTGAAGCTTACGATCCACCGGGGCGTTTGTTTAAAATGCATGTCCCTGCCCTGGCCAGGGCTGCTCAGTTGGTTGGAGCGTCATCCTGGACACCATTTCCCATCGGGGCACGTACCTAGGTTTCTGGTACGTCAGGGCTCATACAAGATGTTTCTCTCTCCATCTCTTCCTCTCTAAAATCAATAAACAGGCCCTAGCTGGTTTGGCTCAGTGGATAGAGCATCCGCCTGCAGACGGAAGGGTCCCAGGTTTGATCCTGGTCAAAATCATGTACCTTGGTTTCGGGCGCATCCCCAGTGGGAGGTGTGCAGAAGGCAGCTGATCGATGTTTCTAACTCTTTATCCCCCTTCTCCCTCTCTAAAAAAGCAATAAAATATATTTTAAAACCAATAGATATATCCTCGGGGGAGGATTTAAAAAAAAAAAATGAACCACTATGGAATGAAATACATGAGCCCAGAAATCAGCATTCTAAAAATCCCCACCCGATGCCAGCCTACAAAGACCACTGTGACTCCTGAGCTGGTCTTCAACCGTCCTCCCCCACCCGCTCCCCTCAGAAAGCCACTCCTTCCTCACTGCTCTCAGCCACTTCGTACACATTCCCAGCTCTGTCTCTGCAGACTCAGGTCCCTGGTTTTGAATATCTAACAAAGCTGCTGAGTCACCCCAGGCCCTGCTCACGGCTCCTGACACTGAACTTGAAAACCTGCCTAACTGTACCGTCACTTGGCAATTAGTTACGTGCTGCCTTATGAAGTCTTCTGTATCTTTGTTTTGCAGTATTTAAGTTTTGTTTACGTCTGACTTTTCAGCCAGACTAAACTCACAGGAGGGGAGACCGTGTCCCAGTCCCCGCCCTCTCTTTCTCTGCCTTTCCTGGGTGTTCTGTCTGAGAAAGTATAGACGCAAATGTTTGGCTAAATGGTTTCAAGGAGATCTCCTCTGACGGGCTGCTTTGATGGGTCACCATGACATGGCAGAATTTGCCGCCCAAGGCCCTTTGCCTTCAGAGAGCTCAGCCGTCTAAAACGCAGCGTGTGAAAGTGGCTGTGCCTGTCAGCAGTGCCTTTGGGGAAGCTGATTCTCATCAGAAAGAACTAGGAATATTGCTTGCCTCAGCTTCCGAGTCCAAGTGTTCTCTTGCTGTCAGAGCAAGAACGAGCTTCTGTTTTGAAATCCCGTGACTGCATCTGCCAGCACGAGATCACCAAGAAGCATGACTCAGCCTCTTTCCTGCTGCAGCTGTGGACGTGCTAGTTGAGCAACATGCTTCTAGCCTCTAACCCTCTGAGACCTGTGGATGTTTTAGAGCAGCCGTGTGCTTGGGTGGTACTGTGATAATAACTTCCCTGGGGAATATGGGACAAGTTAAGAGTGTAGGAAGTGTTAAAATAATTCTGAGTCAGTTTTTTTTAACCCTCACCTGAGGATATTTTTCCATTGCTTTTCAGAGAGAGAGGGAAAGGCAGAGAGAATACTGATGTGAGAGAGGCACATTGGTTGGTTGCCTCTTGCACTTGCCCCAACCAGGGCCAGAGCCAGGGAGGAGCCTGCAACCCAGGTACGTGCCCTCGACCGGAATCGAACCCGGGACCCTTCAGGCTCTCTGTCCACTGAGCCAAACTGGCTAGGGCTCTGAGTCAGTTGAATTTATTTATTTACTTATTATTTATTTATTTTTTAAAATATATTTTATTGATTTTTTACAGAGAGGAGGAGAGAGGGATAGAGAGCTAGAAACGTCGATGAGAGAGTAACATCGACCAGCTGCCTCCTGCACACCCCCTACCGGGGATGTGCCCGCAACCAATGTACATGCCCCTGACTGGAATCGAACCCGGGACCTTTCAGTCTGCAGACCGACGCTCTACCACTGAGCCAAACCAGTTTTGGCTGAGTCAGTTGAATTTAAAATGTGAGTGCCCTTCCCTCCTTTTGGAGAGAGGGTCAAGATTATTCTTGCCCTAACTGGTTTGGCTCAGTGGATAGAACATCGGCCTGTGGACTGAAGGGTCCCGGGTTCAATTCCGGTCAAGAGCATGTACCTTGGTTTTGGGCACATCCCCAGTAGGTGTGCAGGAGTCAGCTGATCCACGTTTCTCTCTCATCGATGTTTCTAGCTCTCTGTTCCTCTCTGTAAAAAAAAATCAATAAAATATATTTAAAAAGAGATTCTTCTCTATTCCAATAGACATTGTGTGCACGAGGTGAGACTGAGTGCCTCTCCAGACGCACACCGTGCTTCATCAGAGGGTCTTCTTTCTCTCTCCAGGAGAATCCGTACGCTACGCTCACCTTGTCTTTGGCGCAGACTAACTTCTGCAGGAAAAATGGATTTGACCCCCAAAGCCCGCTCTGTGCTCACACCATCCTGGCAGGGACTGTCACCAAGGTATGTAGTTGCTGCGGGAACAGCCTGGCCTCAGGAGAGCGTCATCTTGTTAACAACGAAGGAGGGACAGCTGGAGAGTGAAGCGAAGCTGGCTTGTGGTTGAGACGCAGAGTCAGAATATGTACTCGTGTATGACGTCATTTCACAAGCAGCCAAAGGCTTGATCCGTTGCTTTCACACAGGTGTTCAATCAGACACTCAGGAGCAGACGGAAGTATTTCTTGAGGTCAGACAGATCTAATAGTTGGGAAGTAAGGAACGTCTCAGCCCAAGCTCACTCTCCTGCGTGCTGTACACTGGACAGCGCGCCCAGCCTGTCTCCACCCAGTGATGGAGGCTTACAGCAGAGAGCACCCTGCGTAGGTTAGAAGGGAAGAACCCATTTCTGAGTCCCGGCACTACATGCTGACAGTGAGCGGTGGGTGCTGGAGGGAGGCGGTTCAGTAAACCGTGGGAAGCACAGAGGGACGGTGTCACGAGCACTGACTGATGGCTTCCGGACCTTGCTGACTGGGTTTCACATCCCAGTGCTGTTTATGGTTCTGAAGTTCCGTGTGGAGGTGTCTCTGTGTTTGCGTGCCCATCACCGGCAGGAGGAAGGGGCAGGGCAGCAAGTGCCCCTGCCCCTGTGTCTCCTAAAGACTCACCTCTGCGTACCTGCAGCCCGTGTTTCCCACGGATTTGTCCTGGGCGAGTGAGCTAATGGAATGTGTCATAGGCAACGGGCACACTTCATGCTAGTGCCTCGCGTCAGCCCTCTCCCAGCTCAAAATGACCGTTAGCAACGAAAACGGGCCCGCACTGCTCTCTCATGTCCACACCCATTCTCATCTCCATGCGAGCTCTTCATTGCTATCTGCATTACCCAAGCTTCCTTTATGCTTTCTTGTTTCCTTATGTTTATGGTCAGGATGTACAGTGGACCCTAAAGGTCTCATCACACACACACACACACACACACAAAAAAAAGGAAAAAAAAGAAAAAAAGACAGAAAGAAAAGAAAAGAAAAGAAAGAAAGAAACAGAAGAGAAAAGCATTTTTGGAAGTATGTGTGGCAATGAATGCTAACCACTCACTGTGGTAATCATTTCACAATCTATACAGGGGCGGCCAAAGTCACTTTACCACTTTACAGTCATGAGTACTCGAAGCACAGTTTATTCTTGTCTTAATTTTGAACTAGATGCCTGGTGCACAGATTCATGCACTGGTGGGGTTTCTCGGCCTGGCCTTAGGGGATTGGGTTGAAACCAGCTCTCCGACATCCCCCCTTGGGACCCCTGATTGCAAAAAGGCACAGGCCAGGCCGAGGGACCACATGGTGCATGATCGGGGCCAGAGAAGGTCCATGGGAAGGCTCGAGGGCATGTCCGGCCGATCTCACCCAGTCCTGATCTGCTGGACCTTAGCAGCAAGCTAACCTACCAGTCAGTGCATCTGCCCCCTGGTGGTCAGGTCACATCATAGCAAACAGTTGAGCAGCCTTAGCATATTATTAACATACTACGCTTTGATTGGTTGGACAGCCGACCGGACTACCGTACACTTAGCATATTAGGCTTTTATTAAATAGGATTATATCTTAATTGAAAAAAAACAACAGTAAATAAAAGGGAGAGATCAACCAAAGGACTTATGTGCACACATATGAGCCTAACCAGTGGTCAAGGACAATAGGGAGGTGGGGGCATGAGTTGGGAGGAGGTGGGGGATTGGAATGGGGGGTTGAGGACAAATATATGATACCTTAATCAATAAAGAAATTAATTAAAAAACAAACAGTACAAAAGTCAGGATCTGAAACTAAACACTTAGGATGTGTGGAATGCTGGAATCATATTGTTGACAGACGAGAAGACTGTCCCGGCTGTGAGCATGGTCACTCTTCACTGTCTTTCAGGTTAATGAGACTGAGATGGACATCGCAAAGCAGTCGATGTTCATTCGGCACCCCGAGATGAAAGACTGGCCCGCCAGCCACGACTGGTTCTTCGCCAAGCTGAACATCACCAACATCTGGGTCCTGGACTACTTTGGCGGGCCCAAAATCGTGACGCCCGAGCAATACTACAACGTCACATTTCAGTAGGTGTGTGTTCACCCCTCGTGCCCCTTATTTCGAAGCCCTCGCCCGGGGTCCTACGCCAGGGGGTGGCTCCTTTGGCAGCCTGGTAAGCCCTGTGGTCACACACACTAGTATTTTTGTAATGCATCACATACATAGGATTACAAAGAAAACGACTATATTGAAGTCCGTTCATAAAAATATGTCTTGTAATTGTGGTACAGTGATATGTTGGCACGTTCAGTAACATGTTACGGCACCTGCAGGACCTCTGATGTGACAGGAGAGCGTCTGTGTTTCTGTGGGCGACAGGCACAGGGGCACTGTCACCAGGTGGTTTGCTGCCTACATTCCTCATCGAAGGAGATGAGAAACTTCAGTCAGAGCCGAATGGAAAGGAGAGCTTTTCCTTCCACCCCAGGTCCCGGGCCCCCTGAACTCCGCCTACAGGCCAGACCCGTCTGAGGCTGTGCTGTGGGCTCTGGAAGAGCCAGTTCTGACCCGGGATCACCTTTTCTCATGAGACTCAGACTGAGGTGCCTCTGGACTGAGTGACCCCACCCACGTCTGAGCACATGGCCCCATGCCCAGCAGCCCTCAGGCCTGCGGGTGCCTGTGGGCCGTGTGGGTCCCCCTGCCAGCCAGTGGGCACCAGAGGGGAGGAGGCTGAGAGAACAGGCCATGGGAGAGAAGGAGGGAGGAGAGCAGGACCTGAGGAGGTGTGGTCAGGGGTCAAATGAAGGAAGATAAGGTACTGATCTTTTCCCAGGTACACGGCATCCCTGCCATCAGCATGGCCTCACGGGGCAGTGATGCAACCACAGTCACAACAGCACCCACTGTGTGCTGAGCTGCTCTTGCCTGCTGGGTGCAGTCTGGGTTGTTTATATGTATCAGCTCATTGCTCTCACCGTTACCTGTGAGTGTGACCTACGGATTAGGTAACTCGGTCCCTCATCTGTGAGATGGGGAGCAGCACTGCCTTCCTACCATGATGCCATGCTGACCCTCGGGTCGCCCCCTGGTGGCCGGCCAGCTCCTGCTCCAGTGTCACTCCTGATGCAGGTTCTCCTTGCGATGATGACATGACAGGCTGCTGTTGGCAGAGGCGAGGGTGGGGATACGAAGTTGGTAGGTGTAGCTCACGTTCGGGCTTCTGCTCCCAGCTCTATGTGTCCTATCTTATTCCACGTAAGCCAGGTCCACGTCGGACTGTTACATCCCATCATGATTGTACATTTCTTCGCAGCAGCCCTCAGCTTTTATTTTTAACCCTTTAAAATCTTAAACACAGCATGGCACAGAGCAGGCGGCTCGTAAATGCTGGCGACTTGCCAGCCTGGTCATCTGAGACACAGATTCTCAGCTGCTTGTTTGAAAAGGGTCCACGGGCCTGGGGGAGAAGGGCACAGGCAGGTTTGGGGCTGGTAACGCCACCTCGCTTTATAGGGACACAGAGGCCCATTACGGTGTGCCACCGGGCAACATGGCACCCAGGAGGATGGTCAGTCAATGACAGGCCCGCTCTTCAAGGTTAATGGGGATGGTCACAGCACATAAGGATCTCTGCAGTACAGTTATATACATAAAAGTCTAGTGACTGGCTAACCAGCCAGTAGTTATGATGCACACTGACCACCAGGGGGCAAACACTTAATGCAGGAGCTGCCGAGCTGCGGTGAATTGGCAGCTGCAGTTCTTGGGTGATGTACCCAGAACCAGAGAGGAGGGAGCCCAGTTCCAGAATGTGTCACCCGAGAACCACCCTCTCGCAATCCGGGACCCCTTGGGGGATGTTGGAGAGCCAATTTTGGCCCGATCCCCGCAGGCCAGGCCCAGGGACCCCCCTGTGCACGAATCCGTGCACCTGGCCTCTAGTCTTTGTATGAGTAACACACCCAGGGGCAATGCTCACTTTAATAAAAAATTCGGATGTTCTTTCAAAGTCTCCATGCTGAGTGAGACACACACAAGGTTCCCACTTCACTGCACAGGCGAGTGGCCTTCCTGCAGCTGAGAGATAAGATGGGGAGACCAAAGACATGCCAGGGTGTGGCCCTTCTGGAGCCTGGGAGGGGCAGAGGGCCCTGCCCCCATGCCGCCCACTAGAGGACAGTGCTGTCCTCTAGTCCGGGGAGTGGACGGTGAAAACCGTAGGGGCTGCACATTCTTAGGGACCCTCCCAGGGGCCTGCAGGAGCTTCCGCCCCATGGCATCTGCCCAGATCAGACTTGGAGGATGTGACTTCTCCAAACGTTGAGAAGCCGCCTACACCCTAGACTCTGCTGCTCTCAGAGGCGTCTTTTGAGGTGGCTCAGCCAGACGCCCCAGTGGGGCCACGAGGGGCCTCATGGAGGTCGGTCTGCTTCACTGGGCTGCTGGGTCAGATGCGACGGGCACATCTGATAGGGAATGGAAGTCTGATGTTGACAGAGGTGCCTGCTGACGCCCTCGATGAGCAGTTCCCATAGGATCCCAGTTGCCTCCGCACAGGGTTAAGTCTGAGCACCAGGCCTCATACCTAGCAGGACAGGTAAGGGGAGGTCACGGATTACCAACCTGCCCGGCCTCTCATGCCAGGAGGTGGAGTTCCGGATAACCATGGTCCTGGCTGCAGCAGGAAAAGGGTCCCAGCTGGACTCAGCACCATCGGGCATGGCTGGTTAGCGCTCCTCTGCCCTCATGTTCAGGACCCTCTGTCCTCAACTGTGCCTGTCTTTTAAACCTTCAGACATTCTGAGCGGAGACACCCAGCCTGAAGGGCGCTGGGTCCATGCACGTGGGCACGTCAGCCTTGCACAAGAGGGTGATGGCTGGCGTGAAGATTCCTAGGCTCCTGGACACCGAACTCCGGAGTCTCAGGCGCTGCTCACCACACTGGAGTGGCGGAAGTTAGCTCAGAGCCTTAAACTGTTGGAGGTTTCTCTAGTCTTTCCCCAGAATGAATGAACTTGTAAGATGCCATCTCACTTAATGAAATAATCCTTTGTCCTCTCTCCTTCTGGTTAGGTAAAGCGGAATCTGGCGAATTGAACCACCGGGTGAAGTTCCTAGGATGTTTCCCATGAATCCAAGGGCTTTGGGTTTCTCTGGAGAATGTCCCGGAGATGAGCCTGGTTACAGCAGCATGTAGATCTGCTACTGAATTTCTTGGAAAAAGGAGGTTGCTAAATTTGAGACATTTAAATTTATGGTTTTACTTATATACATGGTTTCAGAAGACGAGACGAGATCCCCCATGGAGGCATGCCAGGAATCACTGCGGGGCCCTCGGTGGCTCAGAGAAAGGAGCAGAATGGGTGTGCCTCATTATGTTCGAAGACAACAAATGAACTTACCGAAACCCAGCCACAGCCTCTGGGGAAGAAAAAGGATGAAAAAAAGAAAAATGATTTACATTATACTTGGGAAAATGGGTTTCTTATTCAGAGTATCAATAATTAAAATCATTATTTTAATGATATGAGTTGGATTCATTTTCTTTCTTTATATATATATTATTGATTTCAGAGAGGAAGTAGAGGGAGAGAGAGAGAGAGAGAAACATCAGTGATGAGAGAGAATCATTGATCGGCTGTCTCTTGCACACCCCCCGCTGGGGAAGGAGCCTGCAACCGGGGCATGTGTCCTGACGGAATCACACTGTGACCTCCTGGTTCATAGGTTGACGATCAACCACTGAGCCACACTGGCTGGGCTGGATTCATTTTCTTAAGGTGCTCCTGTTCCTCACTCTCACTGGCCACTGTCGACCCTCCATGTCTATTTGAGTGTGCTATTGAGTCAAACACTGCTCCAGCGTTGCAAGGGAATCCTTAGACCCTTTCCCTTTGATGCACAGCCCTGGTGCCCTAGAATTCGGGGCTGGGGGAATGCAGCCTTGGTCAAGGCCCGCCCCCAGGGCCTCCGTGCGGACACGTGCTTGTGGTGGAATTAATTTGAGGCACCTATCTAGTTTTCCCCTCTACCTACTTAGTGGGAGTTCTGTCTTCACCACTTGGTGCCATGTAAAAACATACTTGTTATCACAGGAAAGACAACCTCTGGGTCACAGCAGGTGGTACAGGTTGAATGGGCAGAATATGTTCCAGGGATTGACCACCAGAGGGCACTGCAGACCACTCTTTGGGTAGCCAGCTGTGGCTTTTCACCGCTGAGCTGAGGGAGACCTTGGGTGGTGAGGGAGACACTGGGGCAAAGGCAGCTCCACAGGGACAGGAGGCGACACCTGGTCTCACGTTCCCTCCCTCCATGCCCGCGCTCCGCATCTCCCTGCACCCCACGTCCTATAGAAGAGGGACAGAGCCCTGGCCTCAACCCATAAGGGCATGGGTGTCTGGGACGGGGCAGCCTTTGGCCCAGAGGGCAAGGCAGGTTCTGATCATGAAAGGAGGAAATAAAAAGTAGGAAGCGGGAGTGGCCGAAGTGCCTTGTGCTGCTAACAGCCAGTGACAATGGCTTATTCATCCCAGTCCGTGTGTGGGGGGGGGAGGGGGGAAACTCCCTGTGAGAAGGGCAGGCCCAGGGGAGGCAAAGCACAGATACCCTGACCACCTTGCTCCTGTCACACTTCCCTCCGCGATACCCAGACGGAGACCCAGTGGTGGAGGAGGGGCGCTGTCTCAGCTTTGCACTGAGCACAGGAACCACTGTGCTCTGTCCGGCTGGTGGGTCAGTATTCTTTAGGGAAATTCCAAACCATCACTTCAGAGCCAGGTGCTCTGAGAAGACAGTTCTAACTTAAGTCCTGTCAGGAATGAAGGGACAAATAAACCAACCAGTAAAACGTCACCTTTTTCTTAGTTTTCCCTTAATATTTATTGTAAGAGGTGTGAAAAATATGGAAAACTTTAAAAGTTTAGAACATGACCACCTCACCAGCCAGCACAGCTGCTAACATTTTTATGTGTTTTCTTCCAATCCTTACTTCCAAGAAATGCTTACATATAACATTGAATAATAAGATGACTGATCGTGTATCTCACTTCTTTCACTTAGTCATAAGCTGATGATACTGGAACCCGCAAGGATGGCTTGGTGGCTGCAGAATATGTCATCAGGTCAACAATGGCCTATATTAGCCCCTGGTGCTAGCGACAGATGCCCTGGTCAAAGCCCTCTGATTCACTGACCTCACATCTTCCCACCTGGTCCTCTTCCGGCCTAGCTGGTTTTACTCACAGTCAGCAATCTTAGAGCGAAGAGGTGGATCCTTCTCAGCCCAGAGGGCGCCATTCCTGAGTGGTCACTGTGTCTGGGGGTGGGTGCCCTCCCTGGCGCAGCCCGGGTCCCGGGTCCTCCCCTGCAGCTCAGGGTTCAGCTCATTCCCATCAGAACCACAGGGACCGGGGGGATCAGAGGAGCTCCGTCAATGGAAGGACATGGCAGGCCCAGCTCAGTGCTGTCACCACTCCCCGGCATGGGCACATATAAGTCACTTCCGGTTTTTCCCTGTTGAAGAGACAGGACGTTTTATACATCCACCGTATTCCACACCCGTGTTTATTTCCTCAGAGAGAGTCCCAGCCACGGGGAAAAGCAGGTGGTACACGTTGCAAACTGCTCCTGAGAATTTCTACCACTTAGTCCTGCAAGCAGGTGTGAGAGTGCCCAGATCCGAGTAAGAGTGGCATGGCTTTAGGTCACTGGTGACTCTGGAAAAACCCATGAAGCCCGGCCCATGTGGCTCAGTTGGTGGGGCGTCAGCCCGTGCACCAAAGGGGTTGCTGGTTTAATTCCCAGTTGGGGCACATGCCTCGATGTTTCTCTCTCACATCAATGTTTCTCTCTCCCTCTCTCTTCCTCTCTCTCTAAAAATCAATTTTAAAACTATTTTAAAAATAGATAACAATAAAAACCCAGTGAATACTAGTTGATTTACTTTCCTTTGCTTCAAATAGCAATTGGTAACCCATAGGTTGAGTTTTCTCAAAAATGTATACACATAGACCGGTCATCCCCATCTGCTGACAAATATTTTGTGGTTTCCAGTTTGGGGCTGTTACAAACTGGAAACCACCAGTTTGAGCTGCTGTGACTCTTTTTTAAAAATATATTTTTACTAGAGGCCTGATTCACAGATTCGGCCTGATCTCCACAGGTTAGGCTGAGAGATCCCACCAGTGCACGAATCTGTGCACAGGGCCTCTAGAGTGCATATAAGGTCTTTGGCTAATCTCTTCCTGCCCTCCCCCTTCTCCTCTTCCCTCTGAGATTCATCAGTCTGTTCCATGTTTCCATGCCTGTGCATTGAGCATCTGCCCCTGGTGGTCAATGTGCATCATAGCTACCGGTCAAATGGTCACTTAGGCTTTTATATACACTGAGTGGCCAGATTATTACGATTTCTGAATGCATAACAATCTGGCCCGGTGCATTAACTCATGCATGGGTGGCATCCTGCCAGCCTGGCCAGGGGGAAGGCCTGCCTGCTGGTCGTATTCCTGGTCGAGGGGACAATTTGCATATTAGCCTTTTATTATATAGGATATACACTGAGTGGCCAGATTATTATGTGTTCAGAGATCCTCATAATCTGGCCACTTAGTGTATATAGATTGATTTCAGAGAGAAAGGGAGAGGGAGAGAGAGAGAGATAGAAACATCAATGATGAGAGAGAATCATTCATCAGCTGCTTCTTGTACACCTCCTATTTGGGATCGAGCCTGCAACCTGGGCATATGCCCTTGGCCAGAATTGAACCCAGAACCTTTCAGTCCACGGGCCTACACTCTATCCACTGAGCCACACTGGCCAGGGCTGCTGTGACTATATATGGACATATATTTCTTTTTGTTTTGGGTAGATAGGAGTGGGTAGCTGGATCATACGAAGAATGTGTTTAACTTTTTAAGAACCTGCCAAACTGTTCTCCAAGACGGCTGTGCCATTTTACACTCCCACCAGCATGTATGAAAACTCCAGATTCAGGCCAAGTTCAGAACTGCAAGCTCAGACCTACTCCATCAGAGTCCTTTATAGGTAAGGACACCGAAGCCCAGAGATGTTGAGTGACTTACCCAAAGCCACACAGCACGCAGGCAGCAGAGACGGCGTGAACGGGCAGGTGGTCTGTCTCCCCATTCGGCCTGACTCTGAAGCAGAGCCCTCGCCTCACCCACCATCACATCAAGTCTAGGGAGCCCGCGTGCTCTTCCATGCATCCGACCAATGTCACCAATCAAGGTAGGAATTAGATGAAAATGAGACCAAAATTGGGGGTGTGGGGGAAGGAAAATGAAACAATGGCACCATGAGGGGAAGAGCAGAACTCAGGCCGGCAGGCAGCAGGCAGACACACACCCCAAACCCTCAAACCTCCAGAGTTTCCTGCCTGTGAGCGAGGGGGTGTGAGCCTCGCTGCTGGCAGGTGCTGCCTCTCAGAGGCCTCGTCCTCCACTTCCTGAGCGGGCCGCCCCGGAGCTGGCTCCCGTTCCCTTTGTCTGCGCATCCTGCCCGGCCCCTCATCCCGGCACGTCCCGGACGGACGGACGGACGGACAGACAGCATGAAGTGGGCGGCGCTCGTCATCGTGGCCATCCTGCAGGCCCATCTCCCAGGGGCAGGTAAGGCCGACACAGCGGGGGCCAGGCCTTTGAGAACGTCTGTGGCTGTGTGTGGGGGGGACCCCAGGGGCTGGGAGGACCCGGCGTCTCCTCCACACCCCGTCCTTCCGAAAACAGCGGGCAGCGGAGTGTGTGTGTGTGTGTGTGTGTGTGCGGGGGGAACCGGGGGAGCGGGAGGAGGAGGCCAGCTGCTGTAGCAGCTTCACGGCCTCCACTCACACCTGCCCGGGGCGCGGGCTTCTCCGGGGGCCAGGCCGGGAAGAGCCAGGAAAGGACGCAGGGAGCCCGGGCGCAGGCCCTGTGGCGAGCCGAAGCTGGTGGCATTGGGGAGTATCAGGGAGCACCGGCCAGGCCAGGCTCCATGCTGCGACGTGGTTCTAGTTTCTGGTCTTCGCTGACCCCCTGGCTGGCTGGGTCCCTGTCCCTGTCCTGCTTCCTTTGCCAAACAGAGAGGTTATCGTGGCCGGAGGCAGGGCCACGCTGTGGGCTGGCCCACATGAGCCGCCTCGATGGTCTGGGAACTGACTGGGGCTCAGGGAGGAGGGCCTGGCCTTCCTGGGGCTCAGCTCTGCACCCCGAGGCTGGTGCTCCCGTGACACACCCACATCTGGCTCTGGGCTCACCCGCAGGCCGCTCTCTGGCTGCCCTGGAAGGCCAGGCCCGTGGGCAGGACACGGGGACGGGAGGTGACGGTCAGCAGCCACCACGAGGGACAGACACCCTGCCTCCCCCGTTCCCGCAGCAAGGCCCTTCTAGGGTCTCCCCTCCCGGGGCCCGGGCACCGGGCATCTCACAGGAACGGACGGCTGTGCTTACACCGGGACAGGGAAGCTGCCCTACCCCTCTCGCTCAGCCCGGCGGCACAGGGTGAAGGCAGGGAGGCCCTGGCACTTCCGGCTCAGGGTTTCGAGGGCTGAGCCATGGCGGGTTTTCTGTAAGATCACAGCCCTTCTCAGAAAGGCCTGGGTGGGCATGAGTCACAGGGAGCTGCGGGTGAGGGCACCCCGGGGTGCCCAGAGCCGCCGTCCTGGCGGGCGGGGACCCGGCGCTGCTGGGAGGTTCGTCACCGCTGCACCTGCCTCTCGGCCACGGGAGGTCGGGGCACAGGGGGCTTAGAAGGGGCAAGAAAAGCTGGGGCGCTGGGGGCGCCACGAGCAGAAAACAAAGCCCCGCCCGGCAGACAAGATGGGGCACAGCCCCCTGCACACCCGCCAAGCGGGAGCCGGAGGGACCCCCTCCCTCTCTCAGTGCATTCGGCCGGGGACATGAGAGTTCAGCTCCGCACAGACAGACACACAGACACACAGACAGACACACAGGCGGGCTCCTGGCAAAGTGCATCACGGAGCCCTCGGCCCTGCAGGAGGGACTGGGGACGCCGAGGCTCCCACACACCCTGCTCACCCCGAGGGCAGGCTCCTGGCCGAATCCGACCTCAGGTCTCCCTTTTCTGCTCAGTGAAGTGATCATCCGACCCCTGAAAACATCACTTCCCGAGGACCTGCCCGTCTGCGTTTCCTCGGGACGCCCGGGCCATTGGGATCAGAGAAATAGCGACCGGTCTGTGGGTGAGGGCTCCCTGGTGAAGGCCCCCAAGGCCGCCCCACCGGGCCTGCGGCTGGTGGGGACTGAAGCCACTGCCTGTGCTAGGCTCGCCCGTTGGCCCGCAGGGCCCTCGGCTCAGTGCCTCTGACTGCCCGCCTCGCTGGCTCAGGCCTCGCGGGGTCTGTGCGGCTCTGTCCTTTGTCTGGGGGGGTGAGGGGGAGGTGCGGCCATGACACAAGCCTCAGGAAACAGCCTCCAGGCTCCTGGTCGGCTCAGCTTGCAGGGAAGCAGCTGGGTGGGGTGCAGAGTCAGGCAGTCAGTGTCTGTGCAACCTTAAGCAAGTTACATAACCTCTCTGGGCCTCCGTCCTCTCCCCTCTGGAGTGAGGAGAGCCTTCCTCGCAGAGCGTGACACGGGGAGTGACTAGTGTGCCGGATACACCACGCGGCAGAGCGTGGACGAGGAGCTAACTATCACCGTGGCTGTTTCCTTGTGCGGCACTAGGAGCAGGAAGGGAAGCCCACGGCGGGATTTGGTGTGCTCTGGCTGCATGGTGAAGCAGCCCCAGGCCTTTGTCCATCTCCCTCTGGGTTCTGCGCGCGCTCACAGCAGCCCAGGCCCCACAAGGCCCCTGGGAGAGCTCTGTGGGTCTCGGGATGACTTCCCACTTCTATTGCTTAACACCGACTCTGTAGGGATACCCCCAAAGTGAAAACAAGCCTGAAAAAGACTCACTGTGCGCAGTTAGGGACGGTGTGTGAGACAAGGCCCGGCCCCAGGGGTCAGGGTGGGACCCAGGCTTTGCAGCGGGTGGGGTGCGGGTGCCGGTGCTGGTGCGGGCCTGGTGTTGAGGGGCAGCATCTTGCGGGGCAGATCCCTGCCTCAGCTGCTGGGAGCTGGACTTGAGGGGCACTTGTAGGCGATGCCAGGACAGGGTTCTCACCCTGGGCATTTTCGCCAGGGATTTATTCAGCCTTCGTCACCCAGCTCTGCTCGCCCCGGGAGCCGCTTCGTTTCCTGCTGGGGCCTGACTCTCAGGCCGCTGGCCCAGACCCCCCTGCAGCATCCTTCCCCCCAGCCCGGGTCCTGGGAAGCACCTGCTGAGTAGTGTGTTTATTTTCACATCTGTTTCATCTGTCTTTAAAAAATAGACTTGATTTTTATTGGGAGTTCACTTTTACTTTTAAGAGTCCGCAGTGTTGCGCCCCGTTTCTCGGGAAGGCCCCGGAGCTTGGGAGCTGGCTTGGGAGCTTGTCCAGATGCTGCTGCGGTGCTGTCGCTGGCCACGCACTGCAGGCCACGCACGAATAGCAGGGCGAGCTCATGAGACATTTCTCGGCGTGGCCACGGCTGTTCTTACAGCACTACGTGATGGCCGACGCGTCTATCTGACAAGCAGTCAGTCTGTTTGGTGAAGAAAGGACCGAGTCAAGCATCTGACTTGTTAGTTGAAACAAAATGGCCACTAAGTCCCTGCACGGCCACGGTCAAGGCCACGGCCATGGTCACAGCCACGGCCACGGCCATCTCTTCTGCCTGAAGCCCCAGATGGTGCTCCTGAGGGAAGTAATACCTCCCCCTCCTCCATGTGTCAGGGCCTAAACATCTATGGAGGGGTTAACACTTGGTGAGGAAGGAAATCGAGGGTTCCTGTGTGATTAGATTAAATTAATGGCTTGTTTGGGGGGTACTGGCGTGGCGCTGTTGGGAATCTAACTCCTAGAGCAGTGTTTCCCAAACTTTTGACATATGTGTACCCCTTCCATAATTTTCATGACGCTGAGTACCCCTCGTACTCATGAGAATGCAGAATTAGGCACAGCTAAGCACGGTGCAGTGCATATCCCCGCCAAACTCCGGTGCAACGCGTACCCCCACCAATCTCTTCCCGTACCCCTAGGGGTACGCATACCACACTTTGGGAAACACTGCAGAGAATGGAATATCAAAGTTTGTGGTTTTTAAAGAGAAATTAACTGGTGGAGGAGAAAGCACTTTGTGTAAATAGAACGATTCTAAATAATTGTAAGGATGGTTTGAGGTAAAATCCTACCTTAATGTTAATATGTTCTCCTTTGATTGGATGAAATTTCCAATATTTCTTTATTCTGGACCTATAAGAATCATAATTTCATGCGATTCAACTAATATATCTCAAAAATGAACAACCAAACGAAGAAAGGTGTTCATTTTTCAGACCTGGCTTTAACATGAGAGCAAAGCAGCCAGTACAGAAGGCACCGCCGTGGAGGTTAACGATGAACTCAGAAGCTTGGATCCAAGGAGAAAAATAAGAGTGTGTGGCTATAGCCGAAGCCAGTTTGGCTCAGTGGTAGAGTGTCGGCCTGCGGACTGAAAGGTCCCGGGTTCGATTCTGGTCAAGGGCATGTACATTGGTTGCGGGCACATCCCCGGTAGGGGATGTGCAAGAGGCAGCTGGTCGATGTTTCTCTCTCATCGACGTTTCTGGCTCTCTATCTCTCTCCCTTCCTCTTTGTAAAAAAAAAAATCAATTAAAAAAGAGTGTGTGGCTATATACAAATCACATTTTTCAATTTTATCCAATTGCTGAACTGCCTCAAAACCTGGAGAGAAAAGCAACACGAGAGCCGCGCATCGCCGTCAGTTTGGTCTGTGTCACTAAATAAATGCTCCGTGTAGCTCCATCATCCTCCCTGTCTTAACCCGAGGAATTTTAACAGAAATACCATAAACATCATGAGAGGAAATGATAAGCTTTTTAAGATCCATAATCTTACCGCGCTAGCCCAGTAACTTTTCACTTTCACTTCTTTGGGTTCCATTCCAGCATTCTTAACAAGGGAGCCCATACCTTGTAGAGCTGCTGTTATAAATATGGCCTCGCGTGCTTTTTCCTTTATGTGATGGCCTTTCCCACGCGTGGCCTTCACCGTCCGTGGCTTTTAACTCCTTTGTAAACTGCCCTCGTTCAGCCTCGTGGTGCTCCGTCGCTCCTTCTTGGTGGACATTGGGGCTGTTTCTAATTTTTGTCACTACGGCTGGCCCTGCCAGAAAAACATTGGGGTAAGGAAGCTTTTAGCGTTTCTTTTGAGGCGTTTTCTTGGGCTAATTCCTCCGGGACTGACAGTGCGGAGTGGGATTCAGAGGACAGTCCTCAGTGCGCTTAGACTTCCGTGCACAACAACCCCGCTGAGGACAGAGCTTGTTTCTAAATCTCCGAGCCCGTCGCACGGTGTCTGTCTCCTCTGGAGCAGGAGGCCTGGTGGGGGGAGAGAGGAGGCCCAGGGGCCAGAAGATTGGGGTCGAGTCCTGGTTCGGCCCCAGCCTGCCCCTGCCGTGAGCAGGCCCCCCTCCCCTCAGAGGCTCGGGCTTCCTCTGTCAGGTGGCGGCCCCGCTGTGCAGCCCAGGAGAGTGCTGTGGGCTGCAGGCATTCTTGGTTGTGCCTACACACAGTGCTCAACACCCAGCGGCCATTACCCCGCGTGCCTCAGTTTCCCAACCTGCAAAAGAGCAAGACGGTCGCTTTCTCCGTGCAATGCCGTGGCAGCCTGGTCCTCACCGGCTTCCTTTTTCTTCCTTTGTCACTAAGTTGCAGCGTGGATGTGGACAGAAACCTTCCTCGGAGCTTTAGCTGTCTCATCCAGGAGGGTGGACACTCTTCCCGCTACCAAAGGGATGGCACGTGGTCAGGAAACTGCAAACTTTTAAAGGACACGTAGCCCCCCCGCCCCAGCCCTACGGAGCCGAAGCCCCAGTCCCTCCTGCAGGGCTTCTACCTGGTGTCCACCTCGTCCCCTGGTTCCTACTCTCCAGGGGCCTCTGTGGGGAAGACTGGCTTATTCCCTATACTGTGCGCGGCTGCGGGCTTACTGAGGCCGCAGGGACCCTGTTGGTGAGCCCTGACTTGGACAGAAAGCAAGCTGTGTCTGAAGCAGCCAAACTGTACCCCTCTTCCCCCTCCCCTGCCCCGTCCACTGCCCTAGCCTGCTGTGCTCGGTGCTACTCAGCAGCCAGTTTTCAGGCTCAAGGGGGGGAAATGAATTGAAAGCATCTGAACAACGACAGGCAGGGTCCCTGCCCGGGCTCGCCGGCCGGCTCTTGTACCCTCACCCTCTGTTTGCCAAGTGCTGCCGGCACCGTAGACTCGGTCCTCGTCGCCGTCCTATGGCCAATGGCAGGGAGGTCAGGGGATTCTCTTCTGACAAGTGAAGACAATGAGGCGCTGAGGCTTGTCCATGTGCCTGAGGGCAGAAGGCGGCCCCACCCCCGTTCGGGGGCCACGCTCTGAGTCCTCTTTGCCGCCGGTCCAGCCGGCCTCGGCCGACCTCAGCCAACGTGCTGTGTCATCTGCCGATGGCTGCGCTCCGAGCGGACGCCTGAAGGCACTGCCTTTGTGAGCACTCGTCACCACTCTCCTCTCCGCTGGGGACGTACGACGCCATTATTGTGATGCTGAACAGCCTCGTTTGCTATACGTTTTCTGCCGGGTATGAGACATTCGGTGGTTCATAGGGAGTTGCTTTTTTTCGCATTTTATTAGCGTTCTGATCTCACATTTCCCCTAAGTCTGGTCAAACCCACATTCCCATTTTGCTCTTAATAACTGTGTCTATTTGGGAGCTTTCTCTGGGGAGGAATGGGCTCGGGCCTGCAATCCGTCCTGCCTCGTGTGCACCGGCGAGGACTGTGTCAGAGGCTGGGGCAGCGGCTGGCTGGGAGGAGGGCAGAGGTGGCGTCAGCTCAGAGCTTGCAGAGGGGCAGGTGCACGGGGGCCACACTGTCTGTGCAAAAGGGAGACCGGAAAGCCTCTGTCCAGACTCAAGTCTCAGGGCCAGAGCGGTCGGGAGGCCATAGACGCAGGTGTCTCAGGTTGGGGGGCCTGGCCCCCTGGGTGTTCCCCCACATCCCAGCGAGCCGCCATCCTCCCCTCTGTGGGTCTTTCTTCTCCCAGGTCCCTCTGCTAGGGACCCGGCTCTGTGCCCATGCCCACCTGGGGAGACCTGCGTGCCCCTCACACTCAGGCAGAGGCGTGGGGGTCTCCCAGGCCTACAGTTGGCCTTGGTTCTGGAGCTAAGGTGACAAAAGGAGGCAGAAAGTTGTTGTCCTCAGGGTTGGGGCTAAACACCCGATACAAATAGTTCCCTGGGGCCAGGCTTTCTCATGGCGGAGGCAGCACACAACTGGCTCAGCACAAAATGTCCCCACCTCCCCACCCCGCCCGGTCCCCCGACAGCGGCCATCCTTGGGGGTGACCAGAATAGCAGCAGTCCGGTAGCGTGGCTCCTGGTGACCAGCTCTGGCCATTGAGAGCCGGCATTGCCAGACCCGGAATTATCTCAAACAGCTGATCGTTCACAGCATTTGGTCAGCCGCTCGCCTCACCGGCGAGTGAGCCGGTCCCCTGCATGTGCCCGTCAAGCACACGGCTCTCCCGAAGGCTGGCCGCCCACCCGCCGTGGACCAGGCCGTGGGCGGCATGTGACCGAGAGCCCGGAGCCAGGACAGCCTGCCGGCCTGGGGGGCCACGTTCCTGGGTTTTCCGGAAAAGTCTCCATTGGCCGAGAGGCTTGCCCCTTTACGGTAAGGTGACCAGACGTCCCGCTTTTGGCGGGACAGTCCTGATTTTTAACAATTTGTCCCACGTCCCTCGGCATTTAAAAAAAAGTCCCGATTTTAAACGCCGAGGGATGTGGGACGCAGGACAAATCTTTCCAAAAATTGGGACTTTTTTTAAAACGCCGCGGGACTCGGGACAAATTGTTAGGAATCGGGACTGTCCCGCCAGAAGCAGGACGTCTGGTCACCTTACTTTACTGTCCGGCCTGGCTCTCATCACTTCTGAGCCGGCGCCGAGCTCAGGCACAAAGGAGCGCCTGCCGGGGACAGCGCCCGGGCCGGTCTGTGTGAGGCTGGAGAGCCTCAGACTCGGCCCCTTTGATTTCTTTCCTCGGATTAGAGAGGCATTTTTTTTTTTTTGACTTTTCTCCCACGTAACCATCCACGCTTCAAAGCCCCGGCCTGTATAAACTACACAAATGCCGCCCGGACAAAATTAATCTTGCCGTTTCTTTGGGTTTCCGCGGGAACAATGGAGAGGGAGCCACAAAAGGCTGGCAAAGAGGATTATTCTCTTTCTTCCCATTAAGTGCAGAGGCTTCAAAAGAGCAGCTTGGGAAGTCCAGTAATTGTGCCCGCCGCCGCTCACCCGGCCGTCTCGGCTGACCTGGCCCGTGGCATCCCTTAGAGCCGCGGCCGCGCCCCCTGCCCGGGGCAGACAAAGCGCTGCTGACCGTCCCGTCCGCAGTTCCGGCTTGGAGAGCAGCGTTTGATTTTTACGGCAATGTCTTGATTTGGTTGGTTTGGAAAAAAATGAACACATCTGCTGGTTTCCAGCTCGGGCTGTAAGCACAGGGCCTGGGACAGAAGCCGGTCTTATCCCCGCTTCAGTCTCAGACCAGCAAATTCCCACCAGCCCTTTGAGGAGCACAGAAAGGCCCAGAGGAGGAGAGGGGGAGAGGCGGCGGCTCTTCAGACATCTTTAAATTGGGGTTTGAACATTGTCTAGCAGCTTTCAAGCCTGGAGTGACTTCAGTAAAAAAAAAAAAAAAAAAAAAAGGCAAAAGAAAGAGAAAAAAAGAAATCTAACCTCCCCTGATTTTGAGATGACTGCCGACTTGGAGGTTAGACTGAGTTGATGGAGGAAGACCATGGGGCATGGGCCAAAGGACGCGGGGCGGGGGGGTGGGGTGGGGCACCCAGTACACAGAGAGGGCCCGCGGCCATGTCCCGGCTCCACAGGGGCTCCAGGTCCTCCCACGTGGGCAGCGCCCTCGTCAGGAGCAGCGCTTTGGGGGGACGGGAGGGGGATGGGAGGGGGATGGGAGGGGCCTCTGGTGCTCAGAGCTGTGTGTTCTCTCCTGGAGCTGATCCTCCAGCCCCAGGTCTTTCTCCGTCCACGCTGACCCTGTGCCCTGGCCTCTGTCCCGTCACTGCCCTTCCTTCCTCTCAGCGGGGGGACAAGTCCCAGGGAATGAGCTGTCCAGCGATGCAGATTCCAAACAGCACAACACAGAGTTAACACGGGCTCCATGTGTGTGCGCCGTTTACATCTGCCAGCGCAGGTGGCTGTGGTCACCTCCCGTTACGCTGGTGGGGGCTGGGACGCTGCCCGTGAATCTCACTTCCAGTGACAAGAATAACAGACGGAGCCTCTAGGGCCGTGGTCGGCAAACTGCGGCTCGAGAGCCACAGGTGGCTCTTTGGCCCCTTGAGTGTAGCTCTTCCACAAAAATACCACGGCCTGGGCGAGCTTATTTTGAAGAAGCGGCATTAGAAGAAGTTGAAGTTTAAACAATTTGGCTCTCAAAAGAAATTTCCATCGTGGTGCTGTTGATATTTGGCTCTGCTGACTAATGAGTTTGCCGGCCACGGCTCTAGGGGATTTTCTCTGATCATGTGGGGCTGTTAACATTTCCCAAGCTTTGCAAGCATCCTCACCCAGCGGTTTTCTGAGTGTGAGTTCCCAGTTACTGAGTTTTCCTAGAACCAGCAGGACGGTGAATGTTCTGAAAGAGAGACCTGCCCAGGGTGTCCTGTGGGTGGGCACTGGCAGTGACCCCCGAGGGGACCCCTGGGGCTTCGAAGGGTTTTCTTTTGTGATGCGGCTCTGCCTGGGGTCCCGGCTCCCCCGGCCTCTCCTCCGTGATCGGAGGGACAGATACCTCAGCGGCATCTCTGGCGGGTCTGGTGAGATTGTCTCAGGTCAGAGAGACATCCACGGTGACCACAGGACAGGGACTCGCTGACCCAAACTCGCTTCCAACAGTGACGGACACCTGCCATCTAGCTGGGGAGGGAAGACTGACACCAGGGAGAGAAAACCAAGTGATTTCCCGTTAGTGCAGAGCGTGTTTGGACAACACAGGTCATGGTCAGCAGCGTTGGCAGAGACGGGAGTCCCATTGGGGGTGTGGCCGCGCCCTTGTCGTGTGTTCTGAGCCAGCTCTGCCGCGGCAGGCGCTGCCGGGACCAGGCCCGGGGTACCCGCTGGCAGGAACCCGGAGCCGGCCCCACTGCTGGGTGGGGATCAGAGCCTGGCGCTGGCCATAACCCTGGGGAAGGGGTGAGGCGTGTGTGCCGTGTGCAGAGGGCAGGGCCTGTGGAGGGAGCAGGATGCCTCACCTCCGGGGAGCCCCCCATCCCTGGAATCTCATTGCCCACCCTCGGGGGGGGGAGGTTCCTGGATGGAGAGCCCAGGGCACCTCCACCCTCCGCCCTCTCCTCCTCCAGGCCGGGCCCTGCCCTGCCCCGGCGCTCACAGGGCCCCCCTCCCCGGTGAAGGAGGCCGCTCCCACCGGACTGGCTCCTGCCGCGGGTGACAAAGGCCCTGCCCCCGCTGCTCTGCCGGACGGATTGCTCACCCCGAACGAGGGCGGGCGATGGGAACTCTGACTCAGGGAGGTCTTGTTTGTAGTCTCGCTGCAGGGCTTCTCAGCACCGTCTCAGGGCAGTGCTGGCAATTGGGTTCTATCCCATTTGGCACTTGTGTTTTGTGTCCCCCCTGCCCCACCCCCCCAAAATAATAAAATAAAACACACCTGCTAAGTGGCCTGCAGAATACAGTTTGAGAAAGAGGCTCTGTGGAGAACTGTGCTGAGCGGGTCAGAGGGGGGTCCTAAGAAGGCAGCTGGCGGGTGACGGTGCATCGTGGGAAAAATGAGGAGCGGTGGGAGTTAATGCAAAGCGGGGACCTGGGCGGGGGCTCTGTGCGCAGAGGCCTGGCAGCCACGTGCTACAGGCCCGGTGACGGCCGGCGGCTCTGGGCGGGGGCTTACAGCCGTGTGCCTTTTGAGCTGGGCTCCTGTTCTCCTTCTGTCCCCACGGCAATCAGGACGGGCACAGGATTGGAGGTTCCTTCAGGGGCAGGAGTGTCCCCCAAACAGAGGGGTCAATGACGTGGATCCTTTTCAAATGGCCCCTTTTCAAACTCTGCAGCCAGACCTCCTTGCCGCCGGGGAGGACAGCCCCCTCTGTCCCCGGGGGCCGTCCCTGGCCCTGCCTCCGGCTCTGCCCCCGGGCACCTGCAGGCTGGATTCCAGGCTGGACGCCAGGGCAGAACCCGGAGCAGCTCTGTGCCTCCAGGCGGCTGCCCCTCGGTGGAGCTGCAGACGCTGGCCCGTTTCCTGGGCTTTGCCAGCGTGAGGCAGCTCCGTGGAAATGGCTGGTGAGGCCCTTGATGGATCCCCGCTTCCCTGCACCCCTCACACCTACTGTCCCCAGTTTCCTGGGCAGCTGTGACCAGTGACCCTGCCCGGGAGGCTCGTAAGCAGGTCATTGTTTGATCCAACTCTGGAGGCTGGACATCAAAGTCAGGGGCCAGCAGGTTTGGTTCCTTCTGCGGGACAGTGCGCTCCAGGCCTCTCCCCAGCTGCTGGGGGCTGCTAGGGGCAGGTGGAGGCCGCTGGGGGCTGCTGGGGGCTGCTAGGGGCAGGTGGAGGCCGCTGGGGGCTGCTGGGGGCAGGTGGAGGCCGCTGGGGGCTGCTAGGGGCAGATGGAGGCCACTGGGGGCAGGTGGAGGCCGCTGGGGGCTGCTGGGGGCTGCTGGGGGCAGGTGGAGGCCGCTGGGGGCTGCTGGGGGCAGGTGGAGGCCGCTGGGGGCTGCTGGGGGTAGGTGGAGGCCGCTGGGGGCTGCTGTGGGCAGGTGGAGGCCGCTGGGGGCTGCTGGGGGCTACTGGGGGCAGGTGGAGGCCGCTGGGGGCTGCTGGGGGTAGGTGGAGGCCGCTGGGGGCTGCTGGGGGTAGGTGGAGGCCGCTGGGGGCTGCTGGCGGCTGCTGGGGGTAGGTGGCGGCCACTGGGGGCTACTGGGGGCAGGTGGAGGCCGCTGGGGGCTGCTGGGGGTAGGTGGAGGCCGCTGGGGTAGGTGGAGGCCGCTGGGGTAGGTAGAGGCCGCTGGGGCAGGTGGAGGCCGCTGGGGCAGGTGGAGGCTGCTGGGGCAGGTGGAGGCCGCTGGGGTAGGTGGAGGCTGCTGGGGCAGGTGGAGGCCGCTGGGGTAGATGGGTGGAGGCTGCGGGAAGTTTCTGGCGCCGCTTGATTGGTAGAAACATCACCCCAATCTGCACTTCCTCTTCACACGGCCTCCCCCGCGTGCATCTGTCTCTGTGTCCAGGCTCGCCCCTCACACAGGACATGCGCAGACTGGGTGGGGCTCACCCTGAGGACCCGTTGTGGGATCACCTGCAAACCCTGACCCAGGCCAGGCGCCTGCGCAGGTCCTGGGCTCTGGACTCGCGTTTGTCCGGGACACCATGCCACCCCCACCCTCCCGGTGCTCCCCGGCCAGCTGCAGGGCCGCCCTGGCCCAGGGTCCGGGCTGGCAGAGCCCAGTCTCTCTCACCGCCGGCCCCGCGGGCACAGACCCAGGTGCAGGTGCCCCGGATCCAGAAAGGTTTCTCATAGGAACTGAGCTTTGAGTCAACGTTGTAATTGTCGTCTAAGATCACACGTCTCCACCTTTCCCGACGCCATCTGGCAATGTGGCTTCCCCAGCGAGTGGCTGTCTGTTTCGTTTGCTCAGGGATGGTCCCCAGGACATGGCTCAGAGACAAAAGGGAAGAGACGAGTCAACATGAATAAATGCACTTGGCCTCACAGAGGGAGCACACTTCCAGCCAAGGGGGACATTGCTCCCCAGAGCCCAGCTGACCACAGTGCCCAGCCTGGGTGCCCTGTCCCCTCCCTGCCCTGTCCCCTCCTGCCCTGGTGCCCGGCCTGGGTGCCCGTCCCTCCTGCTGCTGAGGATGGAATGAGTGTATCAGTGGAGGGCCCCCCCAGCTCGGGAACACCAGGGTTGCCCTTTAGAGAAACGCCGCCAGCACATTCCGCGATCTCGAAATGAATCTGAGCGGTGATTCGAGCAGCAGAGCGGGTTCTGGGCTTAGACTGTGCCCCTGCCGGCTCCACCCCCCCCCCTCCCACCCCTTCCCCTGCTCCATGGGCCCAGGAGACCTGAGAAGGCAGGGCAGAGGCCCCGTGGGGGAGGGGAAGCGGCAGCTGCGGGCCCTCTTCCTCCGCAGCCTCCGGGCTGGTGGCTGGTGGGGAAGAACGAGGTCGCGTTTCCAGGTCACAGCTGCGGGGGGCCAGCCGAGGAGGGTGCTCCCAGGCGGCTCTGGGCTGAGCGCTCCGAGCATGTTCTCCTGGGGGAGCCGGGGCCCTGGAGCCGGTGAGCCTCTGAGGCCCGGGGGCCAGCCTGGTCTCACAGAGAAAGACCGTGTGAGTGCGTCTGAGTTCAGAATAAGTTTAATCCCAGTGGGACCTGCTTGTTTACAAAATAGGTGTGCAAGCCAGGACTAGGGGTGACCTGGATGTTCTTTGCAGGTGCAAGTGTGTGTGTGTGTGTGTGTATGTGTGTGAGAGAGAGAGAGAGAGAGAGAGAGAGAGAGAGAGAGAGAGAGAGAGAGAGAGAGAGAGAGAGAGAGAGAGAGAGAGAGGACCAGGAGGCAGGCAGGGACAGGGAGCTGTATTAAGAGGATTTCCCTGAAAAATATGTAATTCCCTGGTCCCTTTGCTCGGGCAGGTGAGCTGTGACGTGGGAGCGGCCGTCGCCGTGGGAGGGGCGGTTGCCGTGGGAGAGGCGGTTGCCGTGGGAGGGGCCGTCGTGTTGACCACAGGCACACTGCGTTTGTTCTGCTGCCAAAAAATAGTTCTTTTGGGGAGAAGACCACCCCATGTTCCCACACACGGTCCCATCCCAGAGCTCATTCAGTCTTATGCCAACCCAGGGAGGTCAGCATCAGGACTTCGTTTTTGGTGGAAAACCTAAGCTCTGAGCAACAGGAGATTTGCCTCAGGACCTGCCACTGGTCACTGGTGCTGCCAGGCCTGACCCAGAGTCGCTGTGCTGAGCCCCCAGCAAACGGCTGCAGGGAGAGGGGCTGGGCCCGGTCTCTGTGGCGGGTGCAGGTCAGACAGCCCAGGATCACTGTGCCCGGCAGCCAGCTCTCTGGTTGGCACTGCTGGTGCGGGTGCGTGGTGACTGGGGCCCCCTGTGCGGCTCTGGGAGTGGCTGGTCCCGGGAAGGCCTGACCCCAGCCATGCCCCTCCCAGGGCCGGCGGCCCAGGATGCACCGGGAGGACTGTTTCCCAGGCTCTCCCTCAGCCCTGGCATTGCTCAGCCCGCCTCTGCTTCGCTGCCTGAGTGGCTGCCCAGCCTGCAATGCCCCCCTCAGCGAGCCCTGAGCTGGTCACCGCCTCTCAGCTGACAGGGAGAGCTTGGGCTCTGGAGTCCCGTGCCCTGGGCTCAGACGCTGCCTGCAGCATGTTAGCAGTACCCTTGGGCAGACGGAGCAATCTGGGCTCCTCATCTGTCTCCTGGGGACCACCTCCTCCTGAGATGCACTAGGAGTGATGGGCTGGGCCTCATGGTCGGTGCCTGGTCCACACAGCTCCTGGGGTCACTGTGTGTGCATCACTGACCCCTGACTCCCTACGCAACCCTCCTCTGGAATTGTTATTATTTAAACACCAGAGGCCGATACGTGAAGATTCGTGCGAGCATAGACCTTCCTTCCCCTGGGTGCTGGCTCCGCCTTTGTTCCTGCCTGTCTGCCTTATCGTGTCAATTTGCATATTCCCTCCTTATTGGCTGTGGGCCCCGCCATCTTTGTCATGGAGTTATCGTACATTTGCATAGCCTGTCTTTATTAGATAGGATGTTCTACTGATTTCAGAGAGGAAGGGAGAGGGAGAGAGAGATACGAACACCAATGATGAAAAAGAATCATTGATCAGCTGCCTTCTGCATGCTGCCTCCCACTGGGGATTGAGAGCACCACCCAGGCCTGTGCCCTGATCAGAAATTGAACTGTGACCTCCTGGTTCATAGATCAATGCTCAACCGCCGAGCTGTGCTGGCTGGACCCATGTCTTGTATTATTAACTCACTGCTCAGGCGGTCACACCCGCTTTCCTACGGATGCTGACCTCCCTATGGGGGTGCTTGAGGCCAGGACACTTTCTTTGCTTCTCTGTGCCTCGGACTCACCGCTGGGCTCCTCCCAGGACACCAGGGTGACAGCTGTCAGCGGCTTTTCCTCCAGAGGACCAGCTCATCAACAGCTTGGTCTTTACCCGCCACAAGATCTCATTGGCAACTACCCATCTCTGCACACTTAGCTCAAAAACTGCTATGAAACACGAAACCAGTGAACATGGCGAGGTTCCAATAAAACTTTACTGACAAAGCAGGCTGCCCAGATGGGGGCCCAGGCCACCCTTCGCCCGCCCTGGGGAAGAGCACTAGGTCAGATGCTCGGGATGCCGGAGTTCCCATCCCCGTGTCTGCCCACCTCTGCCCGTCCCCGCCCACAGCCCCGGGGACACCGGCGTGCCCTCTGCAGGCCCCGGGAGCAGAGGGCACAGGTCTGAGCCTAAAACAAACATGACAGGCCTGCGGGGAGCACCGTCCAGGGCATCCCCCTCACGTCAGGGAAATGGAAAACCCGGGGTGAGCTGGCCGCCCGGGCAGGAGCGTTGTGATTGCGCTCTGCTCTGCTCTGTTCGTGGAGAGTTTAGTCATAGAAGTTTCTGTTCTCAGGGACTCAGCACATCAACACGCTGCTCACGCGTCCTCAGATGGCTGCTCCCATAACAAGCCTTTACAGCAAGCGGTGCTGCTTATGGGAAACTGCGTGTCAGGCTGCGGGGCGTCCCGGTCAGCAGAGGAGTGAGTTCTCCGCACACGGAGGCGGACAGGCCCCTCATTCACTCCAAACTCAGGACTCGGAGTGGCCTGAGATGGGCCTTTTCTCTTTTAAGCTTTTTTTTTTTTTTTTTTTTTAATCACCCTTAACATTGTGTTGACTTGAAAGTAAAAATCCAGCATCCTGTTAGTTAAAGAAAGACAAAAACAGCCCTTGCCGGTTTGGCTCAGTGGATAGAACATTGGGCTGCGAACTGAAGGGTCCTAGGTTGGATTCCGGTCGAGGGCACCTGCCTGGGTAACAGGCTTGACCCCCAATATAGGGGGTGCAGAAGGAAGCTGACCAATGATTCTCTCTCGTCATTGATATTTTGATCTCTCTTTATATCTCCCTTCCTCTCTGAAAAAGAAAGAAAGAAAGGAAGAAAGAAAGAAAGACAAAAACAGATGAGCACTAAGGAGCCATAAGTTGGGCTCAGTGGCAAGAAAGCTCGGGTGGTGTCCGTCATGACCTTACCCCCTGTTAGAGGAAAGCTATGTCACCAGCATCGTCTGCTTAGTCGTCATAACGGGAGGCATCGTCCCGGACGCAGTCACACCCTTTGGGCCAGGAGTGCCGTCACGTGGATCTGCATTCCACTTCCCAGACGGGGTATTCTCCCTGCGGCTGGGAGACAGCGTCGCCCGGAGAAGCACGCAGAGGCCGAGGGGATGTGGGACCGTCTAAGACGGGCCCCACGGGGAGAAGCGCTGTGTGCGTGTGACCACCGTTGGGGGAGCGGTCAGACCGCACTCTGTAGTCTTGCCCAGTGTTCTTATGTCAGTCACTTCCTGAGAATCACTGCCCCTGGGGATGTGTAGGGGCAGCCCCATTACTGGGGAGAAGGTGACGCCCACAGGTCAGTGTTCCTCAAGGCCAGTCCAGGCCCGGAGGGGTGCCGGGCCGCGGGGGAGGAGCCTCAGAGAAAAGAACACACTCAGCTAAAATGTGCACACACGCTCCCGGTATTACACACGCCTTTTCATTTTCTGTTTGGTTTCCACCTAGAGGTTAAAGTTTCCATTCCTGACTTTAACCCGAAGAAAGGCTGAACTCCATGGCCACTCTCAAACAAGGCAAACTGGAAAAACACACACATCGCTCAGGGCCGGGCCCAACAGGATGTGGGCAGCTCTGGTCGCAGCCAGCTCCGGTCTGGCCCCACCCCAGTGACAGCTTCCCGGGAACAATGGCCGCCCCTTCGGCATCTCCTTAGTCTTCAGTTGTGTTGCATCCCTCTCAGGGAGTGCGTGGAGCAGGGTGCTCTGACCTCTGCACTGTCACACGGGCTGGATGGCCCTTCGCCGCGGGGCTGTCCTGCGCTTCGTGGGAAGCCGAGCAGCTTCCCTGACCTCCGCCCGTTAGCTGCGTCTCTGAGTTGTGACCACCGGCATCCGAGGGGAGAAGGGCCGCCCGGGTTGAGAGCAGGGGACTGAAGTCAGTGGTCCATCACTGAACAATGGATGAGGCCATGCTGGACTATCCAGTCCACGGTCACAGTGGGCATGGAGCTGGCCAGCACACAGCTGACCCATTGCTAACCACGTCCCTGAGCATCATTTGAAACGGTGGCCTCAGGGGGGCCCTGAGCCTGGCTGTTGGAATGGCTCTCGCCAAGGGGAACAGCCCTGAGCCACGGAGGCAGCCGCTCGACAGCGGGTGTCCACAGTTCTGCCACGTGCCTCCTCTGTCTTCCATGGCATTGCTGTCTCGATGGGGGCATTGAGGCAGGCCAGTCTCAGCAGGAGACGGAGGGAGCGTAGACATACGGGGGACCAGACCTAACGTGGAATTCTGGCTTTATCACTTCCTCGCTATGTCACCTGGGGCCACCCTGAAATCCTCTCTCCTTGGTAAAATGAAGGGGCCTGCCTGCCTCGGAAAGCTGGAGGATGAAGGATAATGTGCACGAAGGGCCGAAGGGCTGAGCACGTAGCCCTGAGCCATGTGCTCTGTGGCTACGAGTGAGGAATGGCGTGGCCAGGCCCTGCGGCCGGGCTCCAGGGACTTCTGATGACCCTGACGCACATGCTCCTCTCCCGCCCCCTCGAGGGCCTCTCCACCTGACCTTTCCCCGACGTCCCTGCTCCTCTGACCCTCGAGGGACCGAGCCTTCCAGAACAGAAGGCCTGTGTAGGAAAAGCCAGAGCATTATTGCTTTTAGCAGCAGAGCTGATCCGGGGAGTGAAAAACAACCCGCATCACTGAGCCACAGGAGGTGAAATAGGAGCCAGCCCGGGGGTAGGAAGGCAGCGCTGGACCTGAGCGGCACGGAAACCCGACCTGGGCGTGGGCTGCGGAGAGGCTGAGGGCAGGAGGGGTGGCAGAGAGCTGGCACAGCCCAGGACAGCCGAGGCTAAGCTCTGGGCACCCAGCGCCCGTGTGTATTGGCACTCATCATCTATCTATACTGGCAGCCATCATCTGTGTGCATAATGATACTGGCACCCATCACCTTTCTGAATTGGCACCCATTGCCCGCTTGTATGGGCACCCATTGCCCGTCTGAATTGGCACCCATTGCCCATATGGTTTTGTTTTTGTGTGTTTGTTTTTTTACTGAGAAAGTAACTTTATTGGTTGGGGTGGGGGCAGGCAGCCAGCTCAGAACTCCTGGAACTGCTTCTCGGTGCTGGCGGGCTTGGTGACCTTGAGCACGTTGAAGCACACAGTCTTGCTCAGGGGCCGGCACTCACCCACGGTGACAATGTCGCCGATCTGGACATCTCTGTGGAGGGGGGCAGGCGCACTGACGTGTTCTTGTGGCGTTTCTCCAAGCGGTTGTACTTCCGGATGCAGTGGAGGTGGTCTTGGCGGATGATCATGGTCCTCTGCATCTCCACCTTGGTCACCACGCCGGACAAGATGCGCCCTTGGATGGAGACATTACCGTGACAGGGGCACTTCTTGTCAATGCAGGTGCCCTCCATGCCCTCCTTGGGCGTCTTGAGTCCCAGGCCGATGTTCTTATAGAGCCGAGGTAGCTTCTCTTGGCCGATTTCTCCCAGCAGGACCCTCTTCTTGCTTTGGAAGATGGTGGGCTGCTTTTGGTAGGCTCGCTCTGTCTGAATGTCTGCCATCTTCGCGGCCGCTTGAAAAAAAAAAAAAAAAAAAGCTGCCCATATGTATTAGTACCCATCGCCCATCTGAATTGGTACCCTTTGCCCGGCTGTATTACCATCGCCGCCTGTGGCAGGGTCTGTACCAGGCACCAAGAAGAAAGGGCCAGGCCCTCAGTGGACTCTTTGGCCAGGAGGATGGGAGGAGTTCCCGGCTCACAGGTCTGTGCTGGGTAAAGGATCTAGGCGGCCCCTTTTGTCCTGGTGCCCTGTTCCACTGGTTCTGAGAAAGGAGGTGGCACACCCTGAGGCTAGGGGCTGAGCCAGAAGACGCTTCGGGGCATGCAGGCCAGGTGGGCTCTCAGCGGAGAGTGGGTGGGTCCAGTCTGCACCCCAGGCCCGGCGCTCAGCCTGGGATCTGCTAGGCCAGCCGGCGCCCGTCTGTCTTATTTTAGCTCCGAGTCCGGGGATCACAGGCATCAGAGACCAGGACTGCTTCCTACCAAATGCCGGCAGCCTCCACAATCCTGGGCATTTTTTATAACGCTGCCCCTAAAAGCTGTAATTCACCCCCAGGAAGGGCTCCCTGCTGGCGGGCACTAAACAAAGTGGGAAATGAGCGAGAATGGCCCATAGCCGGAAATTGCCCCCTCCCATCCCCCAAAGAGATGCTGCTTCTCACACTTAATGGTTACAAGGTCAGAACACACCCCCTGTGGAAAACTGGGAATATAAAAAGGCAGAGAGAAGAGGAAAATTACTTTTAAAATGTTGCCGCCGAGACGTACCGCTGTGTTGGCGAGGCCTCCCCCGGGTGTGAAGCTGTGAGCTGAGGCTGCGCTTCCACTCGGGGTGCAGCGAGGTCCTTCCCCAGTGACACGTGCCCCTGCGTCGGTCCTCGTGCCTGCAGAGCGCATCACAGCACAGACTTCGGGTGCTGTGACGGCTTCCCGTGCTGACACGTCATGGGTGTGGTGGGTGACTGTGGGCACCCCGGGCGTATGCCCACCAGGAGCATGGCTAGTCTCCCTTCCCTGTCCTGCCCCTGCTCTTGGGTCTGAGCTCTGGCGCCCATGTGGCCAAGCTTTGCACATCCTCCTCCTCGAGGAGCTTTCTAAACCCAGGCCCAGCTCCTCAGCACCAGGCCCGTCTGCTCTCCGAGGACAGAGCTGAGGACTGTCGGTAGCCACGGCTATCAAGGCCGAGCAGGGTCCTCAGAGCCTTCCTCCCGGGGGTTTATGATGGTGACAGGACAGGGGGCGCTGTTCTCCTCGCAGGAAGTGCACAGTCCCCCAAATGTCAGCCTCCTCAGTGGCTCAGCCCCGTTCAGACTCTGGTCTGCCTTGAGGTGTCTGCTTGTCCTGCTTCCTCCTCTGGACCAGGGCAGCCTGCGCGTCCACGGGCCTGCTCACGCCTCTCGGCCCCGCGCCTCTGCTGCTTCCTCCTGCCGCCTGCTCTGCTGAGGGGTCGCACCCCCGCGGGGTGAACTTACACAGGGGGCCCAAGTGCAGGGCCTCATGGCCTTGGGACCTGGGGGCAAGCGATGGCATTTGAGCAGACCTGTAGCCGGACAGGCCGTGCTGACCGGGGAGGGTGGCGGGATGGGGGTCGGGGGTCACAGGCCCGGCCCAGGCGGCGAGCAGAGCTGGCGGCGGCCTCCGGGGCGTCCTGGCGGCTCTCACTCACTGGCGTCTGGGCTGGGAGGAGAGCCAGGCGCTGGGAACACTCTGTGAGGGCAGCTCCCCCCCTGCTTTCTGCATTAGCTCACAATTCTCACCACGGACAAGAACAACAACAGACCAAGCCGGCCTCCGCTGCTGTTCATTCAGTTATTTCTCCCACAAATGTCCCCTGAGTGTCTGCTATATGTCAGTGTGACGTCTCCACCAGCTCCTCCTCCAGCCCGGCCACGACCGCCATTATTCCTCCAAAGACCCGCATGGCCACCACCACGATGCCCGTTTACATACGAAGAAACGCTCTGAGACCCACCGATGAGCTGGAGAGAAACCAGGGTTGTCTCGGGCCACGCCCACAGCCCTGGCTGCGCTGGGGGAGCGCCTCCTGGGATCGGACAGCCCGAGGCGGAGGAGGCGGCTGACACCCTCCATGGCCTCGGTCCGGCCCCTCTCCTGGGGTCTGCCCCTCCCCTCGGGTCTGCCCCTCCCCTCGGGTCTGCCCCTCCCCTCGGGTCTGCCCCTCCCCTCGGGTCTGTCCTGGGCAGGTCCACACGCTGCTCTGAGGACACACGGACCCACCGGGAGGAACTGACCGTGGCCCCTGGGGAAGCCGTTCGAGTCTCTGACCTCTCTGCGGTAGCACAAGGCATCGAACCACCGGTCCTTCTGGCTCTGGAGCCAATGTCCCTCACTGCAGCCCGAGGGGGAGGAGCTCACCACGCCCCAGACGGCGAGTTCTCCCGGGCCTGCTCCCTGCGTGCAGGCAGCCGCTACGTTACTGATTTAAACCCTCCGCCACTCCAGGTCGGCCTCTAGAATATTCCACACGCCTGGCCATGCCCAGGACTGACCCCCCAGTCAAGCACCGCTGCTCTTCAGGCCTCTGATCCTGTTTTCTTCTCGATGAGACGTGAGGTTTGGGCAGCCCTGGTCACAGGCTCCTTCTCACACCGGACTCAGCCAGGCCGAAACCCCGCGTCCAGGCTGTGGCCGGAGCTGGAGCCCTCGGCCTGCTTCCTCGCCGCCCGCCAACGTCGTGCCTGTTCCCTGTGACACGTGTCGCCACGGCCCTGCCGTAGGGAAAGGCAGGCAAGGAGGGGGCTGTGGGGGAGGCGGGAGAGGAGGAGGACAACCTGCAGAAAGTACACCAACGCGGTCTCGGGTCTGGGCTCAGGGTTCAAATCTTGCTCTGCTGTGGTCTAGCTGTGTGCCCTTGGACAAGTGGCTGGATCTCTTTGAGCTTCGACATCTCCATTTGCAAAACGAGTGTAATGGCATGTAGCTCAGGAGGCTGCAGTGACTCCCCAAAGATACCCCACAGGCGGCCCCGAGAAACGGCCCAGCAGCTGGTCTTCCTCCACGGAGCACGGGGGAGAGCGAGAGAGAAGGAAGCAGGGGGGCGGGGAGGTCTGAGGGTGGCAGTGGAATCCTTTTTGCCTGCCCTTCCTCTCTGCATGGACTCCAAAAAATACCCACTCCTCTCCCGGCCTCCCTCTCTGCCCCCACAGCCCCAGGGAACGGAACGAAGCTTAGAGCCTGGGGTGGGGAGGGTTGGGGGGGCTGGGGGTGGGGAGATGGCGGGGTGGGGCGGGCTCCTCCAGGCCACGGCCATCCTGGGTGTCCCTGGACGAGGCCACCAGCTCGGCCTGGAGGGGTCCAGCTGAGACAGATCTGATGGGTTTCCCACCTCCCACTGGGGACGCACTGTCAGCTCAGGAGGGGCTTTGGGGCGCGGGGTGCCGCCCCCTGGGGCTCACCTGGCCAGGAGGTGTTTATGGCTCGAAGCCGAGGAGGGAAGTTCCCCCTCCTGGTGGAGGCTGCACGGCCGCCCGCCGCCTCTGGCTTCCTTGTTCTGTTTGCTTCTGTCTTTGTGCACATCAGCTTCTGAATCTCACAAGCTGCTGCCTGCCGCATCTCTGAACCAGCGGGTAAAGGCCAGCTGAAGAATAATAGAGTAAAACACAGAGGCCGCTTCCTCCCTCCCCCGCTCAGAGGGAGCCTGTCCGTGGGCCGACGCCTCTCCCAGCCCCTCGCCACCAGCCGCGTCCTGCCCCCAAAGGCAGACTGTGTGCCTGTAGATAGATATTTTTAATGGGTGCGCTTCTAAATGCCCCCGATCTTAATGTGGTGAAATGCACATGGAAGGGACCCGTCTTGGCCGTTTCTAAGGGAACGTTAGTGTACAAGCACCTCCACGCGCCTGTGTTACTGCCACCACCGTCCATCTCCGGGCTCTTCATCTCTCGAACCCGACGCTGAACCATAAACACGAGCTGCCCGCCCCGTCCCGGCCGCTGGCACCCACTCTGCTTCTGCCTGTGGACCTGACCTCTCGGGGGCCTCGCAGGTGTGGAGGCGTCAGCTGGGCTTTTGTAGGAGCTCCTTCCCCGCGGCTCGGTGTCCTCCCGCTCACCCGGCACCGCAGGGCCAGCGTGCCCCCTTCTCTCAGGCTGGATCACGCCCATGGCCTATGTCCGCACGCCTGGCTCACCGTCACCTGTGGGAACACGGGCTGGCTGTTGTGAACACGCTGCTGTGACAGGTGGACACAGGTTTCCCGAGCCCCCGCTGGCGGCTCTTTGGGTCGGTTCCTGGGAGTAGAATCGCGGGATCGATTGTAACTGTCGTTTCGTGAGGACCTGCCGAAGGGCGTTCCTGGGCGGCTGCCCGCTTCACCTCCCCACGGTGCGCAGGCTCCAGTGTCCCTGCATCCTCACCAATACTTTCTGTGTGTGTGTGTGTGTGTGTGTGTGTGTGTGCGTGTGTTTAATAACAGCCATTTTCATGGCGTCATTTAAGTTTTTTAAAGGGAAGAAATGGCCAAAACCAGTTTGGCTCAGTGAATAGAGAGCATCGGTCTGCGGACTGAAAGGTCCCAGGTTTGATTCCAGTCAAGGGCATGTACCTTGGTTTCGGGCACATCCCCAGTGGAGGGTGTGCAGGAGGCAGCTGGTCCATGTTTCTCTCCCATCGATGTTTCTAACTCTCTATCCCTCTCCTTTCCTCTCTGTAAAAAAATCAGTAAAATATATTTCAAGAAAAATAAAGGGAAGAAATGACAAAAGTAGGATTTTGGAATTTAGAAATGTAGGATAAAACATATGGTTTTAAATGTGTGAATGTAATTTAGCGAATGATTTTCACACACACGTAAACATATCCCTGCTTGTCTAAGTTCCTTCAGAGACGGCAGAGGGAAGAGAGGAGAGGGGCGATGGAAGGAACGGGAGAAGGAGGTTTAAGTGAAGAGGGGAAGATGGGAACGTGGGAGAGCTGGGCGGGCACATGAGAACCACGCGGCGCTGGCCGAGGCCACCCTCCAGCCGCAGGGCCCGGGTTATAACACACATTTGCTTAAGGGACACTGGCTGTTCCCTGCGGGAGACTCAGAAAGCCACTGCTCCTTGCTTGGGCCGGAAGGTCGGACAGGGGTGGAGACCAGGGTACTGGCAGCTGAATGGGGCTGAGGGGCCGCCCTCTCGCTGGGCCTGACGGGTCCGAGGCAGGGCTGGGGCCTTCAGTTCTCAAAGCCCCTTTTGAAGAAGAAAACGCACCTCAGTCCTTCTCAGGGCGACCCTCCTGAGAAAGGGGAGCCCAGGGGGGCTCCTCCGCCCTGGGCTCTGGCCCTGGAGACCCCCCTCCCACCCCTTTCCAGGACCAGTCAGGCACGTTACAGCGCCAGGGCGGGGGGGCTGAGGCCTGTCCTGTGCGTCTCCCAGGCACCGGCTCTCTGAGCAAACTCACAGCTGTGGGGGGGACAGGGCACTCTGCTTCTCTCCCTGGGGGTCCGACGAAACCTGTGACCACAAAGGAAATGAGCAGAGCCCCTAAGTAGACAGTGATGTGGCATCTCGATGCGAATGTCCCAGAGCCCACAGCAGCAGGAACCCTCACAGCCGGGAACCACCCAATGGGACACCCATCTCCAAAGAGGGTGGTGTGGGAGCTCTTTTACTTTTGTTACCGGAGCGCTAGTCACACATCCCGTAAGTTTTAAACTGTCCCTGCAGAGAACGGGGGCGGGAATCCTTCAGACACTTCCCTTCATCTCTCCGCTTTTATCGCACGAGGCACATGCCTCTGGAAAACCCTGCCCTGGGCCCGCAGGCAGTCCGCCTCCCTGGGTTTTTCTTTGGAGCTTCCCTACGTGGTGCAGGCAGAGTGGAAATATTGTTTGGTTCCGTCAGAAAGGGTCTCTTTTCTTTGTATTTAAAAGACATCACCATTATGTCTCCTTAGCGATAAAATAATTAAAAAAAATTTTTTTTTTTATTGATTTCAGTGAGGAAGGGAGAGGGAGAGAGGGATAGAAACATCAATGATGAGAGAGAATCATCAACCCACTGCCTCCTGCACGCCCCACTCCGGGATCGAGGCCGAAATCCGGTCTGCCTGGGCACTGACCCATGACTTCCTGGCTCATAGGTTGATGTTCAAACATGGGCCACACCGGCTGGGCGGTAAAATCATTCTTTAGGTTCTGTCAGACTCTCTGGGAATACCGCCCCTAGCCGGGTCCCGGGCGCTCACAGAGCATGCTCCTGTGCTATCTTGTTCTGAACTTCCGACCCCTGAGAAGTCGGGCACCGAGAGGCTGGGTGAGGTCCGCAGGGGCCACAGTCGGGAGGGGACACTGGGGCCAGGACGCCTCTCCGAACCCCCAGGCTGGCGTCCCCCCGTTCGGCCGTGCTGCCCGTCAGGAGGAGACACGCGGTCAGCACCGCCAGGGCTGGGCACCCACCGGGGGAGGGGCCCCGAGCCGCTCGCAGGGCTGGCCCACACCCCGGAGCGAGAGGAAGTGGTCGCGAGCCGGCTCATCGCGTGGGAAACAGCTTGGCCGTGGGTGTGCCCGTCCCGTCGGACACCGTCCGCTGCCGGGGTGGGTGGGGCGGCCTGGGCTGGGGTCTGGGCTCCGGTCCCAGCCTGCCGCCATCCTTCCGTTCCGTTCGGTTTCCAGGCAACCCGTGTTTCCACGGCCCCCTGTGGTCCCCGCGCAGCAGGCCTCGGCCCCCACCCCGCCCCGTGCTCGGCGGCTGCGTGGCGGCCGCCTCGGCTGCTTTCTCACGAGGGGCCGGGGCCGGAGCCCCGCCTGGCCCGGCTGTGGTGAAACCCGCTTCTCTCCACCGGCTTCCCGCTGCTCGCTTCCGCAGCCTGCGCGCCTCTTCTCGCCGAGCCCAGCGCTGGCTGCTGCCAGGAGCACGGGGTGCTCGGGATCCTCCGCGGGGTCCTCGGGGTCCGCGGGGTCCTCGGGGTCCTTGGGGTCCTGCAGGCGGGGGGGGGGAGCACAGTGTGGACGGAGGGAAGGAGGCTCGGGCCATGGCCCACCCTGTCCTGCTCCCGCCCAGGCCTCCTGTCCGGTCCTTTTTGGTGAGTGACCGGGCTGCCCAGCTCCCAGCCAGCCCCTGGCTGCTCCCGGCCCCTGCCCCCCTGGCTCCGCGGAGGGGGCAGCGCGCCCAGTGCTCCTGTGGGGAGCACTAGGAGGAGCGCCAGCCGGGCCTGTGGGACCTGGGGCCGCAGACAGGACTGCGTGGGGCGTCCGGAGCTCTGCTCCTCGTGCCCCCACCCTCTGAGGGCCCTCCAATGGGCCTGGCCCGCGCCCGGGACTGAGCGGGTGCCTGACACCGGGGCTCATGGGACTCAGGGAGGCAGGTGTCGAACTGCCCCAGCACTCCTCACCTCGGCTGAGCCCCTCCCGCCGAGCGGGGAGGTGGGGGTGCAGGCGGGAAGGGGCAGGGCGGCAGCAGCCCGGGCCCGGACCCCTCACCACACCGGGAGCCGGCAGGGCCCTCCTGTCAGCACCCGGGCCCTTCCTGTCTCTGTTTCCGTGGAGCGGCAGAGGTGGGGACAAAGGCCGCACAAGCTTCGGGATGCTCTCGCCAGAGGCCCCGGACAGTGCCGCCTCCCCCAGGACGTCCACCCTGACCCCTGAGCCAAGGGAGGGGCCGGGGGCCAGGAGGTGGGCCTTCGGGTCCTCCACGAGTCCGTGGGGAGGGGGACAGGCAGAGGGTGGGCAGGGGCACCTGTCGCTGATGTGGGGTGAGGGGTCAGGCTCTGATGCCCGGTCATTCCCGGGAAACTGGAAGAAGCCCCGGGCACAGGGGGATGGTGGGGGCAAAGGGGCGGCGGCCTGTGTGCGGACCTCCCTAACCTGCCTCCCAGGCCCATGCCGGTCAGAGCCAGGGGCAGGCGGGAGGCCGCTGTCACGGAGGCCACCCGGGGGCAGGCGATGCCTCGCGTCCCCAGGAGGCGCCGAGGTGACCGTGGAGGAGGGGGGACTCAGCTCAGCTCACGCCCCATCTCAGAGCCCAGGAGCGCGGCTGCCGAGCGCCGTGCGAAGGTGAAGGGCAGCCATTGCCATGACCTCACGTGTGCCAGCGGCGGCCGCTAGAGCCAGGGCAACACTGCGGGTGGCCTGGGCCTTGCTGCCTCACAGGACAGCTCCCCTGCCTACTAGCTGTGTGACCTGGGGCAGGTAGCTTAGCCTCTCTGAGCCTCTTTATCCTCCCTGTGAGACGGGAGGACATGCCCCTCTCCCTGAGCGGGCTCTGAGGACCAGATGGGATTAACATCTCTAACTGGTGCCAGGAGCACTGAGGAGAGTACTCAATGCTACCGTCCGCTCCTCGGCGGGAGGAGCCAGCACGGCCGGTTTGCAGGGCGTGAGGACATGCATGGGTGGATGTGAGCGGAGCAGGAAGGGAGGGCACTATTTTAGGGTCTAGCACCAAAGCCGGGAGGGGCTGGATTTTCTCCCCTGTCGTTTGTGAGCTGCTTGCAGGTACCACGTGGGGTCCATAGGTCAACTCGGGCAGCCCAGGAAGGGTCAAAGCCAGGAGCGAGCCCGGCCCTCTGTCCCCTGTTAGCTAGCTCTTCAGCACTCTTGAGTGGGCAGCTCAGGGCTCTCGCCCAGAACACGGGTCGGAGGATTCCCCCGGGTCGCTGGGGCAGGCCTGGCCTCCCGGGTGCCGCGGCCTGGGGGCTGGTCCTCTGCCGTCTGGTCCCAGCCCTGCTCCTAACTGCCACCCTGCCTTCTCCCGTCAGGAAAACTTTGGAAAGCAAATGAGCAAAAGTGATGCTAAGACAGGTGTGGCTTTGACTCCACTTTACATGTTTAACAGAAGGAGTTATTCTCTCCGAGTTCTCACAGGCTGTTAGAAGCACACTTTTCTCGGACCTCCTGACGGACCGGGGCCCAAAACCTTGGGCAACTCCACAGCTCTCTGCCGGCCTGATTGTCAGCTTTCCCACGCTCTGTGAACAGGCTGCAGGCTAGAGGTTGCTCGCATTACAAAATTCCCAAGAATGTCTGACGAAGGCGAAGAAATCACAGCCAGCCTCAAATTAAATGAATTATTCATAACTAAATAATCTCTGAAGTGAAATGGCCAAGACACTTTTGTATCTTTCATAGCAAAATAACAGTATGTTCATTGTTATTTTAAATGTGTTCGTATAACCAACAGAGCCACACATGCCGTGCTGTGTGGGCATCTTTATGTTTGCTTGAAAGCAGGGCAGGTTGAAGAGTTAAAGCAGCCATTCCATCCTCTAAAACAGCTCTACCTTCTTTAAAATCGTCTGAGAAGGCCCTTCCACCTTACCCTTGCTGATGCGCTCTGAGGCCTACAGCCGGAGGTCTCGGGGGTTCTGGACTGAACTTGGGGAGATCTCACGTTGACTCAGGGGCTGGCTGGGCGGGAAGTGCCCTCTGGGGGTGTTGGGGACAGGATTGGGGACAGGGTGGTCTCTGAGAGGTGACGTGGCTGCCACAGTCTTCATTTGTATATAAAAACCCCTTTTCCTTTGCTTCTTATTCTGCTTGCAAAGCTGTTCCCATTTTCATGCCCCGCCGAGACCGCCCCCCCCCCCCCCCCGCCCCGTCCTCTCCAGTGCGCCCCACCCCCAATCCTCTCCAGCCGCTGCATGCGGAGCAGCTCGAACCAAACGCTGCGTGTCCGGAGAGAGCGAGTCTTCCTCTGCGGAGCCGTGTCTTCCTGGCAGGGCTGCCCCACGGGCCTTCCACAGCAGCCTCCTGCCTTTTCTGCCGGGCCGGGGGTCAGGCCAGGGCTGTGGCCTGGAGCAGCAGGGTCCTGCGTGGAGGTTTGCATCCCGAGGGCCCAGCACGGACAGAGCTGGAGCGCTGGTTTGGGGCACAGACAGGAGGCAGCAGGGCAGGCGCCAAAGAGGCTCCATAAGCAGGAAGCTCACCCCATGGGAGAGGCTCCGCTCGGGTCCGGAGCCGTGGGGAGAGGCGAGGAGATAAACTGTGGGGAAGGAATGGTGCTTGAGGGACTGCGCGGAGCACTTGGCCCGGGGGCAGGATGTGGACTGACAGGAGATGGCGCCGGGTGAGGGGGTGGCCGTCCAAGCACCGGAGGGCAGTGTGGTGAGGCCGCAGGGAGCTGTGCCTGGCGGGTGGGAGGGGAGGGACAGGGGTCCAGGTGGAAAGCTGAGTGACAGACTGTGAGACATGAAGCCTCATGGTGGAGGGTCAGCAGTGTGATGCAGACGCTGCAGCACCTGACCTGTCTGTGCTGGTGGGAACAGAGGGGGTGCGGCCGCCACAGGCTTCAGTGTGGCCCTCGGGCGGGTGCAGGGCCACCACGGGCTGCAGTGTGGGCTCGGGCGGGCGTGTGCACCATGGAATGGCCACCGTCCTTTGGTCACAGAATCACGGTCATGGACACTAACGAGGTCGGCAGGTCTCCGGGGCCTTCGAGCTAACCTAGACCGACCTCCTTTTCCTTTGACTTTTGTTTGTTTGTTTGTTTAGTTGGCATTCTAGTTAACCTTGTACCCTCCACTCTCAAAGGAATGCATGTTTAATTTAGAAAAATTTAAAAAGTGCAGAGGGGAGCAAAGAAACCAGCCAATGCTCTCCTCACCTCCCTGCCCCCCCCCCCCCCCCCGCCCCCGGTCTCTGCAGAGCAGCCTCCCCAGCGCCCTGCTCCCTCCGCTGCGGGGCCCTGCTGACTCGCTGTGGTTGCTGCGACACACGCGGTGTAAGTAACCCCACTGTCCACGTGCCTCCGGGAATATTGTCAGTGACGGGCGGTTGAAATCCTTGTTGCGATCAGGATCTCACATTTATTCACTTACAAATAGTTGTCGAGAATATTACACATGTCCCCATCCTTCCCTTAACTCCCTCCACCCAGTTCCAGCCCCACCTTCCCTACATTTTAAAGGAAACTATGCTTTAAAAAAAAATAGCATTAATGCCGGGACCGGTTTGGCTCAGTGGATAGAGCGTCAGCCTGCAGACTGAAAGGTCCCGGGTTCGATTCTGGTTAAGGGCATGTGCCTTGGTTTGGGCGCATCCCCAGTTGGGGGTGTGCAGGAGGCAGCTGATCGATGATTCTCTCTCATCGATGTTTCTAACTCTCTATCCCTCTCTCTTCCTCTCTGTGAAAAATCAATAAAATATATTTTAAAAAATAGCATTAAAAATGTTTTTTTTTAAATACATACACAAAACAAATAAAACTGTTTTCCCATTTATGAGAAAATACACTTACCAAGAAAATATGCAATATTTTAATGTAAACATTAAAAACATTCAAAATCCTACTGCCCAGAAATCACCTAATCTATTGTAGGTATTTTTTAAAATTTCTTCTAGTATTCTTCCCCAAAATATGCATTGTAAATGAGGAAGCCACAATCACGCCAGACAGTGCAGAGCCTGTGTCTCGGTGTAGCATCGCCCAGAATCTCCCATTCTCTGACAGGATATTGACATTACCCAGCACGTAGCCTGACCCGGCCATCCACAGCACTTTACACACATCCCCTCATTCACTCTTCACAGCGTCCGTGGACATGAGCACCACTTTTATTCCCACGTCACAGATAGGAGAACTGAGGCCCAGAAAGTGGGATTTGAAGGTAGAAGTTCTGACTCCAGAATCTGCACCCCTGCCCACCACACTGACACTCCAGTGGGTCTTAGTGAAGCTTCTACTGGTCTCCTGTACACGCTCACACACACACACACGTACACACACACACACACACACACACGTCCAGGCTCTTTTCCATGACACGGCCCTCTGCTCTGAGAGCATCCCTGTGTCTCCAAGTCTTGCTTTTCCGGGCTTAACACCTCAGCTCAGTCGTTGGCGGCGCGAAGGCCCGCATGCTGGCCGTCACTCAGCAGCCCAGCTCTGTAGCTGAGCTAGAAGCCAGCCCGGCCGGGGGGAGCTTGCCCAGGATGTGGGCAGCCTCTCCGGTGTGTGTGCTGGGCAGCCGGAGGCGGGCTGGCCACGTGTGACTGCTCAGTTGCAGTGAACAGACAGCTTTCCCCAGATTGCTTCCCTCACAGCTTTGGGCCTGGCTCGTCCAGCCTGTGACTGCCGGGTCCTGCAGAGCCAGCCCTCCGGAGGGCCTTAGTGTGGGGGGACCCAAATGACAGCACCGGGGGGCAGGCGGGGATCAGACCAGGCAGCAGGCTGGCAGCTGCCCGGCACCACAGGTGGCTGCCGAGCGTCAGCAGGCACAGCAGCGGGTCTGCCGGGGCCCAGGGCGGGAGGGCGGGGAGGAGGGTCCCGGGGCCCCCGGGGGGACTCTCCTGCCTGGGTCTGTTAGACAGGACAGGCAGCTTTGTCGGCCTGTCGTTGGGCGCTGACACTTCAGGCTGGGTCACGGCAGGCTCCCGGTAAAAGGCCAAGGTCGTGGACTTTGTCCTTAATTCCTTCTTCCCTTTGGGTGTCTCCTGGCCTGGCCACCCCCTCTCCCCACTCTCGGGGTCCTGAGGGAGGAGGACTCTGAAGACTAATCCTCTCGGGCAGTGTGTGCGGGAGCTGGGAGCTGCTTGTCTGGTGACTCCACATCGCCAGGGCCTCTTCGGGGCCAGAAGGCCTCCGTGCACAGGTGTCCCCCGGGGGACGCTCCGCTGTCCCCAGCTCCAACGGGGTGAGCAGGAAGAGCAAATTCGACCGGCCCGGCACCGGCCCGGCACCGGCCTCTCCCTCTGTCCTCCATCTCCCGCAGGGAGGGGAGGGGCTGGCAGTGCCCAGGGGTTTGCCGATAACGGATGAGGCGATGCCCACAGAGCTCGGGAGCGCGGCTGGGTCCCTCGGGTGTGACAGGGCCGCGTTGCCAGCCCCCTGGGCCTCTCCCGTCCTGGTCCCGGCAGGAGCCTCTCGGCCTCGCTAGGGGCCGGTGCTGCGTCAGCCCCGGGGGCTGCGTGACTGCGAGGCGGACTTCTCCCGGCACGCTGTACTGTACGGGAGGCCGCGGGCTTTCTGCTGAAACACATCACAGACGGGAAAACATCCCAGAGTGAACGTAGGGAAGTGAGATAATGAAGATAAACCGTTATAAGATGGATTTTATAACAAAAACTGCACACACACACACATATATTTTAGGTTTATTTCTAAATTTTTTTTTAACATAACCACATTCCACTATCCCACCTGCACCATTTACAATAATCCCTCAATACCAGCAAATCCCTAGTCAGTGTGTATATTTCTCTAATTCTCTCTTTAAAAAAAAAAAATAAAAAAAAAAAAAATATATATATATATATATATATATATATATATATATAATTGATTTTTTACAGAGAGGAAGGGAGAGGAATAGAGTTAGAAACATCAATGAGAGAGAAACATAGATCAGCTGCCTCCTGCACACTTCCTCTGCAACCAAGGTACATGCCCTTGACTGGAGTCAAACCTGGGACCCTTCAGTCCACCGGCCCACGCTGTAGCCACTGAGCCACACCGGCTAGGGCTCCCTGTTTCTAAGCTCACAGTGTGTTTGTCTGAATTAGGAGCCACTGGCTCACAGGCTTGTAGCTGCCGTTTCCGCCCTGCCCGCCCGCCCACCCCGCAGCCTCTATTTCCTTGAACCTGTTGGTGGAGGAAGCCAGGCTGCGTGTCCCCGTCAGGACGTCACTGTCGCATGCCTGTGGTCTGTGTCCTGCTCCTCTACCTCCTGCATCTCCGTGAGGTGCGCTGGACCGGAGGCCAGGCGGCCCGGCTGGAGGTTGGAGGAGACGCTTCCAGTGGTTCCTCCTGTGGGTCGGAGCTGAGCTGTCCCCGGGGCTTCCTCCCGTGACGTTGGCCATCTATCATGATGGTGACTGGAGCCGCTGTGACACTAGGACTGAGCTCTTTCCCATTTATTTGCCAGAATCCTAAATAATTAAGAGGTAATATGCAAATTGACCATCATGCCCTCACAAGATGGCTGCCTACAACCAGGCTGGCATGGGGGGGGGGCAGTAAGGGGTGACCAGGCAGACAGGCAGGTGAGTGATTAGGAGCCAGCAGTCCAGGATTGTGAGGGGGTGCAGGCTGGGCTGAGGGGACCACCAGGCCTCTAGCATCTCTATAAAGAGAACCCGCCTCATCAATTACCCGGTTTCCCTGATAGACACCCAGGCCTGTGCTGGGTCCCTCCCTGACGTACAGCCACCTGTCACTCTCAGATAGAGTGACAGCTGTGCACTGGACCTCACTGACACATCCTGGGGGAGTGTGGTCATTGCTGAGGTCCTGGGACGGGTGTGTGGAGGTCCATCCTGCTCTTGTGTGTGTTTGACATGTTTTATGACAAAAAGCAGGGTTTTCTCCATAAAAACATTGAGTCCCGGCGTATTCCCTGACACCTCAGCGGGACCGCGAGGTGCTGCTGTCTGGCTGGCGATGGCACGGATGGGCATTCCGCCGTCCCATCGCCTGGTCTTTCCTTGCGGACGCTTCAGTGGCTCCGTCGCGGCCGGCAGTGCCTCTTGGGGCTGGCGCCTGAGTCCTGCCTGACCGAGCCCGTGGCTTTGGTGTGTCCTGCTTTCAGTGACAAGGGTCCTGGTTCCTGCGCAGACCTGGGCTGTCTCCAGCTAGGGGTCTCTTTTGTGCCCAATCACTGCTGCCCACGAGGCCCCGAGGCTCCAGCTAGACTCTGCCTCTGTCCACCTACCCCCCACCCCCACCCCATCCCACCCCACCCCACCCCACCCCACCCCCACCCCCACCCCAGGAACAGGTGTCTCCACCGTTGAGGAGCTGGTGGTGGGTGGAGGGGAAGGAGATTAACATCTGACTTCAGAGGCTCCCACAGGCACTCTCGGAGGCTGGCCCAGCCCAGCCCTGGCAGAGGGAGGAGGGAGGAGAGAGGAGGAAGGAAGGAAGGGGAAAAAGGGAGAAGGGAGGAGGAAGGAGGAAGGAGGGAGGAGAAAGAGGGGGCGGGGGGAGGGAGGAGGCAGTGGGAGCACTCAGCATCTCCAGCCGCCTATACCTGGGCAGGTTTATCTGGCAGAGGAGATCAGAGAGAAGCATTGAGGAGGAGGTGGGGGTACCTCTGTTCACGGGCTTTATCTAATCTGCGGGGAGTGGGTGGGTGGCCTCCCAGAGCCGGCAGAGCCCTCGGGGAGAGGAGGGTGCTGGGAGCCAGCCAGGACAGCCCTCAGCCTTGCGGGCGACGGAGGGAGGCAGAGCCTGGCCTTCTCTCCCGAGGGCAGCGCTGGGCTGTGCCAGGGGCTGGTGCCAGCGAGACCACCTGCGGGCACATGACCAGCCCCTTCCCGGGGTCCCACACCGCCCGGAGGCTCGCTGGGCGGGGCTCCAGTCTGATGCGGGGCCCAGTCACAGGGGTCCCGGGCCGTGGGCTCTGGAGGAAGACAGCTCCCGGTCAGTTCTCCCCGTTACCGTGGGGACCAGAAGCGCCCCGTGTCCGCCCGCTGTGTGGATGGAGGGCAGAGGCCTGGTGGCCGGGGCTCGCTGGGCGCGGGTGCGACCGCGGTCCGTCCCCGCTCCTGTGACCCGGGCCCCACACGTGCTTCCAGAACAAGCCCCAGGGGAGCTGCCCTGGCGGAAGGGGTGGCAGCTGGGGAGATGGGGGGCGAAGGCACCACAGGAGTCCCCAGGCTGGTCACTGAGGGGACAGAGGCGCCCAGAGCCCGGCAGTGAGTCAGACTAGGGGACCGGGCCTCTTCGGGGGAAGGTCTCAGAATGGGGTCTCTCTGTGGTGTGTGTGTAACGTTCAGACCAAACTCATGTGGCAGACCCTGAGGCATCAACACCGGCCTCGGCCCCCTCCGGACTGTTTGTGGGGCTGGAGGGCGAGGGCCAGGGTCAGGCCAGAGGGACCCCCAGGGAGGCCAGGCCAGGGCTGGCCCAGCGCCCTCGGGTGCCCGGGCCCTGCGTGCCCAGCTGCGGGGGGCGCAGGCCAGGCGCAGAGGCCCAGGCGCAGGGCCCAGCCAGGCCCCCGGGCCGTGACCCGGGAGGGGGGTGCACGGTGCACGCGCCTCCGAGACGTTAGCAACGAGCTGCGGGGCTTTAAGGGAGCGAACCTGAGAGAAGGGCGATGACGTCATCCCCGGAGTGGCTCTGAAATAGCGCGTCACCGTAACTGAAAAATGAAGACTGTTTAGAAAAGTAAACTACTGAATGTGGAATGAAAAGACAAAACAAAAACAGTGACCAGGGCTGTGCTGCCACGGCCCCTCGGAAACCCCACGGTTCTGCCGCGGCCATTTTGCTGCTTCGGCAGATGGAGGCAGGCCTGCCAGACTCCAGACTCAGTCCCTCCCGGACGCGGTGGGTGCCTGGGCACACGCTCAGCGGCGGGTGTGGTCCCGCGAGCCCGGCTGCCGCTGAGCCGCTCACGCTCTCACCGGGAATGTTTTCCGTACTGAACGTAGCTCCTCCCGGAAAATATGCGAATATGTGTTTGTCTCTGGATGAGGAATGTTTTCTAAGTGCAGGGTAAAAATAAAACGAACTACTAACATTTCAGCTTCTAAGTGTCAAAGACACCAAAGGACAGGGCGGGGACGAAGGTGGAAAACAGCCACAAAACGTACGACGGGGTGAGCATCCCAGCAGGACCTGCGTCCAGAAGTCACTTCTTAGGAAAGCGCACCCAGACAGACAGACAAGTGAAATCTGTCCTCACTGCTGAAGGCAGGCGATTTGAAACAACTGGTGTTTGCAAATGATGAGTAGAGTTGCCCACAGTATTTTTCTTTTTTAATATATTTTATTGATTTTATTTTATTTTATTTTATTTATTTATTTTTTTACAGAGAAAGGGAGAGGGATAGAGAGTTAGAAAAATCCAAACATCGATGAGAGAGAACCACTCCCCACATGCCCTTGACCGAAATCGAGCCGGGACCCTTGAGTCTGCAGGCAGGTGCTCTACCCACTGAGCCAAACCAGTTAGGGCACGCTGCACAGTATTTCCAAGATGAGAGGCGCTAAGCAGGATTTTGTCTTTTCAGAGCTAAAGAGAGGTTGTCACCACACGATTCATAGAGCAGGAGCACGTGGTAAGGAGTGGGCATGAGCCACGCTCCACGCCACTGACGCCAAAGAAACGCAGATTTTAAAGCGACACTCTGTTTCGCGCACGGAGCGGGCTGGCTGTGGGTCTGGTTGGTTTGTTTGAGGGATTGCACCAGGGCCGGTGAGAAAGTATTCGAGTTTCTCTGTACAGCGTGCACGCTGCCGCTGTCAGGAAGACAGGTGGTCAGGCCTAAGCTTAAAGCTCCCTCTGGCTACAAATGTCCATGTGTCTTCATTTATTTCTTAAGAAAGAAGGAGAGGGTGAAAAATACCCATGTTCAAGGATGTCTCTTACAACACTGTACTGCTCAAAAACCAACAATAACCTATTTCCAGCAAGCGGGGCGGCTACTTAGATAAAGCAATACCTAAGAAGAGTAAAAAACAATAATAATAAATAAATAAAATAAAAATAGGTAGCCCTAAGTAAAAACAAATAAACAAAAACATTAAGGATGTAACCCCAATTTTGAAAAAGAATGCATCAGAATAAACATTGAAAGAAAATACAGCAAAATGTTAACAGTGGGGTTGTAATTTATTTTCATGTTTTTCTACACTTTCCAATTTCTCTATTATTAACATTTTTACTCCTGAAATCATGAGTAGTTATGCAGAACATAAAAAAAATTCTCCCACTTTTGACCTGAAAGATCAAATCCACCCTAACTCACCACTGGTCCCAGGAGGAGCGGTTGGTGGGGAGGAGTCAGGAGTCCTGCTCGGGACATGTTAGAACTGGGTGGTCCATCGGACACCGAGTGGGCGCTCCAGTCTGGCTCCAGGGAACCTGGGGCTGTAGGTTCGAGTCTTGGGTCAGCGGTAGAGGGACGGTATTTAAAGCCCCGTGAACGAATGGAGGGGTCACAACAGGATGAGGCTCAGATTAGAGAAGAATTCCACGGCCTGAACCTTGAGTGTCTCCAGGAGACAAAGGCATCAGCAAAGGAGCTGGTGTCCGGGGACCATCGGGGTGGCCTGGTGGCTGTCAGGGGCCAGAGCAGGTAGTTAGCAAACAGTTTGCCAGGACGACAAACAGATGTTCTCAGCATTGGTTTATTCTGAAGCCCCAGATCATTAGCGCACGTTCCTGATCTTTCCCTCATCTATAGCTATATTAGTAAAAGGGTAATATGCTAATTAGACTGGACATCCTTCCAGATGTCATTCCGGACAGCAGCTGGAGGAGGGAAGCCTGGGTCCCGGGTGCCAGAGGGAAGCCGGTGCCAGCAGCTAGGGAAAGGAAGGCCTCTCTTGAATGAATTTTCATGCATCGCGCCTCTAGTACATATTATTGATTTCAGAGAGGAAGGGAGAAGAAGAGAGAGATAGAACGTCAAGGATGAGAATCATTGATTGACCTCTCGCATGCCCCCCACTGGGGATCAAGGCCGCAACCCAGGCGTGTGCCTTGACTGGAATCAAACCCCAACCCTTTCGGTCTGCAGGCTGACGCTCTATCCACTGAGCCAAACCAGCTAGGGTTCTACTTTCTTAAAAAAGAAAAAAAAAAAAAAGAAAAAAAAAGAAAAAGTGGGGACATGCATTATTCTTAAGAATGAAATCAGGTTTGGAGAGCAAAGTGTCAGATCAGAAAATGCTGGTTCCCTGTCCGTGACCATCTTCCTAAGCAACAGCAACGTGCCCACCGAGGTGAGCGGGAGCCAGGCAGCCGGGGCCCCTCCTCCCGTGACCCCTGGATCTTACCGCTGACACGGGTGTGTCTCACCCTCCATTCGCTGGCCAGGCCTGCGGACCCTGGCGTGGGACCAGCACATCTGGGCCATTGAAATAAGCACATCTTGCTCGCCGGGTCTTTAGAAAGAGAGTGGTGTCCCGGAGCCCAGCTTTTCAGCGTTAGGCCCTGTGTTTGCCTGCAGTCGCCTCCTCCCCAGGCCCGGCTGCACCCTCCCCGGGGGAAGGACATGTCACTCTGTGACACCTTCTTGCACCACAAGAAGCAGCGAGGTGGAGGGTGCTGGGCGGGACGTGGAGGTGTTAGGTGCTGTGCGATTGTTGGTTACAATTTAGCACAAGGTAGGGCTGGGCAGGCAGAAGTGAGAGTCCTCAGCCTCGGTTTCCCCTCTGGTGGAGCAAGGCAGTGAGGGTGGAGACTCCAGTCCCCTCCCAGGGCAGCCCAGGGTGGGGTCCCCGGTGCCTCCCTGGACGTGAGGGAAGGGAAGCAGCTGGGGCAGAGGGGCAGCCGTCCAGGGGTCACCGGCATTGCCCTGCCGGCCGGCCTCCCGAGTCGTCCTGGGAGAGGTTTAGGCTCTGTGTCTGAGCTCCCCACAGTCAGGCCGCTGCTGTAAGAGGTTTGAGAATGGCTCGGGTGAGAACGTGGACTCTGCTCGACAGTACGTTGTAATAATGCTGGTTATTGCTGGCGCCTCCGTCCATGGGGCAGCCTCGCTCTTAGCTCTCACTGCCTTTCCGGTGAGAGCGAAGGTGACGGTGTCAGCCAGCGTGTGTGGCCTTTTCTCTCTGTGCTGGAGAGGCACCCGCTCTCAGGGGTGGTGTTAATTTGGAGGCAATACGTTTTCCCTTTATTTTTTCCCACTGGGTATCTTTTCTTCGTGGACGCCACGTAAGAAATGAAACAGGAACAGGACGCCTGGACTGCGCGTGTGTGTGTGTGTGTGTGTGTGTGTGTGTGTGTGCACGCACGTGCCTCTGCGGGTGAGGCATCTAGATAAATATTTAATTTTTATGGCCCAGGCCGCCTCCCTTGGTTTTCTCGGGCTAGAATTTATTAACCACCAAACAACGGGCCCGTTAGTATTTGCTTTTGCACCCAAATGATTTAAAAGTCGATTATGAGTCGGCTAAGGGATTGGAGAGCTGTGGCATGTAATGTGACCCCAGAGACTCCGTCTGTGACTAAATGTCTGGAGTGAGGAAGCGCCTGCTGGGAGCCGGCCGCAGGCTGGCCCGCAGACACTGCCCGCCACACAGAGGCCCGGCCTGCCGGGTGGGCTGGCAGTGGGCTGGGTGGGGGCAGACACGCGCCTCAGAGATAGAGCAGCCACAAACCCTCCCTGACACCACACTTGTCCTGCTCTGCACCGGCAATCATTACAGCGAGCTCGGCCGCCCCAGTCCCCGAGGGGGGGCAAACAGCGACCCCGTCCCACTTCCCTGGCTTCTGAATGGCCCAGGCAGGCGGGCAAGCTGGCAGGGGTAATAACCTAGTGGTACAGGGTGTTTGTTGAACTGAAATTCCCCGGCTGAACACCTGCCTCTGGCTGTTCCAATGGGAGAAGGGCGTGTGCAGTGGCCACGGGAGCACCCGCAGGGAGGGTGCAGTGGCCACGGGAGCACCCGCAGGGAGGGTGCAGTGGCCACGGGAGCACCCGCAGGGAGTGTGAGGTGGCCACGGGAGCACCCGCAGGGAGGGTGCAGTGGCCACGGGAGCACCCGCAGGGAGTGTGAGGTGGCCACAGGAGCACCCGCAGGGAGGGTGCAGTGGCCACGGGAGCACCCGCAGGGAGTGTGAGGTGGCCACGGGAGCACCCGCAGGGCGTGTGCAGTGGCCACGGGAGCACCCGCAGGGAGGGTGCAGTGGCCTCGGGAGCACCCGCAGGGAGTGTGAGGTGGCCACGGGAGCACCCGCAGGGCGTGTGCAGTGGCCACGGGAGCACCCACAGGGCGTGTGCAGTGGCCACGGGAGCACCCGCAGGGAGTGTGAGGTGGCCACGGGAGCACCCGCAGGGAGGGTGCAGTGGCCACGGGAGCACCCGCAGGGAGTGTGCAGTGGCCACGGGAGCACCCGCAGGGAGGTGCAGTTGCTCTGGGGCTGGTCAGGAGCTGGAGAGGACGGGGTGCCTCTGGAACAAGAGCCAGCCTGGTGCCTGTGCCCCTTCACGAGCTGACGCCGCGGAGCCCCAGCCGCCTGGTCAGTACTTACTGGACCTGGCCCCGCCCTTGAAAATGGAAATTCCTGGGCAGCATACAGTACACACGTGGTTACATGTGTGTACATATATGTGTATACATATCCACATGTAGCTATGTGCATGTTCATATCCATATACACACACTTTCCCTCATAAATAAAGTAAACTAAACTTAATTTTCAGTAGTTGGGTTGTTCTGAGGGGAAGTTGAAGTAAAAAGGCAAGACAGGGCCTTAGCTGGTGGCTCAGTTGTTTGGAGCTGCTCCCATGCACCAAAGAGTTGTGGGTTCGATTCTTGGCCGGAGCATATACCCACCTACAGGGAGGATTTGATCCTGGGAGGCAGCCTATTGATAGTTCTCTCTCACATCAATGTTTCTCTCTCTCTCTCTCTCTTTCTCTCTCTATCTCTTTCTCCCTTCCTCTCACTAAAAAAATCAACATATAAATCAGGTGAGGGTTTTTTAAAAAGCCAGGCAGGGAATAATGATCCTATAGGTTGTTCCTATATGAAAATTTCCCCAAAGTCATTAGTTCCAAATTCTAATATTAAAAATAAAATCCAAAGTAGTCCAAGTGAAAACATGGACTTCGCTGCCGTACACAAACTGCCAGCACCTCGGTCAGTCCAGGGCCAACGCTTTCCCCCCGAGGGCGGGTTAGCCTGCCAGGCGGTCAGGGAAGCGCGGGGTGGCTCTGCCTGTGAGCCGGCTGCAGGGACTCCGGCCGCGGCCGGGACGGTCCTGGTCCCCGCCAGGCCCCGGGCTGCGCCTCAGACCCCGAGCTGCTCCCCAGGCTCCGCGGAGGGTCTCGGGCTGCAGCCACGGGCCCTGCCCCGGTGACTGTGCAGGCAGCACGCGGGGCGGGCGCGGAGCTCCAGCCAGGAATCCAGCACAGCATCGCCCAGCTCCTCTCCCAGCACAGCCGGCGTCCCCAAAGCAATGTCCCCCCAGCGCCACCTGAGGGCAGGGGAGAGGGTTACCTCCCCCCCCACTGCTCCATCATCAGTGATCTCCCCTCCCACCCACACTCATCCACACCCACAATCATCCACACACACTCACACACTCATACACTCACACACACACCTCTCTCT